>CAXAKS010000146.1:0-53000 GCA_963969495.1 Ceratothoa steindachneri | reverse complement strand
ATTCAATATCGATGAGTTCTGAAAACACTGTAAAATTCGATGAATATGATTCTAAACTAGAAAAAGAGGTACAATATTTGGGTGTAAAAGAACAAAAAGTAGAGTGTATAGAACTTTCAGATACAAGTTTAAGTTCAGTTGAATGTGCTCAAACAAATTCATATTCATTGGAAGCGGAAGATAAAAATAATAATTCTTCCGAAGATGAACTTGAAGAAAAAATTCCAGAAGATTTTGAAAATCCATTGCTAAGGTATGATTTAGTAACACCTTTACAGGTATATATTAAAGCCGATATAATTTCCCCAGAAGCTAAGATGTTAAAACGCACTCTTATAAAAGAGCAAATTAGTAATTGCGGTATCAATTTTGTTCAACCTAAACAAGATTTAATTTACTATGGCTTTATTAATCCTGAAAAATCAGATGAATATAAAATTCATTCGACTAAGGAGTATGAAAATTTTAACACGAAACTTTCCGATTATTTTAAAAATTTTAATTTTGACAGCACCAGTAGTAGTAGTAGCGCTGATGAAAATAGTGTTGATTTTGATGACAAAAAATATGATATGGCGGCGGACATATCAGTGAAAGATGATAAACTAATTGTAGAGAAAATTACAGGTTTAAAAGATCCAATCGACGAAGCATGTGAAAAATATGAAATTTTGAATAAAAGATATATGAAGCAAAATAAATCGGTAATAAATGAACAGCAAGAACTTTATAGAGAAAACGACGAATTTCCATCAACATCCGGCGTTAAAAAGAAAAAACGAGGACGACCGAAAAAAGTAATAAACGAATATCCGCAAGATTTTCCATCAACATCCGGCGTTGAAAAGAAAAAACGAGGACGACCGAAAAAAGTAATAAATCAACAGCAAGATACTTTTTTAAATGATTTTCCATCAACGTCTGGCGTAGAAAACGTAGTACGCGAAAAATTTCCAACATATTTCTGCGAAGACCTATCAATTCCTACAAAAACCGAGATGGATGCAGAGTCGAGCCAAAATTATTCTAGTGATGAGATTTCGAACATGGAAGATTTATCGACGCTGGATAATTTTGTAATTAAAGAAACGGTCGATACGAGTGGTTTTGAATCGATATATGAAAATGAATCAAATACTAATTCAACAACAACTTATGAAGAAGACATGAAAGCGTTTAATATTGATCAACTTCCTGACTTAACAGTAGATTTTTCATCAACAAGTAATAAAGAAAAGAAAAAAAGATCAAAAGAAGTACTAAATGAAGCGATAGATAACACGAGACCGCAGGGAGAACAATATAAAATCAAACATAGAAAAAAAAAAGGTTTTGGAATTACACTTACAAAATTAACTCGAGAATCTCAAACTCCCGAGGTAATTAACTTAAAAACAAGAAGATTTGCTGATTTAGAAGCAAATAAAATTGCAAGAAATGACTTTAGTGACAATCTCTTCTCAAATTTTAATGGCTAAAAAGAAAATGCGTATCGATATTTTACCCCCACACCTTCCCTTCCTCCCGTTATAACCGACTGAAAAGAAAGTAATTATGGTTAAACAAAAAACACAATTGAATATTTTTTTAAAAATTTTATTTTAATCGTATCATAACAATCAATATTGAAAATAAAAACGACATTATTAGTGACTCTTATTGATCATGAAATACCTTTTTAAATTTATTGAAAATATTTTCATTTTTTATAATGTTTTTAATAGTAGTTTCAGATATAACATTACCATATTTTTCTTCTAAAGACTTTTTAATATTAATTAAAAACTTTTTTTGAAAATTAGGACAAGTTTCGTATTTTATAAAATTACTAATATTATTATTATTATTATTATCATCATCACCATCGTTGTTCAATAAACTATTATATATTTTATCAATATCTCTAAAAATCATTCCTTTATCTATATTTAAAAGTGATCTTGTTGATAATGAAGGATTATTATTATTATTATTACCGAATATTAATAAATTAGTAGGATTAAATGCATTATTGTAACTTAAACTTTTTTCATATAAATTATTAGATTTCCATTGCATAAAACTATTCACTATTGGTTTAATTACTTCCAATTTATCCTTTACTAGACTTACGAGCGTATGTTTCATTGATATATCTTTTTCGTCACCACGATGTAATAATTTTGAAAGATTAATTTGTATATCGTTTAATAAATTTTGTGATTGGTTAAGAAAATTTTGTTTTTCCCCCTTTATTGCGCACTGTTTGGGTTCTGACGATGAAAGTAAAGCATTTAGAAATGGCGATGCCGGGGAAGAAATTTTAACGTTGGAGTATAAATTATTGTTATTATCATTCGTCATAATAGCTCTAAGATTTTCGAGATTGAAAAATTTTAGTTGATTATCGGTATTATTATAAATTGCATTACCGCCGTCACTCTCGCTGTAAAGAGAATTTAATAGAGATGAGGAAGAGTTTTTTATTTTTAAAGATTTCAGAAGAGGATCGAAAATTTCGGCTATAATATTCGCTTCCCCAGAGACGTTCGAAATATATAAATCGGAAGTAGCCATACGAGTCGTTATTGGCAATACGGCATCAGACCATAAGAAAATTTTTTCCTTCGAATTAATATTATCTAAAGAAGTATTGGCGATGAGTCCGGAAAATTGGGTCGGCATGCTCACTTGTAATTTTTTCTGATGGGGAATTGTTAGGAAAGGCGAACAATTATTCGATATTTTATGATTTTGGGTCGTGATATCCGATATTAAATGTAAGTTTGGTATTTCGAGCGAATGATGATTAGCTAATGAAGATAAATTTAGCGAATAAAGATAAGAGAAACATTGAATCAGGGTAGAAATATTTAATCCGAGTGTACCGCAGCCGCCTTTTCCAAGAGCTAATTCGCTATTCATTTTAAGTTGTTCGGTATCTGGGTGATTAAAAAACATTACTGGCGGTAAACGATGTTCGAAAAGACTCATTTTACTTTCGCTCTCTTTAACATACAAAAATGTAGCTATTTTATTATATCCAAAAAGAATTAAAGGGTGGATTGATTGGTATACTACGCTATTCTCTATTGTTAATTCTTTTTGGAAACCTAAATGTGAAAGATCGTAGCTGGATGAATTAGATAGACCGTATTTAAGGAAATTATTCAAATGTATAAGAATATTCGCACACTGGAATATCTTTTTAATTTCTGATTTATGCTCATCGAAAAAGGGAGCGATTACTTTTTCAAATAATGTAAAGAAAATGATTATATGTGTACAAAAGTTGATTTCATCTTGATCATCTTTTTGATTATTATTTATGATGGTAAATATACCATCGTCAACATTTTTCTGATTCGCATTATCACCGCCGCCGTTCATTATATTCTTATAGATTGTATCGATAATTTTATTGCATGTATTCGTATCGAGATTATCTTGAATTGTTTTAAAAATAAAAGTCATAAATTCCATCATATCCTTTTCATGTTGAGTTTTACTAGAGAGAGGATTATTTATATGCTTTGATGATTTATTATTAAAAGAAAAGGCGTCATGAAGAAACGAATGGACATGGGAAAAAGATGGGGAATCAAACATTAATTCAAAGTTTAATTTTTCATTTTTGTTATCATTATTATTTTGTAATAAATATTTGAGATTGGGCGTCCCAGATTCGTGATAGGAAGGAAAAGTATATTGATCATTATTCGTTTCATTTCTTTGTTTCAAATGTGTAAAAATATTTCTAAGATCGATGGTAGAGATTAAACGTTTAATCTTATCTTCGTCCGATGAAATATAAGAAAATGGAGGAATATAAGTTACTTGATTTCCGATTGATTTATTAGGGGAAGATTCTTCTAATAATTTTTCGAGATGATTATTTATTTTATTCATATTTTTTAAAATGGTTTCTTTAAATATTTCTTGGAAAGACGTGTGGTCGATAGTCGATCTTAATTCGTCCATTATATTTTTTTGTAATTTAATCAGGGTAGAATAAATAGAATTAATGACCGATATAATTTTTGGATTTATGTGCCCTCTTTGTATATAAACACTAGGTTCGAGAGAGTTGAAGGCGGATTCTTTAAAAGAGTCGTCACATTTAGCCGCCGCGGTTGCTTTTAAATCTGACGCGCATAAACCATTAGTAAAGCAAGTTCTCGAATTTAATACGCGAATAGCATTTTCGGGATTTACGATTGAATTTAAATTCACCCCGGCCGGTGATAAAAGGATAGAATCGAGGGTTGATGGTTCTACGATCAGAGAATCGTGGTAAGACGCGCCGAAACCTACGCGTAATAATTTTGAAAGATTTTTCTTGAAAAGATGATTGGATTGTTCCGTATTGGGAGCTTGTGACAAAAACTTGATATAATCGCTTTTCGCTATTTTCTTTTGGGCCAAATATGGATTTTGAATAATTTCTCTACCCGTTAGTATTCGAGAGGAATATTTTGATATCGCGTTCTGATTAAAAGTATGGTGAGCGGAAAACGGGCACACGCAGATCTTTTCACTAATCATCACATCGACATCATTAACGCGACCGAAAACTTGTTCGAAACGCCTGATATTATTTAAAATACTCGTTTTATCGCTAGAACAAGCCAAAAATGTATTTACCAAATTAGAATTCTTTTCTAAACATTTATCCCGATTCATCGAAGAAAGTGATAGTAAAATATTATTTGTGATTAAATTCGCGATATCTTTGGTGGGCGTTGCAAAATTTTTCATGTGTTTAACCAAATAAGGTATAGATAGAATTCTATCCCTCGCAATTTCGTTCATGTTATCGCGAGCGCTAATCATATGTGATAAAGTTAAAAATTCATTCTTCGGCGTAAATAGATTTTCGAATTCATAATAATTAATTTGTTCCTTAATTTTATCGAATAATTTAGTCGAAAATCTTATTCCGTATAGGTCTTGAATTTTTTCAAATAACAAGTATTGGCCGAGGAGAGGTACTTGAGCTACAATCGGCAATATTTTCTGCCGATTAAAAAATAAATTACTCACATTTTCGTCTTCGCTTTTATTCGATTCAATATTCTGTTTCAAGAGATTAGCTAAATTGAAAAAGAAAGGACGATATTCCTTACGGATTATATCTTTCAGAGATTGCGAAAAAATATTCGTTTGCAGCAAAAAATGTCCAATATCGTTCTTCGTTACATCGTAATATCTCTGAGATAAATTTAATTCCTTCGGTATCGCTAAAGTTTCTTTGAAATGATTCATTAAAGTTTCAATCGCTGTCGTAGAAGATACACCTTTCGAGTTTGTATAAAGTTTTACGATTTTGACCAAATGATCCTTCAATTTATCGTGAGAATTAATTTGATCAATTAGATCGTTATTATTATTATTATTATAACAAATCGTTTTATTACGATCTATTAGGGGGGAAGACATGGCTTGAATTGTATTAACAAAACCACCCATAACTGAATGAATCGGTATAGCGTCAAAAAATGAAACTTTTTCCTCGTCGATTGTTTCTTCATATTTTCGTTTCAATGAATCTTTTTGTAAAAGTGAATGATGTTTAATATTAGAAATCCACTGCGGAATTACTGACATTGGGATTAGTTTTTTGGATGGATCGTTTAAATTTAAATTAAAAATGTTCGTGAATTGGCGTTGTTTTTGCCCTCCAAGATAATAAAGATTTCTGAATGCGCCGATACGGTTATAGATATATTTACAATCCAAATTTATATCTTTAATACACTTCAAACGACTAACGTTCGAAAAATCTCCCATAATATCAATAAAGGAATAATTACAAGATAATGATCCTCCGCGTGTTTTTGTTAAAATCTTTCCCAATTTTTTAATGGTGAGAGATTGAATTTTTCCAATCGCCATTGAATCGCATTTAAAAGCTCCGCCGCTCATAGCCGAATACGCCATCATTATTCGCTTTCCAAAGTTAACGGACGACTCTTCGATTGATCTATATTGTTGTTTCAACATTTTCTTATTCAAGTCTCGCAATTGATAATCGATAAATTTTCTATTTAAATCTTTATTAATAGTGGCTCCCATCGCACAAATCATAGAGGAACCAAAATCCAAGTTATAAATAATATTTCCTTCGTTCGTTTCGATAATTTTGTCAGCATCATCAACAACATCTTTAGTAGAGATGAAGGAATTTGTTAAAAATTGTTGTTTTCCCTTTGCAAAAGTAGAATATTTTAAATAAAAAGGTCCGCAAAATTGATTTTCTCTATACATTGAAGGATTAGTTGAAGAAGTGGTGAGAAAAGAGAGAGCCTTTCCCGATTGTAAAATAACATTTCGAATCGTGGAAAAAGATTCGTTTTCGTCCTTTTGAACGAAAAAGATATTTTCTATATTTGATTTTACCGAGTTTAAGTCGCTGGTAATATTATTGATATTATTAATATTTTCTGTAAGTTTTGAATCGCACGATTTTTGAAGCATTAAACGAAAATCTATAAAATCGTGTCCGGGGCAAGCGAATAGTTCCGATGTAGGGATTAAAATGGTCTTTTCCCTTATCGTGGTATTATCAACGCTAGGAGTATAAACGATCGAGGTTTGGGTACTTTTAAAGCTTAATTTTTCTAAAAACGTATTCGAACCATGAATAGCTAATTCCCGTAAAGATTTATTATTGATTAAAGATGCTTTAATAATATTCATTAATTCATTAATTTTAGCGGTATTGTTCATTTTAAATTTATGCTCTATTTTCACAGTCTCCGTTTCCAAATCAAATATTAACTTTACACAACTTTCACAGAGAAGTGAAATAATTTTACTCGGACTATCAATTTTATCATTTGTCGTACCAAATTCATGGCGGTATTGATGAATATCTTTCAGAAAACAAATAAAATTATTATCATTCGCGTCCATATTTTGGGGAAAGGATTGTTGTTGTTGTTGTTGTTGTTGTTGATTCTCTTCGGTATTATCATTATTAAGTTCGTTTTTCAGTTCAATATCATGATCTTCATCCTCTTGTAGATAATCTTTAATTATATCCTTAATTGAGATGTTTATTTCTAATTTATTGTTTTCTAAAAATAAAGTTATTTCCGTTAATCTTTTATTCATCTCGTTCTTTATATCATTTTTTACCGAGTCGCAATTTTCTTTTAAAGTTGTGTTTTCCCGGTCATTTTCCTCTTCGAATAATTTAATATTTTCATTCGTAGTTAATAAGGACGAGTTTATAATATCCAATTTTTCGTTATCGAGTTTAATTTCTTCATTTAATCGCTGGATACTTTCGATTCTTTCTGAATCCATTGGACTATTTTCATCTTTCTCGAACATTCGTTTATATTCTTCTTCTAATTCGTGTAATCGCCGCGTTGATATGAATTTTTTAGATTCTATGCTATTTTTATTTTTTACATTTTCTTTCTTCTCTTCTTCTAATTTGAGAATTTTTTCGTCTAACTCGCTTTTATTCTTTGCTATTTTTTCGTTTAAAAATTGATTGGTCTTTTCTAATTCTTTCTTTAAATTATCTTCGTAATAATATTTAGCCTCGTTTTGATGAAATTCTATAATCTGATTAAATCTTTTAAAGATGTTTTTATAAGTTTTTAAGAAGGTCTTAATTATATTAGAAGGGGAGGAGGAGATGATGAATTTATTATTATTATTATTTGGGAGAATGTAATAATCATTTAGATTTTTTAGAATTTTTTCGAATCTTTCGCTCTCTACTTCTATATTCGATTTAAATTCAATAATTTTTTGTAAAAAGTTATCTTCCTCTTCACTATAATTAACAATCGAATAGTTACCCTTCTTATTTTCATCGATAATTCTTAGCATGTCTTGTAAAGACTTTTCCATATCTTGTTTAATTTCGTTTTCTAAAATTTCTTCATTCGTTAATAAATGATTAGAAGAATGTTCGTTTCCTCCTTCCAGTTGTTGATTCAATGACGACTTTCCGGTGATATTTTTACTATTATTTCTTATCATATTCGAAATATACCTATTCAAAGAGTCTGAAAAGTTATCAAATATTTTTCTCAGGTTAGAATTCATGTATGAAGAAGTTGAAAACATTTCAATGAGTGAATTTGCCATCGAAAATTCAATTACTTCGAGTGAAAATGGATTCTGCGATCGACAACAACTATTACTTCTTTCAATATCCATCAATGGAGAAGAAGCCGAATCTTCCATATAGACCGGTGTGGTCGTCGTACCTAGGTGACTCGCGGTAAATGAACATTTATCATAATTAGGAATATCGTTAAGATTATTTGATAAATCTTTCAAAAAGGATGGAGAGGAAGATGCGGATGAACTGATAGGAAAATATGAAACGCCTTTTTGTTGACGACGTTTTGATAACTGATCGATGTATAGTTGTAAAAAATTTCTAAAATCGGTTAACATTTTTTCGTCGTATATTTTATCGTATTCGGAACTGGGTACTTTTGAAGAAAGTGTAAAGAATGATCCGTCTAAACCGTTGCTCATTATTTTTAAAGTTGCATTTTCCATCGCAATATCATTACATGTTTTCGCAAAAGTGTTTGAATTGCAAAAACAAGATTGAATCTTTTCTCTTTGTTTTACCATTATTTGTTTTAATTCGTCGATCGTTTCATCAATCATATTTAAAGTATCCATAGATTTCCTATAAATTATTGTACAATTGTCCTTTAAATCGTTAATACCGTTTGTACGCTCGTTTCGAGGTAAACATTCTTTATCTTTTTCAATCATAAACGAAACAATACTTTTATTATCCTCGTTTTTCGATAGAGTTAATAATATATTAGATGTAGGATAAGCTAATCGACACTCTATTTGATTCGCCATTGATTTTAAAATTTCCACATACTGAAAATTTATTCTTAAACTTTTTAGACAATCTTTGAGAGATGAAGTCGACCTGGGCGTATAATTCTTCAAATTATAGTCTAAATTCATAAATAATTTATATGCATTTTTAGCATCTGATTTAATTTTCGATATTAATGAATGTATTTCTTCAAAATCGTATTTAGAAGCGTTACCTTTTTGAATGAAAGTTAAGATGTACCTATTACTTCCAAACATATTCCTACAAGCAGAATCGAGTAAAAAGCTGCTTTTTCTCTTTTTATATTCCTCGGAACTTTCATAAAACGAATTATTTTCATCAATTAAAGGAGCTAAAGCCGTATTTTCTATATCTTTTGTAACTTTGTTTTCTTCAACGAATTTTTTGATTATTTCATAATTTGCCCTATTTCGTTTATTATTGAAAATTTTATGATAATTAATATTTTTTATGGAATCTCTTTCGCTGGAAACATCTATAGCTCCATACATATCAACGTTTTCTTCGTTGAAAGGTGTTTCTAACTTCGTATTAAATATTTCAATAAATTTTCCCAGAATATTATCCGTCGTTGCGTTTGTCTCACTATATAATGCGTCTTTAAATTGAATTAAATCCTTATTCGTATTACTAGTATCATCATCATCCATAAAATATTCGGCGTTTTCATTTAAAAAGTTCATTTCATATCGTATTGCGCGACAATCTTTATTCATAAGACTAAATGATAACTGCTTATTAGCTAGAATCTTTTTAATTGTATTTATTTTCGTTGACATAAATTCTTCCCTTCCGTTAGATGTTAAATCGTAATTTAATAAATGAGCTAAAATTACTGTCATGATCATTTGTTTTTTAGTTACGCGAGCGTTGATGAATAAAGTAGGGTGTATCAATGTTATCAAATTACCGACGAATTGAATCCTTCGTTTCTGAAGATTTCTGAAATGATTATATTTCCGTAATTTTTTATTCTCGATAAGGGATGATTCTAAATTTAATAGATTTTTCTCGAGTAAATTCTTATTTTTAATTGTTGTTCCTAATTTAGAAATAAAATCTTCGTTAAGATATATAAAAAAATTACTCCCTTCTACCATCAGCAAGTCTAAATATTTTAAAGATTCGGGATGTATAACGTAATTTTCTTGTTTCTGCGGAACAAAAATATTAGTTTTTAAATCAAAATGAGACGGTATATCGTCATTCCATAATAAGTTTTTTCTCCTAAAGTAGACTTCTTTTAATTTCTTAAACTCAAGATTGTACTTTTGAATATCATTTACTTTGAATACAACCTCTAAATAATTTTCAAATTTATCTCCGGAATCATTATTTTTTAAAATAATCTTATAAAATGAATCAATTAACTCTACAAGATGTTTTTTGTTTTCTTTCACCTTTTCTTCGATCATTTTGAAATCGTTCGATTCTCGGGATAATATTTTTTTTATTATTCTTCCTGTACATTTTAGAGAATCTAAAAAGGGACACGTTTTTTTCTCATTATCATCAATATTCATATCGTTACAATTTTCAAAAGAATCGTCATCGTCATCACTTTCGTAATCATCCATATCATCTTCTTCTTCTTCTTCTTCCTCCTCTGATGAAGATAAATACCTAGAATCCGGGAGTACTTGTCCGTATAGTTCCTGATCTTCCGCCTCTTGATCGGATTCTTCATTATCGATAGATAACGACTTTCTTTCTCTAATTAGAAATTTGTATAAAATCTTTTCAACCTTCCTCTCATTTTCGCAAATAATCGAACTTTTAGACGCGTTATCCTCTGGGTGTTGAACTTTTTCAACTTCTATATCTAATTTTTGAATGATTTTCTTAAATTTGTTTAGTAATTTTATCGATTTAGGATTATTTAGAATATTTAAGTTTGTAGATATTTCTGTAATAAATTTTCCGCCACCCTGAATAAGATTACAAAGCATAGTATTCAATATATTTTTTCGATTCATATTGTTTTGAAGAAACTTGGCTATGTAAACATTAAAAAAATCTGTATCGCCTAAAAGTGCTAAACCCTTTTCGATTGTAGTCTTATGCTTTTGTTCGTAATCGAATTCTTTAACGGATTTACTGAAAAAATTTAAACATCTTAAATTATACGCCCACGCATAAGCTTCGTCGTTCTTAATATTTAAAACATCTAAAATATTAATATTGTATTTCTCAATTTTCTGAAGCGTTTTGATCATATCGGGAAACATATCGGAAAAACTTTGATAAGTTCGCTTAATACTTTGGATATTTTCATCAAAGTGTTTATTCAGGTCTTTTCTCAGTTGAGCTTTACTAACAAGTTCTTTTTTAAGTTTACTTCCACAAAATCTTTTAGCTTTTTTCAAATTATAATCATTTTCTTCTAGAAACTCCTCGTCGTCGTCGTCGTCGTCGGTATTATCATTACTACTACTCTCCCTATCTTCTCTATTTAAAATAACATCATCAACATCGCTATCGCTGCTAGACATTAATTCATCTTCTTCTTCTTCTTCTTTCAATCTCTCCTTTTCCTCCATCATTTTTTGCTCTTTCTTAAATGAATAGATATTATAATTCTTTATCAATTTTAAGTTTTTCTTAGCAAGGTCGACAAGTTCTTTCTTCCCGCAATATTTCTTGATAATTAATGAAGCCTTTTCGCAATTAAATATTACTCTTTGAGCGTTAAGAAGAAAAGAATTGATTACATCTGTAAATTTCATGAAAAAATCGTCTAAATTAGGCGAAATTTTTACATTTTTCTTTACTGATTTATTTGTATTGTCGCCAAGATTCCATCCGGTAAACTTACGCAATTTATCGATATCATCGTCGGTAAAATCGATACTTTGAGAATAAGAATTCGAAAAATTACACAATGTATCGTTAATTAATTTGCCTTGATGTTTCGTATTCAATAAAGATAAAATACTCTCGTCACCTTGAAAGTATGTGATGAAGTCGGAAGGATTCGCTAGAAAATTTGTTAAGGTATCATTAATTTTTTTATCTTTAATTATCGATACACCGCCTTTTGTAAGATCGAGCTCATTATCGATTTCTGTCTCAGAAACCCTTTCTTGGTTGTTATTGAAAATGAAATATTTTCTATCTTTTGTAATATTTTGTACGGGTTTTAATAGAGAAGCCATCAACATTTTAATATTGGGATTATTTACGTTTTTAAATCTCTCTAATTCGTTTCTTAAATAATCGGATTCTCTACACCCGGGAATTCTTCCTTTGGCTTCTTCTTCCGAAGATTCTTGCATCAAATTCATTGGCGGTTTCAACATATTTTGTTTCGGAAAAAATACCTCGTTTAAAGAATTTAATTTTTTATAAAAAAGGTTTTTATTTATACAGGACGCTTCCTGAAGAGCCATCGCTTCCAATGGTAACTTTATTACCGCATTATTTTTCAAAATTATTTTTTCAGAAATATCCTTTATTATTTCAATAATATCATCAAATATTTTATTGACGATAAAAAGTTTATTCCTTTGATGTTTTTTATTCATATCGAGCAAGAAATAAAAAATTAAGGATAATATGTATTGATATTTCTCTAAAAAGTCCTTCATTTCAATTGTATTATTTTCCTTCATTACACTTAGTAATTTCTGAGCCCAATTTTTAACATTAGCCTTTTTAATTATTAAGGGTATATTTTCTTTAATTGTTTCTAATAAATTTGAATCATCAATTTTCCCTTCGGGAAAAACTATTCCATCTTCTTCTTCTTCTTCTTCTTCTTCCGTCTCCATTTTATTTGCTGTTAAAATATAATATTTTAATATTTTCGTAAAATGTAAAAGATAATTATCGAATTTAATGTTAATATCCGGTAAGTCTTTTCCGATCGTCTGAATTTCAAATTTTTCTTCTTCCGCACTACCTGTTTCTCCCGAAGAAGTTATTTCTTGTTTTCGCGTTATTTTATCTAAAAATTGAATATATTTTTTCATTATTTCCAGAGTTTCGTTATCTTGTTCGTTTTTTGTTTCTTCGTACAGAGAATTAGTAAATTCTAAACTTTCTCGATTATTTAGGTAATTATTTAAATACAAATAATCATCAAATAATTCTTGGTAAATATACTTTAAGTGAGGTATATCCAAAAACTTTTTACAAATGAATTCGGCAAAATCTTCACCATGACGAAACGTTGTGATTAATTTCACCATATAACTTTTCATATCATTCACAAATTTTAACGGAAAATTCTGAGAAAATATATTATTAGTTAAAATTAGTTTCCGATGTTCTTTTAAATTGCAATTTAACGATTGTAGGTATTTTAATTTTAGAATGACGTATTTTATTATTTTTAGAAAATCCCCAATCAGAAAACATTTGTTTCGATCATCAAACACTACATATTTCGAAAAATTTGTTACATCGGTAATATCCGAAACGTGATCCGCGCGAATGAAATTTTTCTTTTCTAATCTGATCCTCGTGAAATTAAAATCTTTTAAATTCTCGAAAAATGATTCGTTATCTCTTTGTAGGCAAACGTTGTTTTGTATGTCTTCATTATCATCTTCCTCCTCTCCTAAATTATTTTCGTATTCGGGATTATCTTGGAATTGTTCTGAAAAATATAGTTGATGAAATAAAAAATCAATAACCTTATTCGGTAATCGCTTTTGACATTCATTGAATATACTATTTCTTTGCTTTTGATAATTTTCGTCGCAAACATTGTTTACGAGATTTTCGTGCGTCAGTCGTTTTGTCGGTTGATTATAAAATGAAAATATATAATTAGACGTCCGTTTATTAATTCGAAGTAAAGATTTGTAGGTTTTATTGAAATCTTTGCTTTTTATATATATTTCGTTCAAATAGGATGGAAATATATTTTTGTTTTTTTTAATTCTTTCTTTGATATTACTTTCATTCCATTCGTCTATAATCATGCAATCATTATAGGGAGAATCATTTTGTAAATAAATTCCAAAATCGTTTTCGCTATTCGATTTTATAAATAACATCGGAACGCTACATAATTCAATATTTTGTAACGAGAAATTCAATGTATATATACTACTAACGCAAGTGTGCAAAAAGATATTATGATTATATTCTTCCCGGTTAAATTTTAATTCTGACATTAAATTTTTACGTTTAGGTGGCTGTTCACCTAAATAATAATTAATAATATCTTCGAATGTGTTTATTATTCCGAGAATATAGTTATAAATGAATAAAACTTCATTAGGGTAACTTTTTCTTTCCTTATTAATGTCCCGTATCAATTTGATTTTTTCTTTGAGAGCTAAAATGGTTTCCCTTTGTAATCGAATATTTTTCTCATTAGGTTTTTTACCTTTATGATAAGGGAAAGGTAAAATATATAATTTTTTAGTTGTTTCTAATAAGAAATATTGTATATAGTTAATAAATTTCAGAACATTTTTTAGAATTTCATCACCGATCATGAGTTTTTTAATTTGCGAATTAGGAGAGGGTGATATTTGATAAAGAATGAGATCAGAATTATGTAATGCTTTATGAACGTCGAGTAGAGGTTTTTGTTTGAATTTCGGATCGATTAACACTTCTTCCACTTCATAAAGTGACGGTGTATTATAAAACTGGAAATCATTAGTATATAGGGTATAAAGAAGTTCTTCTTCAAAATTTTTAACAAATTTAAATCTATAGAGTTTATAATTATTTTCCTCTTCCTCTGTCATATTTTTTTTATTTTAAGATTTAATTAATAAAAAAAAATTATCAATATTGTTTTTGGCACTTTTTTCACGAAAGGAAAAAAGTTAAGATGAGAAATATTCTTTTACTATTTATTTATTTATTATTATTAAGTGTTTTATTTAGTATTTTATATTTTAATCTTTGGTATTTTTTTACTAAACTCGAAAACTTTGGATATGTTCAAAAACTATTAAAAAATTTAATTTGTATAAACCCTCAAGACACCTCATTAATAATGCATTTAGCAAAACGAAGGAAATTAAAAGATCGAAAAGAATATATCAATTTTATTAAAAAACCGGGATATTTTTTAGGAGAAATATATGGATTTAACTTTAACAAACTAACAATGGATATTAAAACACGCAACGAATAGGGTTTTTTTTTTTAAATTATTTTATGTTTATTTTAAATATTAATGTCTTAAAGATGTTTTGCGATTCTTTTAGTACCAATAATTCGCCACGAAAATAATTTATTAGTCTTCTTTGATTTGATAAGTAATGTTCTAGGTGATTCAAAAGATTCTTTTTTCGTTCTATGTAAGTATCATCTCCGACCGAAAAATGTTGGTAATATTTAGCAAGTGTGTAAATATCTTCTTTCCATGCCTTTTGATTAAAAAATTCAAAATCTTTTAGTTTATTTAGTTCTTTTATCAAGTATTTAATATTATGACTTTGTAAAACCGTTTTGATATCTTCTGTTTTTAAACTAGGATATTCAGTTTTTGTCTTCTCTGACATTGAATTAATATGTAAAAATATATACTCAATTAATTTATAATTCAGTATACTTTTAATATAAAGTTCTTCACTTAATGACAAAAAACTGTTTATTAGAAAAAAGTGAAACAAAATCAAATTGTATAAGTCGTTCATAATTTTAGCTTTTGCCACTTATAAAAAAAAAGTTAGCTCTTCAGAAAAATATTTCCATATGATAAAGGTAGGAATAAAAACTTTAATGAATCACCGTAACAATGAATTATTTTTTGTTCTTCGAAATTAAATATTTTAGATAAGCATAAACAAATGAGGTTATTAAAATTATATTCAAATTTAATGAGATTATGTTTTTCCAATATATATTTAACAATATTTGTTAATATTTCTAAAAGATTTACACATTTATTTAAAGGATATCCGGTAATATATAATTTTTCGAGATATTTCTCAGGTATCCAAATATTTTCGAAATATATCTTGAATTTAGTATTTAATTCAGGTTGGAGAATATTGTATAAATTCAAAAATATAAAACACTTAGAAAAAGTTGAAAAAAATTCCCAATATTTGATATTTATAAATTTTTCATTAAATATGTTTTTATAATATTCTTCCAATTTCACTCCGTCATTTTTTAAATGATGATGTAAAATCTGACAAATATTTTGTAAACTAAAAATATTATTATTGGTGTTAGGAAGCAAAATATCTTCACTAAGAAGTAAGCGATTTGAATCGTAATTCGCACTTTCTCTCTGTTGACTTATAGAAATATTTTGAAAGAATAATAAATTTCTTTTATCAACTTCGACTAAAATATTCTCCGAGGGAGTATCAAATTTTATTGATTCAAACAACCAACCTACAGTTATATTATCGAAAAGCGGTTTTTCGTTTTCCAAAGCTTTATGAAAGATATAGTAACTCTGCCGGTTTTCATCATCGAGGTTATTTAAAGGGATATACTTTTCTAAGTTTTCCATAATAAATGCAAATCTATACCTTAAATCAAGTTTTATTTCGAAATATTTTTAAAAAAAAAACATTTACAAAAAGTAATTCTGATATATTTGTTAATATGTCAACTGAAAAGGATATTTTAAAATTATTATTAATTGTACGTCATCCGCCGAATGATGATAAAACTTTCATTGCTAATTCTGTAATCGAGAGTCTAATGAATATTAAAAACTCTTTACGTTGATTATTCTTTTTTTTAAAACATAGGAAAAATATTCTATATTTTTTATTTTTTGGGGTGCTTTTTTATAAAATTTTTGTACATCTGATAGAGGTAAAATGATTTTTTGGGGATAATTTGTTTCAATATCTTCAAAACAAGGAATACATTCTTCTATCCAAATCAATTTCTTGTTTCTGTTTTCATCCGAATATTCATAATGTAATTTCATTGCTAATGCTTGATTTCCTGGACATTGCGTTTGCCGTATATTAAAGTCTCTAATAAAATTTTCATAAACATATATTTTTCCGTCTTTCACTAAAGCACGATACGTAAAAGGTTGAACTTCTATTATCCCATTAAATTTGTCGTAATAACGGATTATTATTCCTTCTAAATCTGGAGGAATAATGTTATGAAAAAAAGATAAAGAACTTTCATATTTCTGGCGCAAATATTGATTTATTTTATAACTTTTCAACATTTTTTTGGGGGGTAGGGAAACATAGATTAAAAAAAATTAATTAATTAATTTATTTAAAATATTGAGGGAAATGGGGGGGAGCAGACAAGAAAGAATAGATTTCGGGCGATCTTCAAAATCCGGACACTTCACACAGATGAAAATCAAAGACGGGAAAAAATTCCTAAAGTTTTTTTTTTCAAAATTTCTGATTTGGTTTTTGAAGGGTTATCAATTAGCTAACATTTTCAATTTTTCTTTCATTTCGTTTTGAAAAAGAGATTTAAATATAACTCCAAATGTTTTCGGAAAAAAACTTATTTTCTGATCGATTTAATTGATTTTTGCGAGGCGTATTCATATTTTTTTTTTTTTGTTTTCTTTACCTTATATATAAAAAAAAATAGTTGTCACTATTAAAATCAGTAATAAAATCAAATTTAAAAATTTGAAGGAAAAGAATGAAAAATGTTCAAAAATCGTATTATCTATTATTATTTTCAAAAATTATAAATATCTCATCAATTGTTGATCAAATTACTACAAAAATATTTTCCTCTCTTTGATTTTGGGAAACCTTTGGGAAAATAGTTTTTGGAGATTTCACCTCCCCTCCGAAATCCATTCTTTCTTGATCTTAGACCAAGACAAGTTGCAGTGTATGTATTTAATCCTAATAGAATAATGCTGTAATAAAATTAAATCTAAAAACTTGAAGGAAGGAAAAGAATGAAAAATGTGCAAAAATCGTATTATCTATAATTATTTTCGAAAATTATAAATATCTTATCATTTGTTAGTCAAATTACCTCAAAAATATATTCCTCTCTTTGCTTTTGGAAAACCTTTGGAAAAATAGTTTTTGGAGATTTCACCTCCCCTCCGAAATCCATTCTTTCTTGATCTTAGACCAAGACAACTTGCAGTGTTTGTATTTAATCCTAATAGAATAATGCTGTAATAAAATTAAATTTAAAAACTTGAAGGAAGGAAAAGAATGAAAAATGTGCAAAAATCGTATTATCTATAATTATTTTCGAAAATTATAAATATCTTATCAATTGTTGGTCAAATTACCTCAAAAATATATTCCTCTCTTTGCTTTTGGAAAACCTTTGGGAAAATAGTTTTTGGAGATTTCACCTCCCCTCCGAAATCCATTCTTTCTTGATCTTAGACCAAGACAACTTGCAGTGTATGTATTTAATCCTAATAGAATAATGCTGTAATAAAATTAAATCTAAAAACTTGAAGGAAAAGAATGAAAAATGTTCAGAAATCGTATTATCTATTATTATTTTCAAAAATTTATAAATATCTCATCAATTGTTGGTCCACTTACTACAAAAATATTTTCCTCTCTTTGATTTTGGGAAACCTTTGGGAAAATAGTTTTGGGAGATTTCACCTCCCCTCCGAAATCCAATCTTTCTTGTCCTTCGACCAAGACAACTGACAGTGTATGTATTTAATACTATTAGAATAATGCTGTAATAAAATCAAATTTAAAAAATTGAAGGAAAAGAATGAAAAATGTTCAGAAATCGTATTATCTATTATTATTTTCAAAAATTATAAATATCTCATCAATTGTTGGTCCACTTACTACAAAAATATTTTCCTCTCTTTGATTTTGGGAAACCTTTGGGAAAATAGTTTTGGGAGATTTCACCTCCCCTCCGAAATCCAATCTTTCTTGTCCTTCGACCAAGACAACTGACAGTGTATGTATTTAATACTATTAGAATAATGCTGTAATAAAATCAAATTTAAAAACTTGAAGGAAGGAAAAGAATGAAAAATGTTCAAAAATCATATTATCTATTATTATTTTCAAAAATTATAAATATCTCATCAATTGTTGGTTCACTTACTACAAAAATATTTTCCTCTCTGTGATTTTGGGAAACCTTTGGGAAAATAGTTTTGGGAGATTTCACCTCCCCTCCGAAATCCAATCTTTCTTGTCCTTCGACCAAGACAACTGACAGTGTATGTATTTAATACTATTAGAATAATGCTGTAATAAAATCAAATTTAAAAACTTGAAGGAAGGAAAAGAATGAAAAATGTTCAGAAATCGTATTATCTATTATTATTTTCCAAAATTATAAATATCTCATCAATTGTTGGTCCACTTACTACAAAAATATTTTCCTCTCTTTGATTTTGGGAAACCTTTGGGAAAATAGTTTTGGGAGATTTCACCTCCCCTCCGAAATCCAATCTTTCTTGTCCTTCGACCAAGACAACTGACAGTGTATGTATTTAATACTATTAGAATAATGCTGTAATAAAATCAAATTTAAAAACTTGAAGGAAGGAAAAGAATGAAAAATGTTCAAAAATCATATTATCTATTATTATTTTCAAAAATTATAAATATCTCATCAATTGTTGGTTCACTTACTACAAAAATATTTTCCTCTCTGTGATTTTGGAAAACCTTTGGGAAAATAGTTTTGGGAGATTTCACCTCCCCTCCGAAATCCATTCTTTCTTGTCCTTCGACCAAGACAACTGACAGTGTATGTATTTAATACTATTAGAATAATGCTGTAATAAAATCAAATTTAAAAACTTGAAGGAAGGAAAAGAATGAAAAATGTTCAAAAATCATATTATCTATTATTATTTTCAAAAATTATAAATATCTCATCAATTGTTGGTCCACTTACTACAAAAATATTTTCCTCTCTTTGATTTTGGGAAACCTTTGGGAAAATAGTTTTGGGAGATTTCACCTCCCCTCCGAAATCCAATCTTTCTTGTCCTTCGACCAAGACAACTGACAGTGTATGTATTTAATACTATTAGAATAATGCTGTAATAAAATCAAATTTAAAAACTTGAAGGAAGGAAAAGAATGAAAAATGTTCAAAAATCATATTATCTATTATTATTTTTAAAAATTATAAATATCTCATCAATTGTTGGTTCACTTACTACAAAAATATTTTCCTCTCTGTGATTTTGGAAAACCTTTGGGAAAATAGTTTTGGGAGATTTCACCTCCCCTCCGAAATCCATTCTTTCTTGTCCTTCGACCAAGACAACTGACAGTGTATGTATTTAATACTATTAGAATAATGCTGTAATAAAATCAAATTTAAAAACTTGAAGGAAGGAAAAGAATGAAAAATGTTCAAAAATCATATTATCTATTATTTTTTACCAAAATTATAAATATCTTATCAATTGTTGGTCAAATTACCTCAAAAATATATTCCTCTCCTTGCTTTTGGAAAATCTTTGGGAAAATAGTTTTGGGAGATTTCACCTCCCCTCCGAAATCCAATCTTTCTTGTCCTTCGACCAAGACAACTGACAGTGTATGTATTTAATACTATTAGAATAATGCTGTAATAAAATCAAATTTAAAAAATTGAAGGAAAAGAATGAAAAATGTTCAAAAATCATATTATCTATTATTATTTTCAAAAATTATAAATATCTCATCAATTGTTGGTTCACTTACTACAAAAATATTTTCCTCTCTGTGATTTTGGAAAACCTTTGGGAAAATAGTTTTGGGAGATTTCACCTCCCCTCCGAAATCCATTCTTTCTTGTCCTTCGACCAAGACAACTGACAGTGTATGTATTTAATACTATTAGAATAATGCTGTAATAAAATCAAATTTAAAAACTTGAAGGAAGGAAAAGAATGAAAAATGTTCAAAAATCATATTATCTATTATTTTTTACCAAAATTATAAATATCTTATCAATTGTTGGTCAAATTACCTCAAAAATATATTCCTCTCCTTGCTTTTGGAAAATCTTTGGGAAAATAGTTTTGGGAGATTTCACCTCCCCTCCGAAATCCAATCTTTCTTGTCCTTCGACCAAGACAACTGACAGTGTATGTATTTAATACTATTAGAATAATGCTGTAATAAAATCAAATTTAAAAAATTGAAGGAAAAGAAAGAAAAATGTTCAGAAATCGTATTATCTATTATTATTTTCAAAAATTATAAATATCTCATCAATTGTTGGTCCACTTACTACAAAAATATTTTCCTCTCTTTGATTTTGGGAAACCTTTGGGAAAATAGTTTTGGGAGATTTCACCTCCCCTCCGAAATCCAATCTTTCTTGTCCTTCGACCAAGACAACTGACAGTGTATGTATTTAATACTATTAGAATAATGCTGTAATAAAATCAAATTTAAAAACTTGAAGGAAGGAAAAGAATGAAAAATGTTCAAAAATCATATTATCTATTATTATTTTCAAAAATTATAAATATCTCATCAATTGTTGGTTCACTTACTACAAAAATATTTTCCTCTCTTTGATTTTGGGAAACCTTTGGGAAAATAGTTTTGGGAGATTTCACCTCCCCTCCGAAATCCAATCTTTCTTGTCCTTCGACCAAGACAACTGACAGTGTATGTATTTAATACTATTAGAATAATGCTGTAATAAAATCAAATTTAAAAACTTGAAGGAAGGAAAAGAATGAAAAATGTTCAAAAATCATATTATCTATTATTATTTTCAAAAATTATAAATATCTCATCAATTGTTGGTTCACTTACTACAAAAATATTTTCCTCTCTTTGATTTTGGGAAACCTTTGGGAAAATAGTTTTGGGAGATTTCACCTCCCCTCCGAAATCCAATCTTTCTTGTCCTTCGACCAAGACAACTGACAGTGTATGTATTTAATACTATTAGAATAATGCTGTAATAAAATCAAATTTAAAAACTTGAAGGAAGGAAAAGAATGAAAAATGTTCAGAAATCGTATTATCTATTATTATTTTCCAAAATTATAAATATCTCATCAATTGTTGGTCCACTTACTACAAAAATATTTTCCTCTCTTTGATTTTGGGAAACCTTTGGGAAAATAGTTTTGGGAGATTTCACCTCCCCTCCGAAATCCAATCTTTCTTGTCCTTCGACCAAGACAACTGACAGTGTATGTATTTAATACTATTAGAATAATGCTGTAATAAAATCAAATTTAAAAACTTGAAGGAAGGAAAAGAATGAAAAATGTTCAAAAATCATATTATCTATTATTATTTTCAAAAATTATAAATATCTCATCAATTGTTGGTTCACTTACTACAAAAATATTTTCCTCTCTGTGATTTTGGAAAACCTTTGGGAAAATAGTTTTGGGAGATTTCACCTCCCCTCCGAAATCCATTCTTTCTTGTCCTTCGACCAAGACAACTGACAGTGTATGTATTTAATACTATTAGAATAATGCTGTAATAAAATCAAATTTAAAAACTTGAAGGAAGGAAAAGAATGAAAAATGTTCAAAAATCATATTATCTATTATTATTTTCAAAAATTATAAATATCTCATCAATTGTTGGTCCACTTACTACAAAAATATTTTCCTCTCTTTGATTTTGGGAAACCTTTGGGAAAATAGTTTTGGGAGATTTCACCTCCCCTCCGAAATCCAATCTTTCTTGTCCTTCGACCAAGACAACTGACAGTGTATGTATTTAATACTATTAGAATAATGCTGTAATAAAATCAAATTTAAAAACTTGAAGGAAGGAAAAGAATGAAAAATGTTCAAAAATCATATTATCTATTATTATTTTTAAAAATTATAAATATCTCATCAATTGTTGGTTCACTTACTACAAAAATATTTTCCTCTCTGTGATTTTGGAAAACCTTTGGGAAAATAGTTTTGGGAGATTTCACCTCCCCTCCGAAATCCATTCTTTCTTGTCCTTCGACCAAGACAACTGACAGTGTATGTATTTAATACTATTAGAATAATGCTGTAATAAAATCAAATTTAAAAACTTGAAGGAAGGAAAAGAATGAAAAATGTTCAGAAATCGTATTATCTATTATTTTTTACCAAAATTATAAATATCTTATCAATTGTTGGTCAAATTACCTCAAAAATATATTCCTCTCCTTGCTTTTGGAAAATCTTTGGGAAAATAGTTTTGGGAGATTTCACCTCCCCTCCGAAATCCAATCTTTCTTGTCCTTCGACCAAGACAACTGACAGTGTATGTATTTAATACTATTAGAATAATGCTGTAATAAAATCAAATTTAAAAAATTGAAGGAAAAGAAAGAAAAATGTTCAGAAATCGTATTATCTATTATTATTTTCAAAAATTATAAATATCTCATCAATTGTTGGTCCACTTACTACAAAAATATTTTCCTCTCTTTGATTTTGGGAAACCTTTGGGAAAATAGTTTTGGGAGATTTCACCTCCCCTCCGAAATCCAATCTTTCTTGTCCTTCGACCAAGACAACTGACAGTGTATGTATTTAATACTATTAGAATAATGCTGTAATAAAATCAAATTTAAAAAATTGAAGGAAAAGAATGAAAAATGTTCAGAAATCGTATTATCTATTATTATTTTCAAAAATTATAAATATCTCATCAATTGTTGGTCCACTTACTACAAAAATATATTCCTCTCCTTGCTTTTGGAAAATCTTTGGGAAAATAGTTTTTGGAGATTTCACCTCCCCTCCGAAATCCAATCTTTCTTGTCCTTCGACCAAGACAACTGACAGTGTATGTATTTAATACTATTAGAATAATGCTGTAATAAAATCAAATTTAAAAAATTGAAGGAAAAGAATGAAAAATGTTCAGAAATCGTATTATCTATTATTATTTTCAAAAATTATAAATATCTCATCAATTGTTGGTCCGCTTACTACAAAAATATTTTCCTCTCTTTGATTTTGGGAAACCTTTGGGAAAATAGTTTTTGGAGATTTCACCTCCACTCCGAAATCCAATCTTTCTTGTCCTTCGACCAAGACAACTGACAGTGTATGTATTTAATACTATTAGAATAATGCTGTAATAAAATCAAATTTAAAAAATTGAAGAAGGAAAAGAATGAAAAATGTTCAGAAATCGTATTATTTATTATTTTTTACCAAAATTATAAATATCTCATCAATTGTTGGTCCACTTACTACAAAAATATATTCCTCTCCTTGCTTTTGGAAAATCTTTGGGAAAATAGTTTTGGGAGATT
Organism: Ceratothoa steindachneri; assembly: GCA_963969495.1. Taxonomy (NCBI): domain Eukaryota; kingdom Metazoa; phylum Arthropoda; class Malacostraca; order Isopoda; family Cymothoidae; genus Ceratothoa; species Ceratothoa steindachneri. Next base: position 29,056 of record CAXAKS010000146.1, on the reverse strand, counting down.
TCACCTCCCCTCCGAAATCCAATCTTTCTTGTCCTTCGACCAAGACAACTGACAGTGTATGTATTTAATACTATTAGAATAATGCTGTAATAAAATCAAATTTAAAAAATTGAAGGAAAAGAATGAAAAATGTTCAGAAATCGTATTATCTATTATTATTTTCAAAAATTATAAATATCTCATCAATTGTTGGTCCACTTACTACAAAAATATTTTCCTCTCTTTGATTTTGGGAAACCTTTGGGAAAATAGTTTTTGGAGATTTCACCTCGCCTCCGAAATCCAATCTTTCTTGATCTTAGACCAAGACAACTGACTGTATCTATTTAATCCAAATAGAATAATACTGTAATAAAATTAAATCTAAAAACTTGAAGGAAGGAAAAGAATGAAAAATGTTCAAAAATCGTATTATCTATTATTTTTTACCAAAATTATAAATATCTTATCAATTGTTGGTCAAATTACCTCAAAAATATATTCCTTTCTTTGCTTTTGGAAAATCTTTGGGAAAATAGTTTTGGGAGATTTCACCTCCCCTCCGAAATCCAATCTTTCTTGATCTTAGACCAAGACAACATGAAGTGTTTGTATTTAATACTATTAGAATAATACTGTAATAAAATCAAATTTAAAAAATTGAAGAAGGAAAAGAATGAAAAATGTTCAAAAATCGTATTATTTATTATTTTTTACCAAAATTATAAATATCTCATCAATTGTTGGTCCACTTACTACAAAAATATATTCCTCTCCTTGCTTTTGGAAAATCTTTGGGAAAATAGTTTTGGGAGATTTCACCTCCCCTCCGAAATCCAATCTTTCTTGATCTTAGACCAAGACAACATGAAGTGTTTGTATTTAATACTATTAGAATAATGCTGTAATAAAATCAAATTTAAAAAATTGAAGAAGGAAAAGAATGAAAAATGTTCAAAAATCGTATTATTTATTATTTTTTACCAAAATTATAAATATCTCATCAATTGTTGGTCCACTTACTACAAAAATATATTCCTCTCCTTGCTTTTGGAAAATCTTTGGGAAAATAGTTTTGGGAGATTTCACCTCCCCTCCGAAATCCAATCTTTCTTGTCCTTCGACCAAGACAACTGACAGTGTATGTATTTAATACTATTAGAATAATGCTGTAATAAAATCAAATTTAAAAAATTGAAGGAAAAGAATGAAAAATGTTCAGAAATCGTATTATCTATTATTATTTTCAAAAATTATAAATATCTCATCAATTGTTGGTCCACTTACTACAAAAATATTTTCCTCTCTTTGATTTTGGGAAACCTTTGGGAAAATAGTTTTTGGAGATTTCACCTCGCCTCCGAAATCCAATCTTTCTTGATCTTAGACCAAGACAACTGACTGTATCTATTTAATCCAAATAGAATAATACTGTAATAAAATTAAATCTAAAAACTTGAAGGAAGGAAAAGAATGAAAAATGTTCAAAAATCGTATTATCTATTATTTTTTACCAAAATTATAAATATCTTATCAATTGTTGGTCAAATTACCTCAAAAATATATTCCTCTCTTTGCTTTTGGAAAATCTTTGGGAAAATAGTTTTGGGAGATTTCACCTCCCCTCCGAAATCCAATCTTTCTTGATCTTAGACCAAGACAACATGAAGTGTTTGTATTTAATACTATTAGAATAATGCTGTAATAAAATCAAATTTAAAAAATTGAAGAAGGAAAAGAATGAAAAATGTTCAAAAATCGTATTATTTATTATTTTTTACCAAAATTATAAATATCTCATCAATTGTTGGTCCACTTACTACAAAAATATATTCCTCTCCTTGCTTTTGGAAAATCTTTGGGAAAATAGTTTTGGGAGATTTCACCTCCCCTCCGAAATCCAATCTTTCTTGATCTTAGACCAAGACAACATGAAGTGTTTGTATTTAATACTATTAGAATAATGCTGTAATAAAATCAAATTTAAAAAATTGAAGAAGGAAAAGAATGAAAAATGTTCAAAAATCGTATTATTTATTATTTTTTACCAAAATTATAAATATCTCATCAATTGTTGGTTCACTTACTACAAAAATATATTCCTCTCCTTGCTTTTGGAAAATCTTTGGGAAAATAGTTTTGGGAGATTTCACCTCCCCTCCGAAATCCAATCTTTCTTGTCCTTCGACCAAGACAACTGACAGTGTATGTATTTAATACTATTAGAATAATGCTGTAATAAAATCAAATTTAAAAAATTGAAGGAAAAGAATGAAAAATGTTCAGAAATCGTATTATCTATTATTATTTTCAAAAATTATAAATATCTCATCAATTGTTGGTCCACTTACTACAAAAATATTTTCCTCTCTTTGATTTTGGGAAACCTTTGGGAAAATAGTTTTTGGAGATTTCACCTCGCCTCCGAAATCCAATCTTTCTTGATCTTAGACCAAGACAACTGACTGTATCTATTTAATCCAAATAGAATAATACTGTAATAAAATTAAATCTAAAAACTTGAAGGAAGGAAAAGAATGAAAAATGTTCAAAAATCGTATTATCTATTATTTTTTACCAAAATTATAAATATCTTATCAATTGTTGGTCAAATTACCTCAAAAATATATTCCTCTCTTTGCTTTTGGAAAATCTTTGGGAAAATAGTTTTGGGAGATTTCACCTCCCCTCCGAAATCCAATCTTTCTTGATCTTAGACCAAGACAACATGAAGTGTTTGTATTTAATACTATTAGAATAATGCTGTAATAAAATCAAATTTAAAAAATTGAAGAAGGAAAAGAATGAAAAATGTTCAAAAATCGTATTATTTATTATTTTTTACCAAAATTATAAATATCTCATCAATTGTTGGTCCACTTACTACAAAAATATATTCCTCTCCTTGCTTTTGGAAAATCTTTGGGAAAATAGTTTTGGGAGATTTCACCTCCCCTCCGAAATCCAATCTTTCTTGTCCTTCGACCAAGACAACTGACAGTGTATGTATTTAATACTATTAGAATAATGCTGTAATAAAATCAAATTTAAAAAATTGAAGGAAAAGAATGAAAAATGTTCAGAAATCGTATTATCTATTATTATTTTCAAAAATTATAAATATCTCATCAATTGTTGGTCCACTTACTACAAAAATATTTTCCTCTCTTTGATTTTGGGAAACCTTTGGGAAAATAGTTTTTGGAGATTTCACCTCGCCTCCGAAATCCAATCTTTCTTGATCTTAGACCAAGACAACTGACAGTGTATCTATTTAATCCAAATAGAATAATATTGTAATAAAATTAAATCTAAAAACTTGAAGGAAGGAAAAGAATGAAAAATGTTCAAAAATCGTATTATCTATTATTTTTTACCAAAATTATAAGTATCTTATCAATTGTTGGTCAAATTACCTCAAAAATATATTCCTCTCTTTGCTTTTGGGAAACCTTTGGGAAAATAGATTTTGGAAATTTCACCTCCCCTCCGAAATCCATTCTTTCTTGATCTTCGACCAAGACAACTTGCAGTGTATGTATTTAATACTATTAGAATAATGCTGTAATAAAATCAAATCTAAAAACTTGAAGGAAGGAAAAGAATAAAAAATGTTCAAAAACCGTATTATCTATTATTATTTTCAAAAATTATAGATATCTCATCAATTGTTGGTCAAATTACTACAAAATATTTTCCTCTCTTTGATTTTGGAAAACCTTTGGAAAAATAGTTTATGGAGATTTCACCTCCCCTCCGAAATCCATTCTTTCTTGATCTTAGACCAAGACAACTTGCAGTGTTTGTATTTAATCCTAATAGAATAATGCTGTAATAAAATTAAATCTAAAAACTTGAAAGAAGGACAAGAATTAAAAATGTTCAAATTCGTATTATCTATTATTTTATTCCAAAATTATAAATATCTAATCAATTGTTGGTCAAATTACCTCAAAAATATATTTCTCTCTTTGCTTTTGGGAAATCTTTTGGAAAATAGTTTTTGGATATTTCACCTCACCTCCTTTATCCATTCTTTCTTTATCTTCGACCAAGACCACTTATGAATTGTCCTCGCAAAAATCAATTAAATCGATCAGAAAACAAGTTTTTTCCGAAAACATTTGGAGTTATATTTAACTCTCATTTTCCAAACGAAATGAAAGAAAAATTGAAAATGTTAGCTAATTGATATCCCTTCAAAAACCAAATCTGAAATTTTCGAAAAAAAAAACTTTAGGAATTTTTCCCGTCTCTGAGTTTTATCTGTGTGAAGTGTCCGGATGTCGAAGATGGAGGAGAAAAATAAGAAACTGGTTAGAGAATAAAAAATATATTTTTTTTCCATTAACATTCTATGCTACGACCAAGACAACTTGCAGTGTATGTATTTAATCATAATAGAATAATGCAGTAATAAAATCAAATTTGAAAATTTGAAGAAAAGAAATGAAAAATGTTCAAAAATCGTATTATCTATTATTATTTTCAAAAATTATAAATATCTCATCAATTGTTGGTCAAAGTACTACAAAAATATTTTCCTCTCTTTGATTTTGGAAAAACTTTGGGAAAATACTTTTTGGAGATTTCACCTCACCTCCTTTATCCATTCTTTCTTGATCTTCGACCAAAACAACTTGCAGTGTATGTATTTAATCTTAATAGAATAATGCAGTAATTAAATCAAATCTAAAAATTTGAAGGAAAAGAATAAAAAATAGCAAAAATCGTATTATCTAATATTATTTTCAAAAATTATAAATATATCATCAATTGTTCGTCAAATTACTACATAAAATATTTTCATCTCTTTGATTTTGAAAAACCTTTGGGAAAATAGTTTTTGCAGATTTAACCTCCCTTTAGAAATTCATTCTTTCTTGTCCTTCTACCAAGACAACTGACAGTGTATGTATTTAATCTTAATAGAATAATGCAGTATTTAAATCAAATCTAAATTCTTGAAGGAAGGAAAAGAATGAAAAATGTTCAAAAATCTACAAAAACTATATTTCAAAAGATTTCATAAAAGACATTACATTCAATTTCTCAAAAGGTTAAGTCTATATAAATAATTTTCAATCTTTCATGATTTCTCAATATTGTCCTTAAAAAATTCGACATGGGACGAACAAGAAAGAATGAAAATCAGGCGGTGACAAAATCCATAAAAGCTTTTTTTTCGAAAAATTTCATAAAACGAGAATTTTCTATCTCAGACAGTATATTCATGGTAAAGAAATGTAAAAATTATTTTTCAATTTCTCAAGAGGTTAATTCTATTCGAATAATCTTCAATTTTTCATGAGTTCTGAATATTATAGTCCAAAAGTATCATGTTTTTTAAATTCATCAAAAAAATAAGAAAAAGAATGTAAACATTACGTACAATTTCTCATAAAAGAGAACTTTGGATATACAGGCAATCATTCGGCTTGTGATCTTCGGCCTTATTTTGTAATATTGAATTCCCTTTATAGGCGCTTTATTTTAAAACCCTGAACAATCGTTTCAACATGAATATTTCCTGAATCCTTTTTTTGAAAGCTTTTTTTTACCTCGTTGTTATTCCTTAAGGATGTATATTACAATATAGTTGATTTTTCCAAACCCCTTTTTCAACACCGTGAAACCCTTTTTTAACGTTAATTGCATCTTTTGTTATCTTGTTATTGTTCATCATACATTTTATCTAATCTCACACCCCCTTTTAAGATATATATATATAAAAACCCTGAACACCCGTTTCAACATGAATATTCCCTGAAACCTTTTTTTCAAAAACTTTTTTAACGATATATATTACAATATAGTTGATTTTTCCAAATACCTTTTTCAACACCGTGAAACCTTTTTTTTAACGTTAATTGCATCTTTTGTTATCTTGTTATTCACACACTTTCTCCAATCTCATATATAAATATGTTTTTTTTCAACACAAGACTTAATTAATAATATAGAGTGTTTAAACACATCGAAACCTTTTTTTTAACTTGTTGTTGTCTAGTTTAAGGTTAGATAGGCTCGCAAATAGTCTACGGAATGTTAATTTTTCGAAGGTTTTTATTCTTAATACATACAAATTACCACAAATCTTTCATTTTGGGGTAATTTTTTTCTAAGTTATACCAATTGTTTTTGAGAGTTCTTTGGAAAAAACGCTAAAAGATTGGAAAAACACAGAATAGCAAAAAGTTAAGATCTTTTCCTGTTATTAATTCAAACATTTTCTTACATATACCATCAATCCCCCTTTCCCCCCCCTCCTCCCTCCACACATCCTGTTATTCTTTCATTATCTCCAAGTAAACGTATCCGGTGTCAGCAGATTGCGATGGAGGGAGGTGAGGAGTAGAGGGGATAAGGCTTGCCTGTATATAAACCGTACCCCTTTGGATAATCATCATTATAGTCTGTCCTCACTAAAAGAAGAAGAAGAACCCCCGAGTCTTAGCCTTGTCTCGCTCCTCGTCTCTCCGCTCACAGCATCTGAGATATTTTCCGGTAATTTAACTTGATAATTGTGTTTTTGTTTTCAAATGACTTATGCTATAGCACTTATTTCCGTGGTGATCGATCTTGTTTTTAATTTTCATTGAAAAAGTGATTGTGATGATTAATTAAAGATAGATTGTGAGAGTCTAAGTAGAAATTGTTTCGCTCGTTGTTTCTCCGCTCAAAAAGATACTAAGTGTTTTTGTTTTTAAAAGACATTCTTTAGTTTTTGTTTGTAGTTTTAATTAAAAGAGTGAGTGCGATTAAAGATAGACAATGTCTAATTGTTTTGGTTTTAATATTTTTTTCTTTTCTTTTAGATTTTTTTGGAATCAATATTCATAATGGCCCAACTCCTACTCCCGTTCCTACAATACTTCTTCAACGATCCCGATCGTGAATGGAAAAACTACCCGGTGAAGAAGGAGGAAGGGGATGTCTCCTTGGAGACGCATTTAAATATGTTGTTGCGTCGCCCACTAACAAGGGTCGACATAGTTTATAAGAGGAATATTCAAAGAGGGACATTGATTCAATTTAAAAACCACATGGCATTTATGAATTCAATTTTAAATTTTTCTATACATAAAGATTTCATTAAGTTTGAAGATGGTGGTTCTCGCGAACGTTTGAACATCGCCAGAATACACAAAAGAGTTTCATACAACATCAATTATTATTATTTTATTTTCATTCATTCATTTCTGAATAAAGATAATAAATTTTCAGTTAGAATACTACTTTGTGATGAAATTGAAAGTTTATCAATATTCACGAAGTGGTATTCTGACTTCTATTCGGCTGAAAAAAAAAGTAGTGATAAATTAATTAATCAATTAGTAAAATTTTTAGAAATATGGGGTAGAGTTCCCACATCTTTAAAAGAACTGAAACGCTTCCAAAACGCGAATTCCGAAACTTTTGTACGGAAAATTTTGTACTCCGATGGTGCGGAGGAAGCTCTTGAAGCTAAAAGAAAGATGGAACTCTTAGTTTTTTAGACTCTAATTGTAATTATTTTTAAATTTTTATCACAATAAACTATATTTATTTATGTGTGTTTATATACCTTTGGGTTGAAGGAAATTTTTATAATAGAAATTTAACTCGATTTAGATTCTTGGAAAGGTAAAAGAATAAACGAGGGGTGGTTAAAAGTCGAAGGTTAATCGAACTCAGTTTCATTCTCCTCCTTTATTCGAAAGCGGACGGATGTCACAAATATTATGAATAATTTTGTAAAAAATAATAATGAACATGATATAACAATTGTTAATATATGTATTAAAATTAATATCGAAGTTTTTCAACATGCATTTGATATTATTAAAAAAATTTACAACTTTAATATGGATACTAAAGATAATTACTTTTTACCAAAAAGAGAGATAGAAAGTATTAAAAAGGATTACGGTGTTACAGAAGAAAAAATTGAAGAAGTCATTGAAAAATTTAAAAAAAGTATTGAGGAAAATGGTAGCGGTAATATTTTTAACGAGGATGAAAATTATTACGTATGGTTTCCTTACGTCAATAAAACAACGTATCACGAATCGGGAATTAATTTCGTCCAATCGCAATTCACCGCCATACAACAACACACTAACTTTCCTGAGAATACGTCATTAATATTTGAGAACGGAAATATTATTATTATTGGAATTAAAAATAACGTTGAAGAAATTATAAAAACAAACTTATATAAAATTTCAAATATATTACAAAAGAAGATTCGAATAGTAAATAGACAAATCGTTAATAGAGTAACGAAATTTTCTTTATCATTTCAATTAAATTTTAGTGCAATTAAAAACTTTTTTGAAAAGAACAAAATTCGATATAACAACAATAATAATACTTTTTCTGGATTTTTTGTCAAGATTTTTATTCCGAACATTAAAATTAATCATGATGATTACAAAGAATTTTACGAACAAAAATATCCAATGAACTTTAAGTATTATAGGGGTTTAACGTTACTTATGTTCGAACGCGGAATATGTGTACTTCTTGGAAATCAAAATTCTCAGGATTGGATAATTGCATCAAAAATGTTACACGGGTTTTTAATCTATTTTAGTAGCGGTACACACCCTCTTACAGATAAAAATGTTGCGATAATCAAAAATATCTATAATTATCCAGATTTAAATTGGTATTCCAGTATCAACTTTTTTGATTTTTATCACCAAATTAAAGAAAATAATGTCTCAGTCAATGAAAATACCGATTGGTCTGCTAAACAACCGCGACAATTCGAATATAACGAAGACGACGACGACTATCATCGATTCCAAGAAAAACATAATATCAAAAACTTATTTTACCCGTTAGAAACAAAGCTATATCAAAAACCCTATCTAAAAAATAAAATTTCTAAGAGAATAGGAAACGCTAATAAAGTTCATTTTAATTCATCATTTTTAAAAATAATAAATAATCGAGATAGAGAAAAGATAATTCAAATAAATTTTAATAATCTCAAAAATTGTTCTAAATTAGCGGGTGATCCCGAAAAATATAATTCAACATATAAACATCGATATCAAGATAAGACCGAATTAAAAGCATTAAAATATCAAGATAGTTTATCAAAGATTTTAAAAAATAATTCAAAAGACGAAAATGGTGTTAAAGTTGTACAATGTTGCTTTTGCAATTCGTAAACAAGTATTTTTTTTTGTTAACTTAAAATCTTACATATATATCAATTATCAAGATTTTCTAAAAAAAATTGTTTATTTTTTATATTTTTATATAGCGTTTTAATAACAGAAGTTAGCTTTTTGTTTGTATTCGATTGTTGTTTTATAACTAATAAAAAAATTAAACCGCCGAAAATCAGAAATAAAAGAATAGAAGACATGAAAATCATGTTAATTTTTTGGTTTATACACTGAGCTTCCGAAATTGCAAATACTTCTCTGAAATTTAAACCTAATATATTTATACAATTTTCTTTCCAATCAGAAACGATATTTTTATCTTCAGCAGCGGTAGACATAATTTTTTCTTTCTTTTTGGGCGGCGGTAGGTGGGTAGGGATTGTTTTTCAATTGAATTTGTTTTGTTTTGATTAAAAAATAAATTATTCGTCGAAATATTTATTATTTTATTTGATTTCATCCTTTTTAAAGTAAATATTTATTCAAATTAATTTTATTTTTTATCAGATATATCAACGGTCGCTATTTCATTATAATAATTCTTTAACATCATTTCCATTATAATCGAGGTTAATTTTAAAATGTCGTGTATCGTCAATCCACCAGTTTTTAAAATTTCCATATTTTGGTCATTAATATTTAAAATTCTGCCTAAATAAGGAAGATGTTGACAAATGCTTTGTTCGAATGAGAGCATAAAACCAATTAGGCATATAATATCTTTTTTATCGATTTGAAAATTTAGTGATTTCGTTATATGGGTTTGTAAATGTATGTCGGTTTTTAATTCACGAATCAAGTTAATACATTGATATAATTTATTTGTTGAAGTAGGCGCTACACTACTCATTGATGGAAATGTTGTTCGTTCATCATCTTCTTCTTCTTCTTCCCCTCCTCCTTCCTCCGCTTCACCCTCTTTTTTATTTGAATCGAGTAATAAAGCGTCTTCTAAAAAGCTTTTTTTAGAAAAACTATTATTCTTCTTTTTAACAACATCGTTGACTCTACTTACAAACGATACCAATCTTTCATGTGAAACGCAGGAACTTTCTTGTATTTTTTCAGTTAAACTTTTGAGTTCTTTTAGAAATACTTTATCATTTATAAATTTTTCGAAGGTATCATTGATATTATTCTCAATATTTTCGATTTTCCTCTTTTTTGCCAGCGGTGGTTCTTCGATTAGGAATTGGTTTTTTATTAATGACTCAAAATCTTTCGATAGATATTTACCGGTGTTTTTTTTAATTTCCCCGCTCGTGATGTAAGAGGCTAAATTGGAAAAGTTGCGTATATTTTGATTATTTGAAATATTTATCATATCGGATAAAACATCCATCACATTATTTATGGTAATTAAAATTTTGTCTTTGTCAATAATTAAATCGTTATCTTTTTGACCTTCGTTCGTATTATCAATATTCGATTCTTCTATGGTGTTAGTATGATTAGTTTTTTCAGTATTTTCTTTTTTCTTTTTGGGAACTTGAGGAGAAGGGGTTCGTAACATTTCTTCACGATAATTTGATTCCATAGTTTTATTTTCTACATCGTCACTATTTAAAAGTTGAAATAATTCCTTTTCCCAATTATCTGAATAAAAGTCAATAGTTTTTTGGGGGGTTGTTTTATTATCATCATCTGGTATTTCAAACATTTCTTCATCATTAATATTCTTAGTCTCGTTTTTCATATCTTTTTTCGTAGTATATAACTCTTCATCGTTAGTCACAAAAAAACTTCGCAATATTTCATTCCAAGAATCGAAACCTAAATCTTTACTACCAACAGCAACATTCTCACTTTTCTGTTCCTCTTGAAAAGACAAATTATTATCATTAGTAGTAGTATTTTCTTTTGGTTGTTCATCCAATATAACATTTGTTTCTAAATCACTCTTAGTTACATATTCATTGCGATCCGAACAAAAAACGGGATCTTTTGATGGTTTTTCATTATTACTAACACCTTCTGCAAACATTTCGGAAAATGGTTTTTTAGTAATAAAATCGTTTCTGATTAATAAATCTTTCCACTCATCATCAAAATAGGCGCGATTATTATCGTCCATCTTCGTTGATGTTTGAGAGAGAACTGAACAATGTTACTATATTCTTAACCATTAAATAAATACCCCAAAAAAATGAATTTAAAAAAAAATAATCTTTGTTTTTTTTTTGTCGTTCAGAATAATGCATTTCAGACCAATTACAATTTCGTGTGTTCAATCGAGTGTAGATATTATAGAGTCGAACTCCGAATATCAAAAATGTGTAGTGAACGAATGGGAAATTGACCAATCTTTATCATCTATTCATATTAAAATGTATAATGATGTAGAGAAAATAAAAAAAAATACTAAAACATTATCAATAAAATCATCGGTGGAAGAGTCAACAAGTATTTATCCTTTTTTAGATTGCCTAAATACCAATTTTAACATTATTACTAAATTGCATAAATATAATGAAAAAGAAATTTTTTACGTGCCATTAATCTTCTTTTCCAACGACAATAATATAGGATTCATTAAAAAAACAAATTTTTTTGTCTTTACGGATATGAAATTAACGATTGAAAGCCCAATTTATCGAGGTTTTTTAACATCTATACATAAAATGGGAAGCTCCTCGCAACCAGAAATTAATCTCAGAATGGATGAAGGTATATATACAAAATTATTAGATAACAAAGACGAGGATTTTAATAATAATAATGATAACGTTATTAATCCTATTAAAAGGTCATCAAATAAGCGAAATAAACACACATACTGGGCCTGCGCTAAAATTCAAAAAGATTCGAAAACTACCGCCGCGGGATATATCAAACTTTTTTATCTCTGTGATCATTGTAATATATTAAATATCAATAAAAATGTCAACCAAGAAATTATTCCGGAAATTAATGATAAAACATTACCTTTTACCTTTTTAAATAATAAATTCAGGAACTCGGAGGAAATTTTATTTTTTAATAACTTTTTTTGTCCATTTTTTTATAAAAAGGACGATTATAATTGGAAAGACTATCTCTCTAATAATATCAAATTGAGAGAGCGTGAATTGTTAACCCATATAGTTAAAATAATGCGATCGGATGATGATGAAGAATATAAAACGTTATTTTTTGACGTTCATTTTTTCGATAAAATGAATTACCTGTTTGGTTTAGCTTATACAAACAAATGTTTCGATATTATTGAACCGCTTTTATATATATTTTACAAAGAAAATTTATGGCAAGCGAATAAAACTATTAGTTTGGTTCGAAAGATATTGAAGATATTATCAGATTCTACGATTAATGAAGAAATAGAAATAAATTTACGTGAATATTATAAATTTTTAGCAAACGCCTTAATATCTGCTCACGAAAATAACGGGATTTGTAAAGTTTTTAAGTCGCCACAATTATGGTTTTTTATCGAACCCGATTTATATCCATTTGAATTTAATGTTAACAGAGAACTAGACTATATCTTCAATGAAAAGGAAAAGTTTTTGCAAATAAAAAATATATTAGAGAATCGGTTTAAAAATGAATATGAAAACAAAAAACACGACCAAAAAGTTATAATTTGCCTTCGAAATTTAGATTTTTTTAATATAGATTTCTACCTATTAAATGATGATGATGATAGGATTAAAAAGGAGTTGAATCCATCTCCTTTTTTATGTAATAAGCGATTAATTCATAATGAGAGCAATCGTCGTTATATCCCCGTTGATGAAGTATGTATACATATTCTAAAAGAAAAATGTAAGTTCTTTAAACCGAAATTAATTGATGGCGGCGCCGATAATGAACAAAGTAGCGAACCAGTAAAAATTCCTCCAGAAAACTTTAAAGATTATAAAGCAATCACTGAAAATCTAAATATTTTTATCGGAAACACGGAGATAGATGATATATTAAAACAAATAATTAATCAAAACTTTGTGTTTGATGATGATATTAATCAAAAGCAATTAGTTTCGTACCTTTTAAATTTTTACCCATTTTATTCCAAGAAAATAATTAAATACACATCGTCAAGTTTGTGTATGAAAAAGTTTTATGATTTATTTTTATTTCATCATTTAAACGGCGATGGAAGCACAATAGATTTTTTGCAGAACAAAAGCTGTCGGAGTGACGAAAAAAACCCACCACCAATGGATTGCTGGTTATACCTAAAAAGTAATGATAATATATTGAAAACTAATTTCTCAGTTACAAAAATAAACTATACACCTGTGTTTAACTTTATAACAAATACTTTACCGAAACTTATCAGTAATATAATTCTGTCAACTTTTCCAAATTTAGGAGAGGAGGATATAGAAATAATCACTTTTCAGATGTCTTTATTATCAGATATATATATCAAATCAATAACTAATAGTTTAAACATTCATCAGCAAAATATAAATAAAGACCATAAAAAGATATCAAAATTCTCTTTAGACAATTTTTCTCAACCTTATATTAAAAGAATGATTAAACCCATTATAGAATATTATAATAATTATTTCGAACACGAAACCAAAAATAATGAAAGCGACTTAAATAATCATAAGAATAAATATATATCAAAATTAATCGATAATTCCATTGATAAAAATCTAGAAAGCAAAAGGGTTATAAGTTCTAGCGATTTAACCAGTATTAATTTCATTCCTGTCTCGATTGATCTTTTTTCTTTTATAGATAAATCCCGTTATGATAAATTAAAAATTAAACATAACTTCGAAATTCATAAATCAAATACGATTGACAAAGATCATTCAGTTTCCCATCTTCAGGAAAATTTTAATATGATTGAAAGTTTACTAGAAAATTTTAATAGTCATTTGTTAATGGAAGAAGACAATATCAATTATGATATTGATTATAAAACATTAAAGACTTTAGAACATTGTTATGAAAAAGCCATTAAAGAGAAAAAAGTTATCGGCGAATATAGAGAATTAAGGTTAAAATATATCGTAGAATACGATAAGACCTATTACTTTCTGATGGTTCCAAATGTATGGAAAGAGTTAAATTTTGAGAAAATTGTAACACTAATTAACTTTTCCTTGAATATTTTACGCACTTACAATCCGGAACTGTTTGCAAATGCGGAACAAAATATTAACAAAAGTAAAATCTTAACGGCCAATATATTTCGATCTTTGTATTGTGAGAAATATATAGAAAACTTATTATTAAATGATACACAAAATTCACAACAAAACAATAATAAGAGCGATGGCGCTTCTATACCTATATTTAAAAATATTAAACCTATTTTGTTATAAACCTTTTTAGCTAAAGGGTTACAGAATTTGAAAAACAAAATTAGAGTCTTAAATTCTCAAATATGTGTTGTATTTCAGAATTTACTTCATCTTCTTTTAACTTGAATAATGGAATTATATATTGTTTTATTTTATTTTTTATAGTTTGAGGTAAAGTTTTAAACATGTCTTCTGTTTTTTCACCGACAATGATTATATTAACTTTTCTAGATTGATTATCAATAATTAATCGCAAAACATTTTTATTAATGCAAAACATTAAGTTTTTATCATAACAAATATCGCGAAAATTAATAATTATAACTTTACCGGATGTGATCAGCTCCAAAATATTTTTTTCTTTTCCAAAACTAAGAAATAGTTTGTTTAAAAAAATTGAATCAGTATAAATTTCAGCCTCCTCTTCCATGTATATCAAAATGACTTTGACATCGGCAATATTTTTATCTTTTATATTTTTCAAACTATTCCATACTCTAAACGGTGAATATTTAAGAATTTCTCCGATATGAATATCATTATCAAATAGTAGTTTCTTTTTCTCAAATGATTTAAGTGGTAGCTTTTTATCTATACCTTCGAGTGTAGAGTTATGATTTAAATCAATCCACACGCACAAATAAAAAGTGAACAAGTATAAAATAATTCTGTTTTCTCTATCAAAATGCGAACTTATAATATGATTATTTTTAAATAAAATTTCGTCGTATTTTTGTGTTTCTACCATTTTTTTAAATTCTCGACTTCTTTTTTCAACATCTTTATATTGTTTAAAAAATGTTTCAATCAGAAACTCGAACAAAAATTGTACCATGTTGTTATAATTTTTTGTCATTATATTCAATGATTTTAACAAAGGAATAAATGTATTTTTTATCATTTTATCTTTTAAGATAAAATTAAGATTTAATAATACATCTCTATAATCAGTAGTATCGTCCTCTTCCTCTCGTATAGTTTGTTGATAAGTATTTTTATTATTCAAAGTTGAAATATTTTCAATATATAAATCATAATTTTTTATTGATTCCAATATCTTCTTCATCCTTTTATATGAAAATGGATAGAAATATTCCAAATTTTAAAAACAAAGAGTCTATCCCAAATTCGATATTTAATAAAACCAAAATTGAATCTCTTAATAGATGTATTATTTTTCAAAACACTAAGGAAGCTGTTAATACGGAAGATTTAGATCTTCTTACTGTTATTGGAATTCAAAGAGAACTATTACAAAAGCGCAACAATCTCCCTTTATATTGGAAACCAGAAATTCAAACATTATCTCCAATTCCAGAAAACCCATTCGCAAAAAAGGATATAACAATCAAAAATTTAGTATTATCGCCCTCCTATCTAAAGAAATTTCCGTAAAAAAAAAAATCTCTTTAATTTTTCGGATCTTCTTTCATTACTGATAATTTTCCATTTTGATCTTGAATTACAATAAGATTATTTCCTTCATTATTATATGTTTGCCAATTTAAATTAGACTTTTTTAATGCACTTAATATTTCGTTATCATTTTTAATAATGGAATCCATATGATTTTTCATATTCATAAAACAATTCTCTATAGAAACTTTTTGTTGCGATAAATGAGTTAAAATTTCTTCCATATTCTTAATAAAATTTTCTAATGCTATTTCCTCTATATGATCTTTATTTAATTGATTATAATTAAAATCAAATTCATTCAAATCAAAATTATAAGAAAAATTTGGTTTACGAATTAGCATATATGATAATAAATTCATTTATTTAGTTTTTTTTATATATTTCTTAATTACTATTAAAAATGTATAAGAAGAAAGATAACAATAATGACGTAAGCGATGATGAATTATCACTTTCAAATTTTCCAAAATCCATATCACGAAAAGTTGACGAAAGGAAGCATAATTTATGTTTAGAAGATGAAGAAATTGATAATGCAATGTTATATATTTCGAAAAATTTCAATGATGTTAAGAGAAGTAAAATATTACCTTCGTATTTTCTTCAACTTTTGCAGGATAATAATAACTGCTCATCTACAATAATCGATTACTTGTATAATGAGGATATGTATACAAATGTCGATATAATATTTATTAATACTAATTGTGAATTAACGGGCGGAGGAAATCACTGGATATTAACGCAATTTGATTTAAAGAATCTCGAAGTATGTTTTTTTAATTCTTTAAGTACAGTTCAGCCTAACTTTCGAACCTATAGAGCAATATGTAATTTTATTATTGCATTTTCAATTTTTTATAAAACACCATATTCTTTAAAAGATTTGAAATTTTATAATATCAAAAACACTCCTCAACAAAATGATCAATTTAATTGTGGCGTCGCTGTTTATGGTAATGCGAAACAAATTTTGAAAGGAGAGAGATTAGCGAAAAATGAAGATTACGTACATCTTAGAAAGGAAATAAAAAATTGCGAACTACAATCAGGAAATAATCACAATGTACATTTATCATCCATTGCGGCGGAGCAGTTAACTAGTATAATTGAAGAATGTTCAAAAGAAATGAAAAAGGATTACAAAGTGGAGACTCGAGATAAAGAATATCATCCCCCCTTTGCCGCCGCCGCCACCGCCGCCTCGTCATCATTTTTTGAAAAAAAACTACCAAAAGAGAAAGAAATAACGAAGCTTTTACAATTTCATAATACCATTTTAATTAAACTCTATCAAAATTGCCAAGACAAATATGTGAAAAATCATCTGCAATTTATTATATACATCATACAAAATCATCAGAATTTAAAATATTTAAGAAAAGTTAATCAATATTTAAAACAAAATGATAAAATTTCTTCAGCGGAAGAAATGATAAAAAAATTTGAAAATGATTTTTCGGAAAATGAATTAAAGCAATTATATGATGAAGGACTAGTAAAATCTATGTTTGAAAATAAACGCAACATAACTTTGCTGCGTAAACAAGTTGAAACTGATTCTCTTCTTTTTCCAGGAAAAATGTATGAATTATTCATTTTTATCCTTGATTTATTAATTGAAATGAATAATCGATATGAAAAAAAACCGGAAATGTCTTCAAGATTAGATCACCTTAAAAAGGTCAATAAAATAAATTTAAAAGTTCATAATTTTATTTTAAAGTTAAAAAGTAATGATAACGATGAGAATGGCTATGAATTTTATATGTTTTTTGAATATTTGAGCACCAATCTATTTAAAAAATTTAACATTAAATGTGATAAAAGCGTTTTATTTCATGAAAAATTAAGTAAGAATAATTATATTGTGAAAAAAAGTAATACTTTTTTTACGGATCTTCATAAAAATAAAATATGTAAAAACTATCAGTGTTTTTTTGATATTCTTTATAAACGAAATATTTTTCATAATATTTTTAGATTCATCATGATCAAAACAAATAAAGTCATAGAAGAAAACGTTTTAACAATAAATAGCGGGGCTTATAACATTTTATTAGCCGATTATTTGACACAATTGAATTACATAATTGGAGTTTTAAAATACCTACAACAATTTTTGGTTCAAAAACAATGCGAGTTTTGCAATGATAAATTTAAAGTATTTTCGCGAGCTAATTATAATGAGAAAACTGAAGATGAGGAAAAAAATAACGATAATGAGAAAAAGATAAATCTGAACAATCAAATTAATAATTATGTTAAAAATTATAATAAACAAAAACGTAAATTTTATCCAAATAAACCGCTATTTTTTAATAAGAAAAAAAAGGGGGTTTGAATTAGAATAATATATTAAAATAATGTGGAGAAAATTGCCTCGTTTTCTTCAATATTTTCAACGTTTTCGCTTTCTTTTGCAATATTATCATTATTATTATTATTAATTTTAGAAATTGATTGACGCTGAATTAATTCCAAAATGGATAATATATTATCTCTGGAAAGTTTTTCGAAATCTTTTTTATTATTAAATTTTATATTAGTTAATAATTGGGCAACATATTCATTAATACCGTTTGGATGTAACTCATTGTCCGACATTGAGAAAAACTTATTAAATTTGTTGCTCGAATTATTTAGCAAACGTAAATAGTTTCGTTGATTATTTAGAAATAGGGGTGGAATTAAAATAATATATCTTCTTCGTTCGGAGAAGTAAAAAAAGTTATCGTTTGATAATGAAAATTCGTCTTGGCCATCATTTGAAGATTTTTCTTTGTGTAAATCCTGGTAATTATAATTCTCAATGCGTAAACCTGAATTTATATAAGCTATTTTTTCTTCATTTTCTGGCAAACTCTTCGAAAAATGATCACGGAAGGTGGTATCTTGATTTTTTTTTTCGACTAATTTTTTTAAATCATTATCCAACTTATTGGGTTTATTTTTTTTTTTATTTGAAGACATTTTGTGTAAGAGACTTAACAGACTCTCAATATTCATATTTTCTTCTTCCTCTTCCTTTCTTTTAATTCTTTTGTTAACCTTCTCACTTTTAGTAAACGATTGATCGGCTTTTCGTTTTTTATTCATTTTTTCCTCTTTGGAGTTTACGTGATAACTTATCTCATTAAAATTATTAGTTAATGGAATAGAATAATCAATAATGAGAAATAAATACGAACCGCAAACAAAAAAATTACGTAATTTAGTTATACATTTATTATTTTTTATGTTTTTTAACAAAAAAAACAATTCTTTACATAAACAATCATCTTCTATTCCATCAAAATTTTCATAAACTCCATTATTTCCTTTCCAAACATCATTATTCTGAAATCCACACGAAATGAAACTAGAATTTCCGCCTCTAATAACAATGTGCGTTTGATATTGAATATAATAATCCGTACTCGATTGAAAGGTTAATAGTTTAAACGAAGAGACATTTGCAACGTTGTTCAATAACATTTTAAATAGTAGCAAAAATGTTTTATTTTCGTAAGATTTTTTAGATATAAATTCGTCTATAGTGATCGAGCAATTTTGACCGCCGCATATCTTTTTCTCATTATGATTCATTTGACATTCGGTACATAAAAATTTTGAATCATCGCAATATTCGCAAATTTTATAATTAAATAAATATTCATCATCAAGATTCCAATGTGGTTTGTTCGTTATGCATGCACAAACGCTTTTATCGGTGAAGAAATTGATAAAATTTAAAGGATTTGAATAATATTGTCGCAATAATAATAAATGTATAAAATCTTTAATTTCTTTCCTGAAAATATAATTTTCATTTAAATCATCTCTTTTCGGTAACAATTCATAAATAGATTGTTTATTACAATTACAATCCAAATTTTCTATCCACTGTTGAAAATTATCAATTTTTTTGGCATAGTCCATATCATAAAAGTTAATATCGTCATTATTTTCCATTTTAAGAAGAAGGAGAAAAAAGAAATTGTTCGAAAATTTGAAAAAAAAAATATATATTACTCAATAATGACTGACGATGAAAATTTTATTACAGAATTACCAGATATTAATGATTTACCCCATTATAAAAAAGAACAACAAATTGCGAATCATTATTGTCAAAATGACTTAATTTATTGTAATCCAAACGATTCTTTGACAACACAATGTTTGTCATGTATAGAATTTCAAACAAAATGTGTGGATGTATCAGGAAAAGAAATTGTAAATATATTAACTGAACGAAATCATGATAATAGAGAAGAGAAATTTCAAAAAACTTTCCCGCCTAATACAGGTATATGTTTATCTTCTACTTTAAAGTTAATTCCAACGATAAATAAAGAACCAAATAAACATTATTTCTACTATGATAAAGAAGAAGAAGAAGAAGAAGAGGAGGAGGATGATGATGATGATGATGATATAACATCTATTGATTCAAGTGATGATTCGGATGTTGAATATTATAATCCTTTTACGACCCAAATTATTCCTGGCACTATTCGTAATGAAAACGATATATTTTTAACAACTTCCACCCAATGCGTTAACAGATTAATAGTTGAAAAAAAGAGAAATAATCTTACTAATCTATATAAAACTCCCTGTGATCAGATTGTAGCTTGTTCTCCAAACGGTATATTACTTCATCCAGAAACAAATAAACCTATATTAAATATCCAAGATATCGATTTTGAAATAAAAAATAATAAAAATCTTAGGTGTTTCTGTAATAGCGGATATGAAAATAAAATGTTTCCTAATGGTTCGCCTTCCTGCGTACCGAAATCAAACTTCTCTCAATGTCCGATCAAAGTACAATTAAAAAACGGTGATTATAGATGTATTTGTAATTTAGCTTTATCTATGAATTTAAGGGATATTGTAGAAAATTCAACTTCAAACAATCAGTCACCATTCTCAGAAAAAGAACGCTCTCTTTTGACAACTCTATATAATAATCTTCTTGAAAATAATGACATTTGTATTCCACTTCCCGGCGTGGAATCTAAAAATGCGGCTTTCGGTTATTCAGCTGTAACTGAGATGAGTCCGAATAATTTTAATGAATACACCTACGGGGGACATTTAGTAAATTCTACATGCCTGAGAAAAGATGCTTTAGATAAATTTAATGTATATAAAAAGAATCGACCGATAGGCGGCGGAGTCGTTTCCATTAGAGGTTCTGGAAGTATATCCTCTTTTCTTCATGGAAAAATTTCATATAGAGATTCAAATGTACTATTCGAAGGTGGAGGAACTCCGCCTAATCTCAGCATTAAAGTTGTTCCTCCATCAAAATTCAATATTGCTGGTCTTGGACAAAATGCTATGGAACAATCGGTCGCGTTAATTTCTTCAATGGGGAGAGTTTATCCGGGAGGAGTTTGCAAACGCGATGGAGGAATTTTACGTAAGACTTTACCGAATAAAGAGAAAACCTTTGTTCGATGGAATGAACCGCATGATTTAGTTTTACAATCTATTAATGATCCGGGTATTGTATCCGGAGTATATTTTATTCCATCGGAACACGATACCACCGAAGAAGAAACATGTCCACCATTTTTCGAAGGCTTTTTAACGTCAAATCCTGTATTAAGATCTGGGGGATATTATCCGGTTTTAAAAATATTTAGACGTCTTTTGGGCGGAGGTCGAATACCACCCTTGTTAAAAAATTACTTTCCCGAAATTTATGAAACATTCGATAATTTAAATGAACTATTTAACGACGGGGAAGTGATGAAAAGTTTGGATACGCTAGGGGGTCTTTTAATGGAACCCATCTTGATAAATACTTTAGAAAAAAGTGCGTGGAAACGTAACTGGGTCGCTGAAGAATTATCTGCGAATAATTCCAAAATAACCAATTTTTACAAGGACGATTATTTATTTGGGGGTTTAATTAGTGTAAAAAATTCAAAAATTCCGAGATTAGCCATCGACAATAATATAGTAACAAATTTTAATTCTCACACGACAGGTTTCGGATTGATACAATATAATGCAACATTAACAAATATCAAATATAATTTTAACAACTCGTCCCAAAATAAACCGATTGATTTCCTACAATATCAACTTTTTAATACTGAAAATTTTTTAAAGAGGAATAGTTTAATAAATTTACCACCAAATACACCTTTTACATTTCCCGAATTAGTTTCGTTTAGTCAAAGAAATCTAATAAGTTCAGGTAAAGAAATGATTCATTTTATGAATCAATATTTTAGCAAAAATTATTCGCCTAATATCGAAAATTTCCTTCCTAAAAGGAGAATCGAAAACGATATTGATGATGGGAAAAGTGAAGAAATAAAAAATTTTGAACGAAAATGTAAATTTGGAACAGGAATTATAAAACCTACCACACCCTTATTGGAGTCTTTTATTCAATGCGACACACAAACTAATTATAATTTATGGTCGACTCTTAGGAAATCTTCCCTTTTTCAATTTTCCCAACATGCAAAAAATTACTTTCCTATAATGACGGGACATTATAAATATTTAAGTAACGGGGATGGATGGATTGGAGGTAGTCTGAATCAATATTTGCCTATATGGATACAAAATGATCTTTCGTCTTTCCCTTTTCCCGCCAAGCGCAGTAAGAGTAATTCACATAAATATACACATTTCCAAATAAAAAAATATTCTAGGAATCCGAGTTTGTTATATTCAACAATAAAAACATGCGGGTGCACGCAACAATCGGTGTGTGTTCCAAATCAGAAAAAAAAGATGAATGCTCAGCGTATTATTGAACAAAGTTTTCTCAGCCGAAGTAACAAGTTTACAACATTTATTTTTCAAAAGAAAATTCCAATAACTTCAATAAAGCTTTTTAACGCGTACTTTCATCTACTCTCTAATAATTCATTTTCTACCGAAGAAATTGAAAACATATTTAAATTTCCAAATAAGATTTCACAATTACCGTTTTTAAATAATATTTTAGAGGAGAGAGAGAATTTTATTAAAGATCATATGTCTTCGTATTTGTGGGGTCGTCCTATATTAAGAAAAGAAAATCAAAAAATTCACAACACAAATATTGATACATTTAAATTATTATATCCAAAAATTTATAATAATTCGGAAATTACTAGATTCTTGGAATCCATTTTAACGATAACACCAAATACTACTAGCTGCAATATACATAATACACGAGAAGATGGAGCGAAAGATATAGTGGCTCAATTCGCGACACCGTGGTTCGTAAAAACGAATGCATTAGATTATTTAAACTATAGTAAAGAAGGTAATCCTCCTCCAATAAGGTTCGTACAAAATTTTACTTTAACTATAAATTCTTATTATGGGTTAGAATGCGGACAAACTATCGCAGAAGGTCAACATAATTTCGGTGGTTATATTTGTCCTTATAGACCGTGGCAAGAAAGAAGTGAAGAAAATAAAAGCAACAACAAAGGAGTTGAACCAAATTTGAATGATGCCTTTACCATGAGATTGAAAGAAACATCCGAAGAATTAATCGATTATGAATTTTTAGAATTTGAATCGATTAAAAATGTTTCCAAAATGAATATATTTATCGATTTGATTCGCCATTATGGATTAGGTAGTTTATTTCGTGCGAAAGAAAAAAACAATAATTCATATATCTATCCAATTAGTGGTCGTTTTTCATACTTTGCTTATCCTTTAACGCGTCAAATGAATGAACAAAATCCACAGATTTCAGCAATATTTAATATGAATTTATTGAGGAAAGATAACAAAAATGATCATAATAATGAATTCCCGATATATTTAGAAGATTAAGTATGTTTTTAATCTATTTGTTAGTAAAATATAATGATTTAATAAACATTTTTTTTTTAAATTTGAGTATTAAAAAAAAAACACGACGGCTACCACTTCTCTCTCCCCCGCCGCCCTCTTCACCTAAATAGAAAAACTATGAAAAGAAAGAATATAGAAACGAAGAATAGTAATAGAAATGAAGAAACAAAAAGGATGAAAAAACGAAAGATGTTAAATATTCGTACCCTATTTTCTATTCCAAATTGTGATACTTTTTACAATGATCTACACACTACGTTACTCAATAATGATGAAGAATATTTGCAGTTAAAATCCGACCTTATTCATTTAATAGTTCGTAAACTTAAAGGAAAAGACGAAATATACCAGAATATTTGTCAATTCGCAGAAAAAATAGAAAAGATTCTAAATAATGTAGATGATACCAGCAGCGATTCTGATGAAAATTCTAGCGATAGTGAGGTTGAAGATGATAAAGTAAAAATAGAATGTGAAAAGATTTATAGATATCTTACACGAATTTTGTTCGAGAATAATATTTTTCTGGATAAATTTATTATAAATAATTTATTGTTCTTAGGAATTAAATTTGTCTTAAAATTTATCAAAGTTAATTCTATAAGAAATCGTTTATCAAAAAATTTCAATAATTTGTTAAATGAAACTAAAGAACGACTAAATTTATGTAAGAAAAAATGAATGAGAAAAATACAATAGAACTTTGCAACTTTTATTATGAAAAATTATCCCCTGGATTTTGGAAGCATCTTTTCTTACGCAGAGATCAAACAATAAGTGAAGACATTTGTTATATTGGACCCGAAACTGTAAAATGTTTTTTACTTATAACAGCTTTCTTGCAATATTGCGAAAAATTTAAAGAAAGTTTAACCGATTATGAAATAGGGAAAAGAAATAAATTTTTGAAATATGATTATATTTTTAATTTTCACATATCGCTACCGTCCCATAAAATGGAATTTCCCGCAAAAATCAATAAATTACTAAATGAAGATAAAGCTACTATTATAATGGATGAAAAAATGAAATATAAAAATGAGTTCTTTAAAAAGGTACTTTTATATAAACAGATTGGAACAAATTTAAAAATGAGCAATTTTATAAATATGGACGATAGAAAAACGGAGAGATTACAAGAAGAGGAAAAAGAATATAAGGTTAATAAGCAAATTAATAAACAAAATTTAATTCTTAATAATTCTTATAATATACTTAAAGACGGCGGCGGTATTAAAAACGAGAAAAGCGTTGTAAAAATCGAAATAAAACTTTTAATTAAATCCTATTTAAAATTTAAGGAATGGGTTACTCTCTATAAGGGGGATAATATAGCTTTAGCGGCAACTTGTGTGTTTGGAAATAATGAAATATTTTATTCCGAATAATGATGGACGAAGAGGATAATATTCAATTTATCGATACAGAATTAGAATCTGATAATTATACTTTTGATAATATTTTTTTGAGTTATAACAGGTTATATTTTTTAAATGACGGGAAAAAAATTTTATTGACGACATTTCAGAATACAAATAATAGTATCGTAAAGTATAATGTCCGTGAGAATATAGATATAAGATTTTTCGTAGGAAAAGCTTTTTATATTAATGTTCTTCTAAATATTTTTGGAAGTGGAACAAAGTTTTTACATTTTGATGTATTTTTAATACCGCCTCATGAGAATGCACTAATATGGTTGCATAAAAAGACATCCATTTGTCAAATGTATTTATCTTCGTTTAAGTCGGAAAAAATGGGATTATTATGTTGTGTAAATGAAAAGGATCCAACTTTTTTATCAACAATTAATGAATTAAAAAGATCAAATTTTGTAAAAACTAAAATACCGCTTGTGAATTTATTTATTGATTTTGAAAATAATAAAATTATTAAAAAAAATGATGAATTTCTTTGGATACAGACCTGTTGCAAATATAATAATAATAATAATAATTTAGACATAATGATAATAGAAAGATTGAAATCCATAAGACTCTTTTCTTATATAACAAGTTTTATAGACGATTTAAAAATATTTAATTCAAATGCAACATTTCAATATTATAATAACCTTTCAAAAGATCAAATTGTATATTTTATCCGTGTCGAATTAATTTTAAAACACACTGATGATAAAGAGTTTTTGATAAAAAATTGTAATACAACGACTTCATTTTTTCCTTCTTACTTATTAGATGTTGTTAGAGAACAAAGCTTTTATCAAACCAACAATTTTCGTCTTCAACAAATTGAATATAATACTCTGGCTAAAAATCATAATTCTTATTTATTTGGCGTAGGATTACTTACAGAAAACAATCAAAGTATAAGTCATTTGAATGGTTTATTCGATTCAATTTCGAAAGTAACAATGAAAAATATTGTTCCCATAACATGGTGCAAATTATATTTGGAAAAACCTATTATAGTTAATACAGAAAATATTAATAATACGTATAAATTAAATGAACGATTAATGATGTGTTTTATTTCAAAGCAAGCGTGTGAAAATTTTATTCCTCTGGGTTTTGTTAAAGATTCCTGCAATATTTTTCAATCAAATTTCATTGTTGATATATATAGTCGAAAAAAACTAATTGAACAGCAAACACTTGTTTCTTTCCTCGATATGAATTCTTTATCAATCGAGAAGAGAGAATTATTTTTTAAACTCCTCGATAAATGGTTTGAACCATCAAATGAATCATTTCATAATAAGTGGAATATTGTTGCGCGGAGAACAAAGTCCAATAATTTTTTAAATTTGAATAATAAAGAAAATCAACCAATATTACATCAGAAGGAAATTAAATACTTAACTTTTTTTAGGAATGATAATCAAAACCCTATGCGTATTAAAAAATCTTTCGATATTGAAATAATAAGTTTGCTTAAAAAATAATTGGCAATCATATCTATAAAAGGCAAGAACCCCGCGTCTAACTTTGCCAGTTTGGATTTGAAAAAGCTATAAGTAAGTTGGGTTATTTTCCAAAAAATCCAAAAATAATGACACAAGAATATATTCCATATTTTCAAAATGAGTTATTTAGATTTTTGAGAGATTTTTTTAGTTACGAAAATATTGAAAAAATTAAAGCAGACGAATTATTGATATTATTGAATGCATGTGGTAAAGCATTTTTTACTTCAATTCCAAAAATAAAAAATTATAAACTCCTAAGTTTAAAACATAAAATTTTATTTCATTATGACGCAAATATTATATTTAATAGAGATAGCAATTTATATCTTGCGCAAAGTTGTTTACTTCCCGAAGATAAATTAAGAAAAGAATTTCAGAAGAAAAATAATAATAATAATAATCAAATACGAGAAAACGTTAAAATAAATAAAAAACACAGGTATATTGATGATATGAAATTAAAAGCTTCAAATGTAAATTGTAAAATAGCTACATTTCATTCAAAATCAAATAAAAATAATTAAAAGAAATTTATGCAAAGATTTTAAAAAAATGTACTTTTTTACTTTTTCTAAAACATGATTCACAGTAACTAATTGAACTAGAAAATCTCGAAATATATTTTGGTATATCTAAACATTCTTTACATTTAAAGGTCGGATTAAAAAAATGTGAAAGAGGGGGGTTAGTGATAAAAATACCTTCCTTTTCATTTTCTCGACATATATGACAATATGTTAAATAGTTTATAGGTTGTGAACTTGTATTTGTATCCTTTAGATGATTTTTAATCATATCAAACAAACAAGTAAAACAACTTAACACATGACCGCAAGAAGAATAGAAAATCTTTGCATAATATGTATAGCAGATACAACATAAACCGGTTTCTTGTGTTAAGTAAATTTTTTCAAAAAATTCTAAAATTTTAAAACAGTAAATCTCTGAAAATATTTCATATATATCACCGTTAAATTTTTCTGAATAACTTTTATATATTTCATTTAGATATTTGATCCCTCTTCTATCGAAAAATATTTCATATATATCACTCTGTAAGTTTAATAACGCATCATTGGTTAAGAATATTTGATCTCCAAAATTGCTTGATTTATTATTATCATTATTTTTTGTACAATAAAAAGGATTTGATAATATTTGTGTTTTATTTATTTTTTCTTCATCTTTTTCCGTTTTGTCATTATTGGCAAAGTATAAACTCACAAAATGTTTTAGTTTTTGTGTAATATTTTTTAGAATGATTTTCAAGAGAATTTCTAAATGTTGATCTTTATCAATTATCAAATATTTATTCGTATATAAATCAAATGTAAATAATAGGAATTTTACAAAACCCGATTTATTATCTCGGCATAGATAATGTCTAGAGATAATGTCGTTAAATCGATTTTTAAATGAAATTCTCTTGAGAAAAACATTGTTCATACTAAAAGTAAAATTATCACTTTTTATATCGTATAATACACTGCTTTCCATCTTCTTACACTTACAATAATGTTTCATTTTCCAAAAATCTGAAACAATTTTTTCCGACATGCAATGTACGGGAAAATTAAAGCTGACAGTGAAATTTTCAGAGTCCAGGGAGAAATATTTTTGAATTTCGGAATTAAAAGTGTTATTTGTAAAATATCTAAGACATTTGTTAATATTATAATGATTTAGCAAATGAAAGATATATAAAGCTTTGAACAAATAATATCTAAAATTTGTATACTGATTTTTACATATGCATCTTAAACATGAACAAGTTATACATTTAATATAATTTGCGTCAACAATACTATCATAACAATTGGATAAAATTTTTAAATCTTCACTTATGATATTGACAATAAAATCACATTTATCTCCTCTAATTAACCAGGACAATGATATTTCGTCCCTTTTGTTAAATTCTATGATTATTGGATATTCCTTTTTCAGATACGTTAATAACTTAGTCATATATTTTTCTAGCTTATTATTTTGTATGTTTTCCAAGATTATTTCAATATACTTTTTTTCTCCTTTATTCCATATGTGTTTTCTTTTGTAAGAAATAAATATATCAGTATCAAAACATTTTAATGATGGAAAATTCTCTTTTATTTCTATTTCATCTCCTTCAAAGGTAACCATTGTACTAGTTTGTTCCTTCATATTAATATTTGCGGTAACAAAACCCCATCTCATATATTTATCACATAAACAAATTATTTTGGATTTGCAACACGGAAAATTATATAATTCATTCATGTTTTTATCATTCTAGTTATCCGGGCTACAGTTTGATTTCAACTGCGGATAATTTTTATAGTCAGTTTGAAAATAAAAAATTTACACTTTAGAAGAGAAAAACCTATAAAACTTTTCATCAAAATGGTATTTGTGTTCATCTAATATCTAATGAGAATAAAAATCTTGGAAATTGATGAAAAAATAGGCTTCCGATAAAAAACTATTCGAAAATGTTCGCAAAT
>CAXAKS010000145.1:0-27780 GCA_963969495.1 Ceratothoa steindachneri | reverse complement strand
AATATCTCAGATATACCCTTTGGGAGCGGGAGGGGAAAAATGTTACCCTCGGCTTTTTACAAATAACTCGCCTATACCACTCGGGTGTTTTAGGAAGACCGAGGCCATCGAGGCGACCCTCGGCCTTATAAGACTAAAGGGCAAGTACCGCCGACCTTAGCCTCGACCGTCTTACTACTCTTTATATCCCGTTCCCCCCTCGACACCCCTCGCCTAAGATGCGGCGAGCGTCGGATTTTTAAATATAATATCGCAGTTATACCTTATTTCATAGGGCGAGAAGAGAAATGTGAAGCTCGGCTTTATACAAATATCTCAGATATACCCCTTGGGAGCGGGAGGGGAAAAATGTTACCCTCGGCTTTTTACAAATAACTCGAGGCGACCCTCGGCCTTATAAGAATAAAGGGCAAGTACCGCCGACCTTAGCCTCGACCGTCTTACTACTCTTTATATCCCGTTCCCCCCTCGACGCCCCTCGCCTAAGATGCGGCGAGCGTCGGCTTTTTAAATAAAATATCGCAGTTATACCTTATTCCATAGGGCGAGAAGAGAAATGTGATGCTCGGCTTTATACAAATATCTCGGATATACCCCTTGGGAGCGGGAGGGAAAAAATATTACCCTCGGCTTTTTACAAATAACTCGCATATACCACTCGGGTGTTTTAGGAAGACCGAGGCCATCGAGGCGACCCTCGGCCTTATAAGACTAAAGGGCAAGTACCGCCGACCTTAGCCTCGACCGTCTTGCTACTCTTTATATCCCGTTCCCCCCTCGACGCCCCTCGCCTAAGATACGGCGAGCGTCGGATTTTTAAATAATATATCGCAGTTATACCTTATTCCATAGGGCGAGAAGAGAAATGTGAAGCTCGGCTTTATACAAATATCTCAGATATACCCCTTGGGAGCGGGAGGGGAAAAATGTTACCCTCGGCTTTTTACAAATAACTCGCATATACCACTCGGTGTTTTAGAAAGACCGAGGCCATCGAGGCGACCCTCGGCCTTATAAGACTAAAGGGCAAGTACCGCCGACCTTAGCCTCGACCGTCTTACTACTCTTTATATCCCGTTCCCCCCTCGACGCCCCTCGCCTTAGTTTCAGCGAGCGTCGGCTTTTTAAATATAATCTCGCAGTTATACCTTATTCCATAGGGCGAGAAGAGAAATGTGATGCTCGGCTTTATACAAATATCTCAGATATACCCCTTGGGAGCGGGAGGGGAAAAATGTTACCCTCGGCTTTTTACAAATAACTCGCATATACCACTCGGGTGTTTTAGGAAGACCGAGGCCATCGAGGCGACCCTCGGCCTTATAAGACTAAAGGGCAAGTACCGCCGACCTTAGCCTCGACCGTCTTACTACTCTTTATATCCCGTTCCCCCCTCGACGCCCCTCGCCTTAGTTTCAGCGAGCGTCGGCTTTTTAAATAAAATATCGCAGTTATACCTTATTCCATAGGGCGAGAAGAGAAATGTGATGCTCGGCTTTATACA
This sequence comes from Ceratothoa steindachneri, assembly GCA_963969495.1. NCBI lineage: Eukaryota > Metazoa > Arthropoda > Malacostraca > Isopoda > Cymothoidae > Ceratothoa > Ceratothoa steindachneri. Next base: position 26,276 of record CAXAKS010000145.1, on the reverse strand, counting down.
AATATCTCAGATATACCCCTTGGGAGCGGGAGGGGAAAAATGTTACCCTCGGCTTTTTACAAATAACTCGCATATACCACTCGGGTGTTAGAGGAAGACCGAAGCCATCGAGGCGACCCTCGGCCTTATAAGACTAAAGGGCAAGTACCGCCGACCTTAGCCTCGACCGTCTTACTACTCTTTATATCCCGTTCCCCCCTCGACGCCCCTCGCCTAAGATGCGGCGAGCGTCGGCTTTTTAAATAATATATCGCAGTTATACCTTATTCCATAGGGCGAGAAGAGAAATGTGATGCTCGGCTTTATACAAATATCTCAGATATACCCCTTGGGAGCGGGAGGGGAAAAATGTTACCCTCGGCTTTTTACAAATAACTCGCATATACCACTCGGGTGTTTTAGGAAGACCGAGGTTATCGAGGCGACCCTCGGCCTTATAAGACTAAAGGGCAAGTACCGCCGACCTTAGCCTCGACCGTCTTACTACTCTTTATATCACGTTCCCCCCTCGACACCCCTCGCCTAAGATGCGGCAAGCGTCGGATTTTTAAATATAATATCGCAGTTATACCTTATTCCATAGGGCGAGAAGAGAAATGTGATGCTCGGCTTTATACAAATATCTCAGATATACCCCTTGGGAGCGGGAGGGAAAAAATGTTACCCTCGGCTTTTTACAAATAACTCGCATATACCACTCGGGTGTTTTAGGAAGACCGAGGCCATCGAGGCGACCCTCGGCCTTATAAGACTAAAGGGCAAGTACCGCCGACCTTAGCCTCGACCGTCTTACTACTCTTTATATCCCGTTCCCCCCTCGACGCCCCTCGCCTAAGATGCGGTGAGCGTCGGCTTTTTAAATAAAATATCGCAGTTATACCTTATTCCATAGGGCGAGAAGAGAAATGTGATGCTCGGCTTTATACAAATATCTCAGATATACCCCTTGGGAGCGGGAGGGGAAAAATGTTACCCTCGGCTTTTTACAAATAACTCGCATATACCACTCGGGTGTTTTAGGAAGACCGAGGCCATCGAGGCGACCCTCGGCCTTATAAGACTAAAGGGCAAGTACCGCCGACCTTAGCCTCGACCGTCTTACTACTCTTTATATCCCGTTCCCCCCTCGACGCCCCTCGCCTAAGATGCGGCGAGCGTCGGCTTTTTAAATAAAATATCGCAGTTATACCTTATTCCATAGGGCGAGAAGAGAAATGTGATGCTCGGCTTTATACAAATATCTCAGATATACCCCTTGGGAGCGGGAGGGGAAAAATGTTACCCTCGGCTTTTTACAAATAACTCGCATATACCACTCGGGTGTTTTAGGAAGACCGAGGCCATCGAGGCGACCCTCGGCCTTATAAGACTAAAGGGCAAGTACCGCCGACCTTAGCCTCGACCGTCCTACTACTCTTTATATCCCGTTCCCCCCTCGACGCCCCTCGCCTTAGTTTCAGCGAGCGTCGGCTTTTTAAATAAAATATCGCAGTTATACCTTATTCCATAGGGCGAGAAGAGAAATGTGATGCTCGGCTTTATACAAATATCTCAGATATACCCCTTGGGAGCGGGAGGGGAAAAATGTTACCCTCGGCTTTTTACAAATAACTCGCATATACCACTCGGGTGTTTTAGGAAGACCGAGGCCATCGAGGCGACCCTCGGCCTTATAAGACTAAAGGGCAAGTACCGCCGACCTTAGCCTCGACCGTTTTACTACTCTTTATATCCCGTTCCCCCCTCGACGCCCCTCGCCTAAGATGCGGCGAGCGTCGGCTTTTTAAATAAAATATCGCAGTTATACCTTATTCCATAGGGCGAGAAGAGAAATGTGATGCTCGGCTTTATACAAATATCTCAGATATACCCCTTGGGAGCGGGAGGGGAAAAATGTTACCCTCGGCTTTTTACAAATAACTCGCATATACCACTCGGGTGTTTTAGGAAGACCGAGGCCATCGAGGCGACCCTCGGCCTTATAAGACTGAAGGGCAAGTACCGCCGACCTTAGCCTCGACCGTCTTACTACTCTTTATATCCCGTTCCCCCATCGACGCCCCTCGCCTTAGTTTCAGCGAGCTTCGGCTTTTTAAATATAATCTCGCAGTTATACCTTAATCCATAGGGCGAGAAGAGAAATGTGATGCTCGGCTTTATACAAATATCTCAGATATACCCCTTGGGAGCGGGAGGGGAAAAATGTTACCCTCGGCTTTTTACAAATAACTCGCATATACCACTCGGGTGTTTTAGGAAGACCGAGGCCATCGAGGCGACCCTCGGCCTTATAAGACTAAAGGGCAAGTACCGCCGACCTTAGCCTCGACCGTCTTACTACTCTTTATATCCCGTTCCCCCCTCGACGCCCCTCGCCTTAGTTTCAGCGAGCGTCGGCTTTTTAAATATAATCTCGCAGTTATACCTTATTCCGTAGGGCGAGAAGAGAAATGTGATGCTCGGCTTTATACAAATATCTCAGATATACCCCTTGGGAGCGGGAGGGGAAAAATGTTACCCTCGGCTTTTTACAAATAACTCGCATATACCACTCGGGTGTTTTAGGAAGACCGAGGCCATCGAGGCGACCCTCGGCCTTATAAGACTAAAGGGCAAGTACCGCCGACCTTAGCCTCGACCGTCTTACTACTCTTTATATCCCGTTCCCCCCTCGACACCCCTCGCCTAAGATGCGGCGAGCGTCGGATTTTTAAATATAATATCGCAGTTATACCTTATTTCATAGGGCGAGAAGAGAAATGTGAAGCTCGGCTTTATACAAATATCTCAGATATACCCCTTGGGAGCGGGAGGGGAAAAATGTTACCCTCGGCTTTTTACAAATAACTCGCATATACCACTCGGGTGTTTTAGGAAGACCGAGGCCATCGAGGCGACCCTCGGCCTTATAAGACTAAAGGGCAAGTACCGCCGACCTTAGCCTCGACCGTCTTACTACTCTTTATATCCCGTTCCCCCCTCGACGCCACCGGCCTTAGTTTCAGCGAGCGTCGGCTTTTTAAATATAATATCGCAGTTATACCTTATTCCATAGGGCGAGAAGAGAAATGTGATGCTCGGCTTTATACAAATATCTCAGATATACCCCTTGGGAGCGGGAGGGGAAAAATGTTACCCTCGGCTTTTTACAAATAACTCGCCTATACCACTCGGGTGTTTTAGGAAGACCGAGGCCATCGAGGCGACCCTCGGCCTTATAAGACTAAAGGGCAAGTACCGCCGACCTTAGCCTCGACCGTCTTACTACTCTTTATATCCCGTTCCCCCCTCGACGCCACCGGCCTTAGTTTCAGCGAGCGTCGGCTTTTTAAATATAATATCGCAGTTATACCTTATTCCATAGGGCGAGAAGAGAAATGTGATGCTCGGCTTTATACAAATATCTCAGATATACCCCTTGGGAGCGGGAGGGGAAAAATGTTACCCTCGGCTTTTTACAAATAACTCGCATATACCACTCGGGTGTTTTAGGAAGACCGAGGCCATCGAGGCGACCCTCGGCCTTATAAGACTAAAGGGCAAGTACCGCCGACCTTAGCCTCGACCGTCTTACTACTCTTTATATCCCGTTCCCCCCACGACGCCCCTCGCCTTAGTTTCAGCGAGCGTCGGCTTTTTAAATAAAATATCGCAGTTATACCTTATTCCATAGGGCGAGAAGAGAAATGTGATGCTCGGCTTTATACAAATATCTCAGATATACCCCTTGGGAGCGGGAGGGGAAAAATGTTACCCTCGGCTTTTTACAAATAACTCGCATATACCACTCGGGTGTTAGAGGAAGACCGAGGCCATCGAGGCGACCCTCGGCCTTATAAGACTAAAGGGCAAGTACCGCCGACCTTAGCCTCGACCGTCTTACTACTCTTTATATCCCGTTCCCCCCTCGACGCCACCGGCCTTAGTTTCAGCGAGCGTCGGCTTTTTAAATATAATATCGCAGTTATACCTTATTCCATAGGGCGAGAAGAGAAATGTGATGCTCGGCTTTATACAAATATCTCAGATATACCCCTTGGGAGCGGGAGGGGAAAAATGTTACCCTCGGCTTTTTACAAATAACTCGCATATACCACTCGGGTGTTTTAGGAAGACCGAGGCCATCGAGGCGACCCTCGGCCTTATAAGACTAAAGGGCAAGTACCGCCGACCTTAGCCTCGACCGTCTTACTACTCTTTATATCCCGTTCCCCCCACGACGCCCCTCGCCTTAGTTTCAGCGAGCGTCGGCTTTTTAAATAAAATATCGCAGTTATACCTTATTCCATAGGGCGAGAAGAGAAATGTGATGCTCGGCTTTATACAAATATCTCAGATATACCCCTTGGGAGCGGGAGGGGAAAAATGTTACCCTCGGCTTTTTACAAATAACTCGCATATACCACTCGGGTGTTAGAGGAAGACCGAGGCCATCGAGGCGACCCTCGGCCTTATAAGACTAAAGGGCAAGTACCGCCGACCTTAGCCTCGACCGTCTTACTACTCTTTATATCCCGTTCCCCCCTCGACGCCCCTCGCCTTAGTTTCAGCGAGCGTCGGCTTTTTAAATAAAATATCGCAGTTATACCTTATTCCATAGGGCGAGAAGAGAAATGTGATGCTCGGCTTTATACAAATATCTCAGATATACCCCTTGGGAGCGGGAGGGGAAAAATGTTACCCTCGGCTTTTTACAAATAACTCGCATATACCACTCGGGTGTTAGAGGAAGACCGAGGCCATCGAGGCGACCCTCGGCCTTATAAGACTAAAGGGCAAGTACCGCCGACCTTAGCCTCGACCGTTTTACTACTCTTTATATCCCGTTCCCCCCTCGACGCCCCTCGCCTAAGATGCGGCGAGCGTCGGCTTTTTAAATAAAATATCGCAGTTATACCTTATTCCATAGGGCGAGAAGAGAAATGTGATGCTCGGCTTTATACAAATATCTCAGATATACCCCTTGGGAGCGGGAGGGGAAAAATGTTACCCTCGGCTTTTTACAAATAACTCGCATATACCACTCGGGTGTTTTAGGAAGACCGAGGCCATCGAGGCGACCCTCGGCCTTATAAGACTAAAGGGCAAGTACCGCCGACCTTAGCCTCGACCGTCTTACTACTCTTTATATCCCGTTCCCCCCTCGACGCCCCTCGCCTTAGTTTCAGCGAGCGTCGGCTTTTTAAATATAATCTCGCAGTTATACCTTATTCCGTAGGGCGAGAAGAGAAATGTGATGCTCGGCTTTATACAAATATCTCAGATATACCCCTTGGGAGCGGGAGGGGAAAAATGTTACCCTCGGCTTTTTACAAATAACTCGCATATACCACTCGGGTGTTTTAGGAAGACCGAGGCCATCGAGGCGACCCTCGGCCTTATAAGACTAAAGGGCAAGTACCGCCGACCTTAGCCTCGACCGTCTTACTACTCTTTATATCCCGTTCCCCCCTCGACACCCCTCGCCTAAGATGCGGCGAGCGTCGGATTTTTAAATATAATATCGCAGTTATACCTTATTCCATAGGGCGAGAAGAGAAATGTGATGCTCGGCTTTATACAAATATCTCAGATATACCCCTTGGGAGCGGGAGGGGAAAAATGTTACCCTCGGCTTTTTACAAATAACTCGCATATACCACTCGGGTGTTAGAGGAAGACCGAGGCCATCGAGGCGACCCTCGGCCTTATAAGACTAAAGGGCAAGTACCGCCGACCTTAGCCTCGACCGTCTTACTACTCTTTATATCCCGTTCCCCCCTCGACGCCCCTCGCCTTAGTTTCAGCGAGCGTCGGCTTTTTAAATAAAATATCGCAGTTATACCTTATTCCATAGGGCGAGAAGAGAAATGTGATGCTCGGCTTTATACAAATATCTCAGATATACCCCTTGGGAGCGGGAGGGGAAAAATGTTACCCTCGGCTTTTTACAAATACCTCGCATATACCACTCGGGTGTTTTAGGAAGACCGAGGCCATCGAGGCGACCCTCGGCCTTATAAGACTAAAGGACAAGTACCGCCGACCTTAGCCTCGACCGTCTTATTACTCTTTATATCCCGTTCCCCCCTCGACGCCCCTCGCCTAAGATGCGGCGAGCGTCGGCTTTTTAAATAAAATATCGCAGTTATACCTTATTCCATAGGGCGAGAAGAGAAATGTGATGCTCGGCTTTATACAAATATCTCAGATATACCCCTTGGGAGCGGGAGGGAAAAAATGTTACCCTCGGCTTTTTACAAATAACTCGCATATACCACTCGGGTGTTAGAGGAAGACCGAGGCCATCGAGGCGACCCTCGGCCTTATAAGACTAAAGGGCAAGTACCGCCGACCTTAGCCTCGACCGTCTTACTACTCTTTATATCCCGTTCCCCCCTCGACACCCCTCGCCTAAGATGCGGCGAGCGTCGGATTTTTAAATATAATATCGCAGTTATACCTTATTTCATAGGGCGAGAAGAGAAATGTGAAGCTCGGCTTTATACAAATATCTCAGATATACCCCTTGGGAGCGGGAGGGGAAAAATGTTACCCTCGGCTTTTTACAAATAACTCGCATATACCACTCGGGTGTTTTAGGAAGACCGAGGCCATCGAGGCGACCCTCGGCCTTATAAGACTAAAGGGCAAGTACCGCCGACCTTAGCCTCGACCGTCTTACTACTCTTTATATCCCGTTCCCCCCTCGACGCCCCTCGCCTTAGTTTCAGCGAGCGTCGGCTTTTTAAATAAAATATCGCAGTTATACCTTATTCCATAGGGCGAGAAGAGAAATGTGATGCTCGGCTTTATACAAATATCTCAGATATACCCCTTGGGAGCGGGAGGGGAAAAATGTTACCCTCGGCTTTTTACAAATAACTCGCATATACCACTCGGGTGTTAGAGGAAGACCGAGGCCATCGAGGCGACCCTCGGCCTTATAAGACTAAAGGGCAAGTACCGCCGACCTTAGCCTCGACCGTCTTACTACTCTTTATATCCCGTTCCCCCCTCGACGCCCCTCGCCTTAGTTTCAGCGAGCGTCGGCTTTTTAAATAAAATATCGCAGTTATACCTTATTCCATAGGGCGAGAAGAGAAATGTGATGCTCGGCTTTATACAAATATCTCAGATATACCCCTTGGGAGCGGGAGGGGAAAAATGTTACCCTCGGCTTTTTACAAATACCTCGCATATACCACTCGGGTGTTTTAGGAAGACCGAGGCCATCGAGGCGACCCTCGGCCTTATAAGACTAAAGGACAAGTACCGCCGACCTTAGCCTCGACCGTCTTATTACTCTTTATATCCCGTTCCCCCCTCGACGCCCCTCGCCTAAGATGCGGCGAGCGTCGGATTTTTAAATATAATATCGCAGTTATACCTTATTCCATAGGGCGAGAAGAGAAATGTGATGCTCGGCTTTATACAAATATCTCAGATATACCCCTTGGGAGCGGGAGGGGAAAAATGTTACCCTCGGCTTTTTACAAATAACTCGCATATACCACTCGGGTGTTTTAGGAAGACCGAGGCCATCGAGGCGACCCTCGGCCTTATAAGACTAAAGGGCAAGTACCGCCGACCTTAGCCTCGACCGTCTTACTACTCTTTATATCCCGTTCCCCCCTCGACACCCCTCGCCTAAGATGCGGCGAGCGTCGGATTTTTAAATATAATATCGCAGTTATACCTTATTTCATAGGGCGAGAAGAGAAATGTGAAGCTCGGCTTTATACAAATATCTCAGATATACCCCTTGGGAGCGGGAGGGGAAAAATGTTACCCTCGGCTTTTTACAAATAACTCGCATATACCACTCGGGTGTTTTAGGAAGACCGAGGCCATCGAGGCGACCCTCGGCCTTATAAGACTAAAGGACAAGTACCGCCGACCTTAGCCTCGACCGTCTTATTACTCTTTATATCCCGTTCCCCCCTCGACGCCCCTCGCCTAAGATGCGGCGAGCGTCGGATTTTTAAATATAATATCGCAGTTATACCTTATTTCATAGGGCGAGAAGAGAAATGTGAAGCTCGGCTTTATACAAATATCTCAGATATACCCCTTGGGAGCGGGAGGGGAAAAATGTTACCCTCGGCTTTTTACAAATAACTCGCATATACCACTCGGGTGTTTTAGGAAGACCGAGGCCATCGAGGCGACCCTCGGCCTTATAAGACTAAAGGGCAAGTACCGCCGACCTTAGCCTCGACCGTCTTACTACTCTTTATATCCCGTTCCCCCCTCGACACCCCTCGCCTAAGATGCGGCGAGCGTCGGATTTTTAAATATAATATCGCAGTTATACCTTATTTCATAGGGCGAGAAGAGAAATGTGAAGCTCGGCTTTATACAAATATCTCAGATATACCCCTTGGGAGCGGGAGGGGAAAAATGTTACCCTCGGCTTTTTACAAATAACTCGCATATACCACTCGGGTGTTTTAGGAAGACCGAGGCCATCGAGGCGACCCTCGGCCTTATAAGACTAAAGGGCAAGTACCGCCGACCTTAGCCTCGACCGTCTTACTACTCTTTATATCCCGTTCCCCCCTCGACGCCCCTCGCCTTAGTTTCAGCGAGCGTCGGCTTTTTAAATAAAATATCGCAGTTATACCTTATTCCATAGGGCGAGAAGAGAAATGTGATGCTCGGCTTTATACAAATATCTCAGATATACCCCTTGGGAGCGGGAGGGGAAAAATGTTACCCTCGGCTTTTTACAAATAACTCGCATATACCACTCGGGTGTTAGAGGAAGACCGAGGCCATCGAGGCGACCCTCGGCCTTATAAGACTAAAGGGCAAGTACCGCCGACCTTAGCCTCGACCGTCTTACTACTCTTTATATCCCGTTCCCCCCTCGACGCCCCTCGCCTTAGTTTCAGCGAGCGTCGGCTTTTTAAATAAAATATCGCAGTTATACCTTATTCCATAGGGCGAGAAGAGAAATGTGATGCTCGGCTTTATACAAATATCTCAGATATACCCCTTGGGAGCGGGAGGGAAAAAATGTTACCCTCGGCTTTTTACAAATAACTCGCATATACCACTCGGGTGTTAGAGGAAGACCGAGGCCATCGAGGCGACCCTCGGCCTTATAAGACTAAAGGGCAAGTACCGCCGACCTTAGCCTCGACCGTCTTACTACTCTTTATATCCCGTTCCCCCCTCGACACCCCTCGCCTAAGATGCGGCGAGCGTCGGATTTTTAAATATAATATCGCAGTTATACCTTATTTCATAGGGCGAGAAGAGAAATGTGAAGCTCGGCTTTATACAAATATCTCAGATATACCCCTTGGGAGCGGGAGGGGAAAAATGTTACCCTCGGCTTTTTACAAATAACTCGCATATACCACTCGGGTGTTTTAGGAAGACCGAGGCCATCGAGGCGACCCTCGGCCTTATAAGACTAAAGGGCAAGTACCGCCGACCTTAGCCTCGACCGTCTTACTACTCTTTATATCCCGTTCCCCCCTCGACGCCCCTCGCCTAAGATGCGGCGAGCGTCGGCTTTTTAAATAAAATATCGCAGTTATACCTTATTCCATAGGGCGAGAAGAGAAATGTGATGCTCGGCTTTATACAAATATCTCAGATATACCCCTTGGGAGCGGGAGGGGAAAAATGTTACCCTCGGCTTTTTACAAATAACTCGCCTATACCACTCGGGTGTTTTAGGAAGACCGAGGCCATCGAGGCGACCCTCGGCCTTATAAGACTAAAGGGCAAGTACCGCCGACCTTAGCCTCGACCGTCTTACTACTCTTTATATCCCGTTCCCCCCTCGACGCCCCTCGCCTTAGTTTCAGCGAGCGTCGGCTTTTTAAATAAAATATCGCAGTTATACCTTATTCCATAGGGCGAGAAGAGAAATGTGATGCTCGGCTTTATACAAATATCTCAGATATACCCCTTGGGAGCGGGAGGGGAAAAATGTTACCCTCGGCTTTTTACAAATAACTCGCATATACCACTCAGGTGTTAGAGGAAGACCGAGGCCATCGAGGCGACCCTCGGCCTTATAAGACTAAAGGGCAAGTACCGCCGACCTTAGCCTCGACCGTCTTACTACTCTTTATATCCCGTTCCCCCCTCGACGCCCCTCGCCTAAGATGCGGCGAGCGTCGGCTTTTTAAATATAATCTCGCAGTTATACCTTATTCCATAGGGCGAGAAGAGAAATGTGATGCTCGGCTTTATACAAATATCTCAGATATACCCCTTGGGAGCGGGAGGGGAAAAATGTTACCCTCGGCTTTTTACAAATAACTCGCATATACCACTCGGGTGTTTTAGGAAGACCGAGGCCATCGAGGCGACCCTCGGCCTTATAAGACTAAAGGGCAAGTACCGCCGACCTTAGCCTCGACCGTCTTACTACTCTTTATATCCCGTTCCCCCCTCGACGCCCCTCGCCTTAGTTTCAGCGAGCGTCGGCTTTTTAAATAAAATATCGCAGTTATACCTTATTCCATAGGGCGAGAAGAGAAATGTGATGCTCGGCTTTATACAAATATCTCAGATATACCCCTTGGGAGCGGGAGGGGAAAAATGTTACCCTCGGCTTTTTACAAATACCTCGCATATACCACTCGGGTGTTTTAGGAAGACCGAGGCCATCGAGGCGACCCTCGGCCTTATAAGACTAAAGGGCAAGTACCGCCGACCTTAGCCTCGACCGTCTTACTACTCTTTATATCCCGTTCCCCCCTCGACGCCCCTCGCCTAAGATACGGCGAGCGTCGGCTTTTTAAATAATATATCGCAGTTATACCTTATTCCATAGGGCGAGAAGAGAAATGTGATGCTCGCCTTTATACAAATATCTCAGATATACCCTTTGGGAGCGGGAGGGGAAAAATGTTACCCTCGGCTTTTTACAAATAACTCGCCTATACCACTCGGGTGTTTTAGGAAGACCGAGGCCATCGAGGCGACCCTCGGCCTTATAAGACTAAAGGGCAAGTACCGCCGACCTTAGCCTCGACCGTCTTACTACTCTTTATATCCCGTTCCCCCCTCGACACCCCTCGCCTAAGATGCGGCGAGCGTCGGATTTTTAAATATAATATCGCAGTTATACCTTATTTCATAGGGCGAGAAGAGAAATGTGAAGCTCGGCTTTATACAAATATCTCAGATATACCCCTTGGGAGCGGGAGGGGAAAAATGTTACCCTCGGCTTTTTACAAATAACTCGAGGCGACCCTCGGCCTTATAAGAATAAAGGGCAAGTACCGCCGACCTTAGCCTCGACCGTCTTACTACTCTTTATATCCCGTTCCCCCCTCGACGCCCCTCGCCTAAGATGCGGCGAGCGTCGGCTTTTTAAATAAAATATCGCAGTTATACCTTATTCCATAGGGCGAGAAGAGAAATGTGATGCTCGGCTTTATACAAATATCTCGGATATACCCCTTGGGAGCGGGAGGGAAAAAATATTACCCTCGGCTTTTTACAAATAACTCGCATATACCACTCGGGTGTTTTAGGAAGACCGAGGCCATCGAGGCGACCCTCGGCCTTATAAGACTAAAGGGCAAGTACCGCCGACCTTAGCCTCGACCGTCTTGCTACTCTTTATATCCCGTTCCCCCCTCGACGCCCCTCGCCTAAGATACGGCGAGCGTCGGATTTTTAAATAATATATCGCAGTTATACCTTATTCCATAGGGCGAGAAGAGAAATGTGAAGCTCGGCTTTATACAAATATCTCAGATATACCCCTTGGGAGCGGGAGGGGAAAAATGTTACCCTCGGCTTTTTACAAATAACTCGCATATACCACTCGGTGTTTTAGAAAGACCGAGGCCATCGAGGCGACCCTCGGCCTTATAAGACTAAAGGGCAAGTACCGCCGACCTTAGCCTCGACCGTCTTACTACTCTTTATATCCCGTTCCCCCCTCGACGCCCCTCGCCTTAGTTTCAGCGAGCGTCGGCTTTTTAAATATAATCTCGCAGTTATACCTTATTCCATAGGGCGAGAAGAGAAATGTGATGCTCGGCTTTATACAAATATCTCAGATATACCCCTTGGGAGCGGGAGGGGAAAAATGTTACCCTCGGCTTTTTACAAATAACTCGCATATACCACTCGGGTGTTTTAGGAAGACCGAGGCCATCGAGGCGACCCTCGGCCTTATAAGACTAAAGGGCAAGTACCGCCGACCTTAGCCTCGACCGTCTTACTACTCTTTATATCCCGTTCCCCCCTCGACGCCCCTCGCCTTAGTTTCAGCGAGCGTCGGCTTTTTAAATAAAATATCGCAGTTATACCTTATTCCATAGGGCGAGAAGAGAAATGTGATGCTCGGCTTTATACAAATATCTCAGATATACCCCTTGGGAGCGGGAGGGGAAAAATGTTACCCTCGGCTTTTTACAAATAACTCGCATATACCACTCGGGTGTTAGAGGAAGACCGAGGCCATCGAGGCGACCCTCGGCCTTATAAGACTAAAGGGCAAGTACCGCCGACCTTAGCCTCGACCGTCTTACTACTCTTTATATCCCGTTCCCCCCTCGACGCCCCTCGCCTAAGATGCGGCGAGCGTCGGCTTTTTAAATAATATATCGCAGTTATACCTTATTCCATAGGGCGAGAAGAGAAATGTGATGCTCGGCTTTATACAAATATCTCAGATATACCCCTTGGGAGCGGGAGGGGAAAAATGTTACCCTCGGCTTTTTACAAATAACTCGCATATACCACTCGGGTGTTTTAGGAAGACCGAGGTTATCGAGGCGACCCTCGGCCTTATAAGACTAAAGGGCAAGTACCGCCGACCTTAGCCTCGACCGTCTTACTACTCTTTATATCACGTTCCCCCCTCGACACCCCTCGCCTAAGATGCGGCAAGCGTCGGATTTTTAAATATAATATCGCAGTTATACCTTATTCCATAGGGCGAGAAGAGAAATGTGATGCTCGGCTTTATACAAATATCTCAGATATACCCCTTGGGAGCGGGAGGGAAAAAATGTTACCCTCGGCTTTTTACAAATAACTCGCATATACCACTCGGGTGTTTTAGGAAGACCGAGGCCATCGAGGCGACCCTCGGCCTTATAAGACTAAAGGGCAAGTACCGCCGACCTTAGCCTCGACCGTCTTACTACTCTTTATATCCCGTTCCCCCCTCGACGCCCCTCGCCTAAGATGCGGTGAGCGTCGGCTTTTTAAATAAAATATCGCAGTTATACCTTATTCCATAGGGCGAGAAGAGAAATGTGATGCTCGGCTTTATACAAATATCTCAGATATACCCCTTGGGAGCGGGAGGGGAAAAATGTTACCCTCGGCTTTTTACAAATAACTCGCATATACCACTCGGGTGTTTTAGGAAGACCGAGGCCATCGAGGCGACCCTCGGCCTTATAAGACTAAAGGGCAAGTACCGCCGACCTTAGCCTCGACCGTCTTACTACTCTTTATATCCCGTTCCCCCCTCGACGCCCCTCGCCTAAGATGCGGCGAGCGTCGGCTTTTTAAATAAAATATCGCAGTTATACCTTATTCCATAGGGCGAGAAGAGAAATGTGATGCTCGGCTTTATACAAATATCTCAGATATACCCCTTGGGAGCGGGAGGGGAAAAATGTTACCCTCGGCTTTTTACAAATAACTCGCATATACCACTCGGGTGTTTTAGGAAGACCGAGGCCATCGAGGCGACCCTCGGCCTTATAAGACTAAAGGGCAAGTACCGCCGACCTTAGCCTCGACCGTCCTACTACTCTTTATATCCCGTTCCCCCCTCGACGCCCCTCGCCTTAGTTTCAGCGAGCGTCGGCTTTTTAAATAAAATATCGCAGTTATACCTTATTCCATAGGGCGAGAAGAGAAATGTGATGCTCGGCTTTATACAAATATCTCAGATATACCCCTTGGGAGCGGGAGGGGAAAAATGTTACCCTCGGCTTTTTACAAATAACTCGCATATACCACTCGGGTGTTTTAGGAAGACCGAGGCCATCGAGGCGACCCTCGGCCTTATAAGACTAAAGGGCAAGTACCGCCGACCTTAGCCTCGACCGTTTTACTACTCTTTATATCCCGTTCCCCCCTCGACGCCCCTCGCCTAAGATGCGGCGAGCGTCGGCTTTTTAAATAAAATATCGCAGTTATACCTTATTCCATAGGGCGAGAAGAGAAATGTGATGCTCGGCTTTATACAAATATCTCAGATATACCCCTTGGGAGCGGGAGGGGAAAAATGTTACCCTCGGCTTTTTACAAATAACTCGCATATACCACTCGGGTGTTTTAGGAAGACCGAGGCCATCGAGGCGACCCTCGGCCTTATAAGACTGAAGGGCAAGTACCGCCGACCTTAGCCTCGACCGTCTTACTACTCTTTATATCCCGTTCCCCCCTCGACGCCCCTCGCCTTAGTTTCAGCGAGCTTCGGCTTTTTAAATATAATCTCGCAGTTATACCTTAATCCATAGGGCGAGAAGAGAAATGTGATGCTCGGCTTTATACAAATATCTCAGATATACCCCTTGGGAGCGGGAGGGGAAAAATGTTACCCTCGGCTTTTTACAAATAACTCGCATATACCACTCGGGTGTTTTAGGAAGACCGAGGCCATCGAGGCGACCCTCGGCCTTATAAGACTAAAGGGCAAGTACCGCCGACCTTAGCCTCGACCGTCTTACTACTCTTTATATCCCGTTCCCCCCTCGACGCCCCTCGCCTTAGTTTCAGCGAGCGTCGGCTTTTTAAATATAATCTCGCAGTTATACCTTATTCCGTAGGGCGAGAAGAGAAATGTGATGCTCGGCTTTATACAAATATCTCAGATATACCCCTTGGGAGCGGGAGGGGAAAAATGTTACCCTCGGCTTTTTACAAATAACTCGCATATACCACTCGGGTGTTTTAGGAAGACCGAGGCCATCGAGGCGACCCTCGGCCTTATAAGACTAAAGGGCAAGTACCGCCGACCTTAGCCTCGACCGTCTTACTACTCTTTATATCCCGTTCCCCCCTCGACACCCCTCGCCTAAGATGCGGCGAGCGTCGGATTTTTAAATATAATATCGCAGTTATACCTTATTTCATAGGGCGAGAAGAGAAATGTGAAGCTCGGCTTTATACAAATATCTCAGATATACCCCTTGGGAGCGGGAGGGGAAAAATGTTACCCTCGGCTTTTTACAAATAACTCGCATATACCACTCGGGTGTTTTAGGAAGACCGAGGCCATCGAGGCGACCCTCGGCCTTATAAGACTAAAGGGCAAGTACCGCCGACCTTAGCCTCGACCGTCTTACTACTCTTTATATCCCGTTCCCCCCTCGACGCCACCGGCCTTAGTTTCAGCGAGCGTCGGCTTTTTAAATATAATATCGCAGTTATACCTTATTCCATAGGGCGAGAAGAGAAATGTGATGCTCGGCTTTATACAAATATCTCAGATATACCCCTTGGGAGCGGGAGGGGAAAAATGTTACCCTCGGCTTTTTACAAATAACTCGCCTATACCACTCGGGTGTTTTAGGAAGACCGAGGCCATCGAGGCGACCCTCGGCCTTATAAGACTAAAGGGCAAGTACCGCCGACCTTAGCCTCGACCGTCTTACTACTCTTTATATCCCGTTCCCCCCTCGACGCCACCGGCCTTAGTTTCAGCGAGCGTCGGCTTTTTAAATATAATATCGCAGTTATACCTTATTCCATAGGGCGAGAAGAGAAATGTGATGCTCGGCTTTATACAAATATCTCAGATATACCCCTTGGGAGCGGGAGGGGAAAAATGTTACCCTCGGCTTTTTACAAATAACTCGCATATACCACTCGGGTGTTTTAGGAAGACCGAGGCCATCGAGGCGACCCTCGGCCTTATAAGACTAAAGGGCAAGTACCGCCGACCTTAGCCTCGACCGTCTTACTACTCTTTATATCCCGTTCCCCCCACGACGCCCCTCGCCTTAGTTTCAGCGAGCGTCGGCTTTTTAAATAAAATATCGCAGTTATACCTTATTCCATAGGGCGAGAAGAGAAATGTGATGCTCGGCTTTATACAAATATCTCAGATATACCCCTTGGGAGCGGGAGGGGAAAAATGTTACCCTCGGCTTTTTACAAATAACTCGCATATACCACTCGGGTGTTAGAGGAAGACCGAGGCCATCGAGGCGACCCTCGGCCTTATAAGACTAAAGGGCAAGTACCGCCGACCTTAGCCTCGACCGTCTTACTACTCTTTATATCCCGTTCCCCCCTCGACGCCACCGGCCTTAGTTTCAGCGAGCGTCGGCTTTTTAAATATAATATCGCAGTTATACCTTATTCCATAGGGCGAGAAGAGAAATGTGATGCTCGGCTTTATACAAATATCTCAGATATACCCCTTGGGAGCGGGAGGGGAAAAATGTTACCCTCGGCTTTTTACAAATAACTCGCATATACCACTCGGGTGTTTTAGGAAGACCGAGGCCATCGAGGCGACCCTCGGCCTTATAAGACTAAAGGGCAAGTACCGCCGACCTTAGCCTCGACCGTCTTACTACTCTTTATATCCCGTTCCCCCCACGACGCCCCTCGCCTTAGTTTCAGCGAGCGTCGGCTTTTTAAATAAAATATCGCAGTTATACCTTATTCCATAGGGCGAGAAGAGAAATGTGATGCTCGGCTTTATACAAATATCTCAGATATACCCCTTGGGAGCGGGAGGGGAAAAATGTTACCCTCGGCTTTTTACAAATAACTCGCATATACCACTCGGGTGTTAGAGGAAGACCGAGGCCATCGAGGCGACCCTCGGCCTTATAAGACTAAAGGGCAAGTACCGCCGACCTTAGCCTCGACCGTCTTACTACTCTTTATATCCCGTTCCCCCCTCGACGCCCCTCGCCTTAGTTTCAGCGAGCGTCGGCTTTTTAAATAAAATATCGCAGTTATACCTTATTCCATAGGGCGAGAAGAGAAATGTGATGCTCGGCTTTATACAAATATCTCAGATATACCCCTTGGGAGCGGGAGGGGAAAAATGTTACCCTCGGCTTTTTACAAATAACTCGCATATACCACTCGGGTGTTAGAGGAAGACCGAGGCCATCGAGGCGACCCTCGGCCTTATAAGACTAAAGGGCAAGTACCGCCGACCTTAGCCTCGACCGTTTTACTACTCTTTATATCCCGTTCCCCCCTCGACGCCCCTCGCCTAAGATGCGGCGAGCGTCGGCTTTTTAAATAAAATATCGCAGTTATACCTTATTCCATAGGGCGAGAAGAGAAATGTGATGCTCGGCTTTATACAAATATCTCAGATATACCCCTTGGGAGCGGGAGGGGAAAAATGTTACCCTCGGCTTTTTACAAATAACTCGCATATACCACTCGGGTGTTTTAGGAAGACCGAGGCCATCGAGGCGACCCTCGGCCTTATAAGACTAAAGGGCAAGTACCGCCGACCTTAGCCTCGACCGTCTTACTACTCTTTATATCCCGTTCCCCCCTCGACGCCCCTCGCCTTAGTTTCAGCGAGCGTCGGCTTTTTAAATATAATCTCGCAGTTATACCTTATTCCGTAGGGCGAGAAGAGAAATGTGATGCTCGGCTTTATACAAATATCTCGGATATACCCCTTGGGAGCGGGAGGGGAAAAATGTTACCCTCGGCTTTTTACAAATAACTCGCATATACCACTCGGGTGTTTTAGGAAGACCGAGGCCATCGAGGCGACCCTCGGCCTTATAAGACTAAAGGGCAAGTACCGCCGACCTTAGCCTCGACCGTCTTACTACTCTTTATATCCCGTTCCCCCCTCGACACCCCTCGCCTAAGATGCGGCGAGCGTCGGATTTTTAAATATAATATCGCAGTTATACCTTATTCCATAGGGCGAGAAGAGAAATGTGATGCTCGGCTTTATACAAATATCTCAGATATACCCCTTGGGAGCGGGAGGGGAAAAATGTTACCCTCGGCTTTTTACAAATAACTCGCATATACCACTCGGGTGTTAGAGGAAGACCGAGGCCATCGAGGCGACCCTCGGCCTTATAAGACTAAAGGGCAAGTACCGCCGACCTTAGCCTCGACCGTCTTACTACTCTTTATATCCCGTTCCCCCCTCGACGCCCCTCGCCTTAGTTTCAGCGAGCGTCGGCTTTTTAAATAAAATATCGCAGTTATACCTTATTCCATAGGGCGAGAAGAGAAATGTGATGCTCGGCTTTATACAAATATCTCAGATATACCCCTTGGGAGCGGGAGGGGAAAAATGTTACCCTCGGCTTTTTACAAATACCTCGCATATACCACTCGGGTGTTTTAGGAAGACCGAGGCCATCGAGGCGACCCTCGGCCTTATAAGACTAAAGGACAAGTACCGCCGACCTTAGCCTCGACCGTCTTATTACTCTTTATATCCCGTTCCCCCCTCGACGCCCCTCGCCTAAGATGCGGCGAGCGTCGGCTTTTTAAATAAAATATCGCAGTTATACCTTATTCCATAGGGCGAGAAGAGAAATGTGATGCTCGGCTTTATACAAATATCTCAGATATACCCCTTGGGAGCGGGAGGGAAAAAATGTTACCCTCGGCTTTTTACAAATAACTCGCATATACCACTCGGGTGTTAGAGGAAGACCGAGGCCATCGAGGCGACCCTCGGCCTTATAAGACTAAAGGGCAAGTACCGCCGACCTTAGCCTCGACCGTCTTACTACTCTTTATATCCCGTTCCCCCCTCGACACCCCTCGCCTAAGATGCGGCGAGCGTCGGATTTTTAAATATAATATCGCAGTTATACCTTATTTCATAGGGCGAGAAGAGAAATGTGAAGCTCGGCTTTATACAAATATCTCAGATATACCCCTTGGGAGCGGGAGGGGAAAAATGTTACCCTCGGCTTTTTACAAATAACTCGCATATACCACTCGGGTGTTTTAGGAAGACCGAGGCCATCGAGGCGACCCTCGGCCTTATAAGACTAAAGGGCAAGTACCGCCGACCTTAGCCTCGACCGTCTTACTACTCTTTATATCCCGTTCCCCCCTCGACGCCCCTCGCCTTAGTTTCAGCGAGCGTCGGCTTTTTAAATAAAATATCGCAGTTATACCTTATTCCATAGGGCGAGAAGAGAAATGTGATGCTCGGCTTTATACAAATATCTCAGATATACCCCTTGGGAGCGGGAGGGGAAAAATGTTACCCTCGGCTTTTTACAAATAACTCGCATATACCACTCGGGTGTTAGAGGAAGACCGAGGCCATCGAGGCGACCCTCGGCCTTATAAGACTAAAGGGCAAGTACCGCCGACCTTAGCCTCGACCGTCTTACTACTCTTTATATCCCGTTCCCCCCTCGACGCCCCTCGCCTTAGTTTCAGCGAGCGTCGGCTTTTTAAATAAAATATCGCAGTTATACCTTATTCCATAGGGCGAGAAGAGAAATGTGATGCTCGGCTTTATACAAATATCTCAGATATACCCCTTGGGAGCGGGAGGGGAAAAATGTTACCCTCGGCTTTTTACAAATACCTCGCATATACCACTCGGGTGTTTTAGGAAGACCGAGGCCATCGAGGCGACCCTCGGCCTTATAAGACTAAAGGACAAGTACCGCCGACCTTAGCCTCGACCGTCTTACTACTCTTTATATCCCGTTCCCCCCTCGACACCCCTCGCCTAAGATGCGGCGAGCGTCGGATTTTTAAATATAATATCGCAGTTATACCTTATTTCATAGGGCGAGAAGAGAAATGTGAAGCTCGGCTTTATACAAATATCTCAGATATACCCCTTGGGAGCGGGAGGGGAAAAATGTTACCCTCGGCTTTTTACAAATAACTCGCATATACCACTCGGGTGTTTTAGGAAGACCGAGGCCATCGAGGCGACCCTCGGCCTTATAAGACTAAAGGACAAGTACCGCCGACCTTAGCCTCGACCGTCTTATTACTCTTTATATCCCGTTCCCCCCTCGACGCCCCTCGCCTAAGATGCGGCGAGCGTCGGATTTTTAAATATAATATCGCAGTTATACCTTATTTCATAGGGCGAGAAGAGAAATGTGAAGCTCGGCTTTATACAAATATCTCAGATATACCCCTTGGGAGCGGGAGGGGAAAAATGTTACCCTCGGCTTTTTACAAATAACTCGCATATACCACTCGGGTGTTTTAGGAAGACCGAGGCCATCGAGGCGACCCTCGGCCTTATAAGACTAAAGGGCAAGTACCGCCGACCTTAGCCTCGACCGTCTTACTACTCTTTATATCCCGTTCCCCCCTCGACACCCCTCGCCTAAGATGCGGCGAGCGTCGGATTTTTAAATATAATATCGCAGTTATACCTTATTTCATAGGGCGAGAAGAGAAATGTGAAGCTCGGCTTTATACAAATATCTCAGATATACCCCTTGGGAGCGGGAGGGGAAAAATGTTACCCTCGGCTTTTTACAAATAACTCGCATATACCACTCGGGTGTTTTAGGAAGACCGAGGCCATCGAGGCGACCCTCGGCCTTATAAGACTAAAGGGCAAGTACCGCCGACCTTAGCCTCGACCGTCTTACTACTCTTTATATCCCGTTCCCCCCTCGACGCCCCTCGCCTTAGTTTCAGCGAGCGTCGGCTTTTTAAATAAAATATCGCAGTTATACCTTATTCCATAGGGCGAGAAGAGAAATGTGATGCTCGGCTTTATACAAATATCTCAGATATACCCCTTGGGAGCGGGAGGGGAAAAATGTTACCCTCGGCTTTTTACAAATAACTCGCATATACCACTCGGGTGTTAGAGGAAGACCGAGGCCATCGAGGCGACCCTCGGCCTTATAAGACTAAAGGGCAAGTACCGCCGACCTTAGCCTCGACCGTCTTACTACTCTTTATATCCCGTTCCCCCCTCGACGCCCCTCGCCTTAGTTTCAGCGAGCGTCGGCTTTTTAAATAAAATATCGCAGTTATACCTTATTCCATAGGGCGAGAAGAGAAATGTGATGCTCGGCTTTATACAAATATCTCAGATATACCCCTTGGGAGCGGGAGGGAAAAAATGTTACCCTCGGCTTTTTACAAATAACTCGCATATACCACTCGGGTGTTAGAGGAAGACCGAGGCCATCGAGGCGACCCTCGGCCTTATAAGACTAAAGGGCAAGTACCGCCGACCTTAGCCTCGACCGTCTTACTACTCTTTATATCCCGTTCCCCCCTCGACACCCCTCGCCTAAGATGCGGCGAGCGTCGGATTTTTAAATATAATATCGCAGTTATACCTTATTTCATAGGGCGAGAAGAGAAATGTGAAGCTCGGCTTTATACAAATATCTCAGATATACCCCTTGGGAGCGGGAGGGGAAAAATGTTACCCTCGGCTTTTTACAAATAACTCGCATATACCACTCGGGTGTTTTAGGAAGACCGAGGCCATCGAGGCGACCCTCGGCCTTATAAGACTAAAGGGCAAGTACCGCCGACCTTAGCCTCGACCGTCTTACTACTCTTTATATCCCGTTCCCCCCTCGACGCCCCTCGCCTAAGATGCGGCGAGCGTCGGCTTTTTAAATAAAATATCGCAGTTATACCTTATTCCATAGGGCGAGAAGAGAAATGTGATGCTCGGCTTTATACAAATATCTCAGATATACCCCTTGGGAGCGGGAGGGGAAAAATGTTACCCTCGGCTTTTTACAAATAACTCGCCTATACCACTCGGGTGTTTTAGGAAGACCGAGGCCATCGAGGCGACCCTCGGCCTTATAAGACTAAAGGGCAAGTACCGCCGACCTTAGCCTCGACCGTCTTACTACTCTTTATATCCCGTTCCCCCCTCGACGCCCCTCGCCTTAGTTTCAGCGAGCGTCGGCTTTTTAAATAAAATATCGCAGTTATACCTTATTCCATAGGGCGAGAAGAGAAATGTGATGCTCGGCTTTATACAAATATCTCAGATATACCCCTTGGGAGCGGGAGGGGAAAAATGTTACCCTCGGCTTTTTACAAATAACTCGCATATACCACTCAGGTGTTAGAGGAAGACCGAGGCCATCGAGGCGACCCTCGGCCTTATAAGACTAAAGGGCAAGTACCGCCGACCTTAGCCTCGACCGTCTTACTACTCTTTATATCCCGTTCCCCCCTCGACGCCCCTCGCCTAAGATGCGGCGAGCGTCGGCTTTTTAAATATAATCTCGCAGTTATACCTTATTCCATAGGGCGAGAAGAGAAATGTGATGCTCGGCTTTATACAAATATCTCAGATATACCCCTTGGGAGCGGGAGGGGAAAAATGTTACCCTCGGCTTTTTACAAATAACTCGCATATACCACTCGGGTGTTTTAGGAAGACCGAGGCCATCGAGGCGACCCTCGGCCTTATAAGACTAAAGGGCAAGTACCGCCGACCTTAGCCTCGACCGTCTTACTACTCTTTATATCCCGTTCCCCCCTCGACGCCCCTCGCCTTAGTTTCAGCGAGCGTCGGCTTTTTAAATAAAATATCGCAGTTATACCTTATTCCATAGGGCGAGAAGAGAAATGTGATGCTCGGCTTTATACAAATATCTCAGATATACCCCTTGGGAGCGGGAGGGGAAAAATGTTACCCTCGGCTTTTTACAAATACCTCGCATATACCACTCGGGTGTTTTAGGAAGACCGAGGCCATCGAGGCGACCCTCGGCCTTATAAGACTAAAGGGCAAGTACCGCCGACCTTAGCCTCGACCGTCTTACTACTCTTTATATCCCGTTCCCCCCTCGACGCCCCTCGCCTAAGATACGGCGAGCGTCGGCTTTTTAAATAATATATCGCAGTTATACCTTATTCCATAGGGCGAGAAGAGAAATGTGATGCTCGCCTTTATACAAATATCTCAGATATACCCTTTGGGAGCGGGAGGGGAAAAATGTTACCCTCGGCTTTTTACAAATAACTCGCCTATACCACTCGGGTGTTTTAGGAAGACCGAGGCCATCGAGGCGACCCTCGGCCTTATAAGACTAAAGGGCAAGTACCGCCGACCTTAGCCTCGACCGTCTTACTACTCTTTATATCCCGTTCCCCCCTCGACACCCCTCGCCTAAGATGCGGCGAGCGTCGGATTTTTAAATATAATATCGCAGTTATACCTTATTTCATAGGGCGAGAAGAGAAATGTGAAGCTCGGCTTTATACAAATATCTCAGATATACCCCTTGGGAGCGGGAGGGGAAAAATGTTACCCTCGGCTTTTTACAAATAACTCGAGGCGACCCTCGGCCTTATAAGAATAAAGGGCAAGTACCGCCGACCTTAGCCTCGACCGTCTTACTACTCTTTATATCCCGTTCCCCCCTCGACGCCCCTCGCCTAAGATGCGGCGAGCGTCGGCTTTTTAAATAAAATATCGCAGTTATACCTTATTCCATAGGGCGAGAAGAGAAATGTGATGCTCGGCTTTATACAAATATCTCGGATATACCCCTTGGGAGCGGGAGGGAAAAAATATTACCCTCGGCTTTTTACAAATAACTCGCATATACCACTCGGGTGTTTTAGGAAGACCGAGGCCATCGAGGCGACCCTCGGCCTTATAAGACTAAAGGGCAAGTACCGCCGACCTTAGCCTCGACCGTCTTGCTACTCTTTATATCCCGTTCCCCCCTCGACGCCCCTCGCCTAAGATACGGCGAGCGTCGGATTTTTAAATAATATATCGCAGTTATACCTTATTCCATAGGGCGAGAAGAGAAATGTGAAGCTCGGCTTTATACAAATATCTCAGATATACCCCTTGGGAGCGGGAGGGGAAAAATGTTACCCTCGGCTTTTTACAAATAACTCGCATATACCACTCGGTGTTTTAGAAAGACCGAGGCCATCGAGGCGACCCTCGGCCTTATAAGACTAAAGGGCAAGTACCGCCGACCTTAGCCTCGACCGTCTTACTACTCTTTATATCCCGTTCCCCCCTCGACGCCCCTCGCCTTAGTTTCAGCGAGCGTCGGCTTTTTAAATATAATCTCGCAGTTATACCTTATTCCATAGGGCGAGAAGAGAAATGTGATGCTCGGCTTTATACAAATATCTCAGATATACCCCTTGGGAGCGGGAGGGGAAAAATGTTACCCTCGGCTTTTTACAAATAACTCGCATATACCACTCGGGTGTTTTAGGAAGACCGAGGCCATCGAGGCGACCCTCGGCCTTATAAGACTAAAGGGCAAGTACCGCCGACCTTAGCCTCGACCGTCTTACTACTCTTTATATCCCGTTCCCCCCTCGACGCCCCTCGCCTTAGTTTCAGCGAGCGTCGGCTTTTTAAATAAAATATCGCAGTTATACCTTATTCCATAGGGCGAGAAGAGAAATGTGATGCTCGGCTTTATACAAATATCTCAGATATACCCCTTGGGAGCGGGAGGGGAAAAATGTTACCCTCGGCTTTTTACAAATAACTCGCATATACCACTCGGGTGTTAGAGGAAGACCGAGGCCATCGAGGCGACCCTCGGCCTTATAAGACTAAAGGGCAAGTACCGCCGACCTTAGCCTCGACCGTCTTACTACTCTTTATATCCCGTTCCCCCCTCGACGCCCCTCGCCTAAGATGCGGCGAGCGTCGGCTTTTTAAATAATATATCGCAGTTATACCTTATTCCATAGGGCGAGAAGAGAAATGTGATGCTCGGCTTTATACAAATATCTCAGATATACCCCTTGGGAGCGGGAGGGGAAAAATGTTACCCTCGGCTTTTTACAAATAACTCGCATATACCACTCGGGTGTTTTAGGAAGACCGAGGTTATCGAGGCGACCCTCGGCCTTATAAGACTAAAGGGCAAGTACCGCCGACCTTAGCCTCGACCGTCTTACTACTCTTTATATCACGTTCCCCCCTCGACACCCCTCGCCTAAGATGCGGCAAGCGTCGGATTTTTAAATATAATATCGCAGTTATACCTTATTCCATAGGGCGAGAAGAGAAATGTGATGCTCGGCTTTATACAAATATCTCAGATATACCCCTTGGGAGCGGGAGGGAAAAAATGTTACCCTCGGCTTTTTACAAATAACTCGCATATACCACTCGGGTGTTTTAGGAAGACCGAGGCCATCGAGGCGACCCTCGGCCTTATAAGACTAAAGGGCAAGTACCGCCGACCTTAGCCTCGACCGTCTTACTACTCTTTATATCCCGTTCCCCCCTCGACGCCCCTCGCCTAAGATGCGGTGAGCGTCGGCTTTTTAAATAAAATATCGCAGTTATACCTTATTCCATAGGGCGAGAAGAGAAATGTGATGCTCGGCTTTATACAAATATCTCAGATATACCCCTTGGGAGCGGGAGGGGAAAAATGTTACCCTCGGCTTTTTACAAATAACTCGCATATACCACTCGGGTGTTTTAGGAAGACCGAGGCCATCGAGGCGACCCTCGGCCTTATAAGACTAAAGGGCAAGTACCGCCGACCTTAGCCTCGACCGTCTTACTACTCTTTATATCCCGTTCCCCCCTCGACGCCCCTCGCCTAAGATGCGGCGAGCGTCGGCTTTTTAAATAAAATATCGCAGTTATACCTTATTCCATAGGGCGAGAAGAGAAATGTGATGCTCGGCTTTATACAAATATCTCAGATATACCCCTTGGGAGCGGGAGGGGAAAAATGTTACCCTCGGCTTTTTACAAATAACTCGCATATACCACTCGGGTGTTTTAGGAAGACCGAGGCCATCGAGGCGACCCTCGGCCTTATAAGACTAAAGGGCAAGTACCGCCGACCTTAGCCTCGACCGTCCTACTACTCTTTATATCCCGTTCCCCCCTCGACGCCCCTCGCCTTAGTTTCAGCGAGCGTCGGCTTTTTAAATAAAATATCGCAGTTATACCTTATTCCATAGGGCGAGAAGAGAAATGTGATGCTCGGCTTTATACAAATATCTCAGATATACCCCTTGGGAGCGGGAGGGGAAAAATGTTACCCTCGGCTTTTTACAAATAACTCGCATATACCACTCGGGTGTTAGAGGAAGACCGAGGCCATCGAGGCGACCCTCGGCCTTATAAGACTAAAGGGCAAGTACCGCCGACCTTAGCCTCGACCGTCTTACTACTCTTTATATCCCGTTCCCCCCTCGACGCCCCTCGCCTTAGTTTCAGCGAGCGTCGGCTTTTTAAATAAAATATCGCAGTTATACCTTATTCCATAGGGCGAGAAGAGAAATGTGATGCTCGGCTTTATACAAATATCTCAGATATACCCCTTGGGAGCGGGAGGGGAAAAATGTTACCCTCGGCTTTTTACAAATACCTCGCATATACCACTCGGGTGTTTTAG
>CAXAKS010000144.1:0-87190 GCA_963969495.1 Ceratothoa steindachneri | reverse complement strand
AGGGGTCTTGATTGAAGTTTTAAATTGGTTATTAGCTTATAATAGCGGAGACATAGGTGAGGTTCTTATTTTTAGTAAACGGGATAGCTGAGCGAGTTTAGGTTTAGGAAAGAGATTGGTGGAAGTTGGTTTACAAATCGAGTGGTAGATGAATGGAATAGGCTCAGTAGTCATGTGATAAAAGTGTCCTGCCTGAGGACTTTTAAAAATAGATTGGATAGATTTTTGGATGAGGATGTTAAGGTGGGAGTGAACTGGGTGATGGGAACAGGAGCTGCCTCCTATAAGCTATTGATTAGCCTTTTGCACACTTCTTTTCTCAGGCTCTTATGTTCATGTTAATTTCAACATATTTTTCTTCTAAATATACAATATGCAATTTGCTTGTATCCAGAATTTATGGACACCCTGTATACAGGAATACGTGTTTAGGAGTGGATTTTCTGTTTGAATTAGTTTGTGTATTGTCAATAAGTTGAAAGAAAGTAGGCTTTCCTTTGTGGTTCAATGGCTGACTTGGTAGTTCTGAT
Organism: Ceratothoa steindachneri; assembly: GCA_963969495.1. Lineage (NCBI taxonomy): Eukaryota > Metazoa > Arthropoda > Malacostraca > Isopoda > Cymothoidae > Ceratothoa > Ceratothoa steindachneri. The sequence goes on along the minus strand of CAXAKS010000144.1, from coordinate 86,660 downwards.
CCACTAAATAAATTTAATTAAAAATATTATATTAATTATTATTGATGTGGAATTAAAATCAGAAATTTTGAAGAATTCAGAAGTGGAGTAAAGTGCTGGGCATCTATGCTCATCTACCTCTTTCTAGGAGGGATCATGGCTCTGAAGAATGCATTATAAGAACATTAGTGTACTCATGACGCCATAAATATCGGTAATGTTTATTTAGTTATAATTAAAACATGAACGCATCAAATTTAGAAACTTTAAGAATTAAATGGAATTCTCTAACAGAAGAGAAACGATAATATTCGAATCTCTTACGGGTCTCTTCCCCCTTAATCACTCCAGCCCATCTCTCTGATCTATAAGTTTTTAGTCTCGGGCGACTCTACATCTTGGTATGTCGGTCGGTCGGTCCCCGTTTTGCTATATTTTTTGTAATAAAATTGTAACTATTATGCCGATTCTAACGAAATTTGAAACCCTTATGTTGTTTTACATTTACTTTCGAATGATATAATTGCCAAGGTTCTCCCAAGGTTAGCCCGGGAATAATTTTGTTTTGGCAATAACATCATAACTATTCGGCCGATTCTAACGAAATTTGAAACCCTTATGTTCCTTTACATTCTGTTTCGAATGATAAAATTGTCAAAGTCCTCCCAAGGTTAGTCCGGAAATTATTGAAAGTTTGAAGGTCGTAAGGTCATAAATCAGAATAAGTGAGAGCACGCAACCTTTGGGCAGCAGACCTTGTTCCTTTTTGATCTCGTATTCCCTCTGCATCTAAATATCGCCATATGGTACTTTCCCATGTCCCTTCACCCTATCTTTCTTTGTCTATCTCTCTTTTCTTTCTCTCTTTCTCTTACCCTTGTATCTTATGAAGAACTGACTTCATTCTTACTCGCCTACCAGGACGGGCGCGACGATGTTTTTTTCTGACCGCCGTGCTGACGATACTCAGCGGCCCGCCCGGCACCAGATGAGCCCCTCCTCCTTCTTACGATTACTCATACCTCTTCTTTTTGTACCAACTCTCTTTCACTCTCCTTTCGTCCATCCATCCACCCCTTTTTACTTCATCACTTTCTCTACCCTTTCGCCGACCTCTTCTACTGCCCGTGTACCCCTTGACCACGACACGGCGATCCAAAGGAGCTACACACGACTCATTCCTACAACCTGTTTTAAGGCGTCGTGATGACCCTAACCGCTCTTAAGCCAGATCCGTCATCCCAACCTTCCTACCAGCCCACTTGTAGGATTTGGTCCGGGTTTCCCCAGGGGTGGCGGAGAAAGCGTATCCCATCACACCTAGTGAAAGCGGCCGAGGGTAATCAAAAGGCGCCCAGTAGTACCCTTCCCTTGATAGAGTAGGGGTGACGATTTTGTACACAACGGCTATGGATATCTCAATTAATCTCCCACCCACCCAAACAAAACAAACAAACACACAATTAACTAATCTAAAGCAAATATTCGACCCAACATGCTAGTCATGCTGTATTATGCAACCAAAATTCTTAATAAATCAATCACGAAACCACTTTGTTTTCCAAAAATAGATTATGGGTGCCATCTATATGTCGCGGTCTCTAAATCCTGCCACAAAAGCTTAGACTCCCTACGCCACCAAGCCATCTGACTTGCCACTGGCGCCTTCAGATCCACTCTCACAACATCACTGCAGAAACCGGACTCTTCCCTCTCATGTATCGCAGAAAAGATTACGACCTCCGTCTATACATATACTCGTATAAGATGTGGTCGAATCTTTCAAACTATCATTCCGACCCAACCATTACGACTTTGAACATACTACCCCGATACCACATGAAAAATAATCCTCAGTGACAGACTACTATTCCCCGAACCAGATATCCTGTTAGAAAAATACTCAACAATACCACCTCCGACGCTATCAAAACCAAACCTCTGCTTGCCAGCCCTCCCCAATCAAGATCCACACTTAACCATTGTACAAATCTTTCTTATCTACAGACAGGTACACAAAGATGACCTCATGATGTATAGAGATGGCTCAAAATCTAACGATGGAACAACCTGCGTAGCCATCTTTCCCCAACGCACAATCTGCGCTCGCCTAACGTCAATCTCCTCAATACTCTCAGCAGAAATGACAGCCATATTCTTAACCATTAAGGCCCGCAAGTCAGTCCCATGGGCGAATTTCACACTATACTCTTCTTCATCTACTGATACTAAATTCGAATAAAATGTAACCCCTTGTTGTTACAGCAATCCTAGAAAAAAATCAGCGAACTTCCCCACCAGATCAGCTTATGATGGTGTCCCGGTCAGAACTTCCCCACCAGATCAGCTTATGCTGGTGTCCCTGTCAGAATTTTCCCACCAGATCAGCTTATGCTGGTGTTCCTATCAGAATTTCTTGGAGAAGAGACGGACCCCTCCACTTTCCCGAAGTAAAGCAAGACAACAACTACTGGCAATCTTCCTCAAGAAGAAACAAAAGAGAAGTAGTCCTGGCTGACTGTTTTTAAGATTGAGTGACAGGGACACTCATTTTTAGTTAGAGGGCGAGGAAGTGGCACCCATAAATGTTGATCAGAGATTATGGGCTGATAAATGTTAGTGAGAAAAAATAAATCGATGAAGTTAGGTAAGGTCGAAAATGCGCGAGAAGCTTGGATGGTGCGAACTCTTCCGAACACAACGACCGAAGATCAACAAAGATTACTACACCTAATTCGTAATCTCACCCGAAAAAATCCCTATGAAAACAATCCCAAAACAACAATTTTTTTTTAGAAATCCGCGATGCAATCAATCTATTATATGATAAATATAAATCTATACAATGCATATAAATCTTAAACGATGAATACCAAGCCCGTATAGATCCGAATAGGGATGAAAGAGGGCTTTAAACTCTAATAAAAAATACAATAAAAATGACTCCTAAAAAAAAATGAATAGATCGACTTTTATAGGGGATCGCCGAGCCGAATTTTGGTTACGGCATTTTTTTCGATATTTAAACAAAAGATTTTATACGACTTACAACTTTTAAGACATTCCCTAAAAAATATTTTAGTGCTCTTTTTAATGATATTTTTCCGAACGTTTAACATCCTCTATCACACATTCCTGGGTCTAAGCATTCTTCGAAAAGATAGTAGGAGATTTAAAAGAGACGCAAAAGACGACCCAAAAGATCAGGAGGGCGCACCGCTCTTCCAGGTTTCAGCTGTAACAGGGGTCGAGACCCTGCAACAACTGAAATTGGAAGAGTAGCGCGCCCTCCCTACCTCAATGTGCCAAGATAAAATGGAGCATATTCGAGTCCTCTTTCGCACCTCTTTTAAATCTTCCAAAAAATATGTTATATAATAATATATAAGTAAAATGGAACATTATATTTTAGACCATTATTATTATTTTATTGATTGATTTAAAAAATCAACGTGACGATTTCGGTCATAGCGTTCGTGACAAAAGGATCACAAATGGTGAAATTGGGGGAAGTGACAATACATGGCGGGAGGTACTTAGTACGACTAACCAACTGAAAACAGAAGAGGCAACGTGGGGCGAAAGGGAACAGGAGGCTCCCCCCCCTACCTCTGCGCCCCCTTCCCTTTCTGCAAGGGAGACCCTTGCAAAATTATTTATAGCTTTGTCGATGTTGTTTTCATTTAATTTCCATAATACTCTAATATAATAATGAGCCCGTTCCACTTTGTTTTTAGGCGCGAGCGACTCTTATATCTCATTATGTCGTCGGTGCCCGTTTTGCTTTTTTTGTTTATGTAATAACATTGTAACTATTCTGCCGATTCTAACGAAATTTGAAACCCTTATGTTGTTTTACATTCTCTTTCGAATGATATAATTGCCAAGGTTCTCCCAAGGTTAACCCGGGAATTATTTTGTTTTGGCAATAACATCATAACTATTCGGCCGATTCTAACGAAATTTGAAACCCTTATGTTGTTTTACATTCTCTTTCGAATGATATAATTGCCAAGGTTCTCCCAAGGTTAACCCGGGAATTATTTTGTTTTGGCAATAACATCATAACTATTCGGCCAATTCTAACGGAATTTGAAACCCTTATGTTGTTTTACATTCTCTTTCGAATGATGAAATTGACCAAGTCCTCCCAAGGTTAGGCCGGGAATTTTTGAAAGTTTTGAAGGTCGTAAGGTCATAAATCAGAATAAGTGAGAACAAGCGATTTTGGTCAGCAGACCTTGTTTTGTTAACTCTAAGCAAAGTTGACTTGGATAATAATAATAATGATAATGTTAGTAATAATGATAACGATACTAACAATAATATTAATATGATCTAACGTTAAGAGTGACGTAATTTTGGGCCACACGAGAACAAAAATAAAATGGGATTTATTTTGTATGGCGCTCTCTAGAGCCGTGGGTTTCCACCCGGCATTGGTCTCTCACCAAGAGGACGAGCGTAGAACGACTGGCAGTTCATTCCACATCTTAGGGACGCAGATGTAGAAGAAACGATCACGTCGAGTTCGTGTTTTCTTTGTTATTGTTGTTTGGATTTATATTAGTACTTTGACTGGTATTACTTTCTTCTTTCGGCGCCCGTGGCATCTTTGGTGGCCGCGTGAACGGTTTTGTATGAAAAAAAAACACTCATGCCTGCAATAGAGACGAGGCACACCCAACGAAGGGACAACGTAGCCCTTCTGGGATCGAGGCATCTATGCAGCAATGGAAAATCGCATCACTTGTTCTGCGACGGCCACATGGAACCCTTTATCCTTTGTGTTGAGGTGCTAATATACGCACTTCCTTCCTTTCCACCATCTACACTTTAGAAAACATTGAGATCTGTGAAAGAGGGTGGAAAGAAAAACAAGTGAAAGAGCGCCATCGACAATTGGTGATGAACCTGTCTGCGAAAAGAAACCTTTAAGGATCTCTCGTGTTACCTGTAATCAATACTTAATCACAATGTAATCTAACTAAAAGGTTTCTACAATATTTTTTTTCTTTGGTCCGAAGCTAAATAAAGGAAATTCTTCAATTTACATATTAAATTGAAGACATCAAAATGATTTGTTTGCATATTTCTTCGGTATAAAATGGGATTCTTCTGTATATTTGTTTTTATCAGTTATTGTCGTCGAATCTTTTATATTTTTATGTTACATAATTATTAGGTCAGCTGAATCCCTTGCGTTTTGATCGATAAAATAAAATACTTTTATTATATAATTATGAATACACCCGCCCCCCCCAAATTAGCATTTCTTTAAAATATTTCGCTTTGGAAAAAAAGTTTATTCATTCACCAAGATTTGGGAATTGTTTGGGGATTTGGTGCCTCAATTTAATAAAAAACTTTAAGCATTTAATGTCTTGTTTTAAAAATGTGTTCATATATATATATATATATATATATATATATATATATATATATATATATATATATATATATATATATATATATATATATATATATATATATATATGTATATATATATGTATATATATATGTATATATATATGTATATATATATGTATATATATATGTATATATATATATATATATATATATATATATATATATATATATATATATATATATATATATATATATATATATATATATATATATATATATATATATATATATATATATATATATATATATATATATATATATATATATATAATAGTGACACCACCGTATAGGAGCCAAAATTTTAATTTACGAGACTAGTTTCAGTATGTAGTTTATCATACCCTCTTCAGTCATATACTGATAATACAATTGTTACAAAAGTCTATAAATAGCGTACAGATCAGAAAAAAAAACAATAAAGAAACACAAAGCGGGGAAAAAGGTCATTAATCAGGGGGTGTAAGTCTAAGAACGTTGACTAAGCTGTTTAAGATGAGGTTACGGGAATGGAGGCTGCATTTCAATTGCCCATCTGACAAATTAAAATTGGGAACTTCTATTAATATAGATTCTACTATTTTCTTTTACGGAAATCTTTACAATTATATATGATTTGTGGCTTTGAATAGTCAATTTGGTGGTTGAAATTGCTAATATGATTAAAAATACTGGATGTGGTACTGCCTCGTCTGACATCACCTTTATGTTCATAAATTCGTTTTGTTAAGGTTCTCCCGGTCTCTCCTATGTAGGATGAGGGACAGTTTGTAGAGCCACACGGGATTCCTGAATTTCGAGTAAAATGAAAAGATTTCAGGGCTCCAATAAAAAAATAACCCTAACGCCTCTCGCAAATTGAAATAAAGCAAAAATAAAACTGTCCGAAAGATTTAGCTGAAACGTTTTATTTATAAAGATAAACTATCAAATTTCCCATGGTTGTTACCGTCAATTCTCTCTTTGTCTCATTATAACCACGTTATTCCATTTATAATAATTCTCAAAAGACATTCCTATCTCCCAAGTCTAAATCACTCTTCCAACAGGTAGAAAAGTCGCTTTTGACTTCATAAATACACACAAAAGAAGAAATTCCCTTTGTTTTATTTAATTTATGCTTCGTCTGTCATCAATTTAGTTCTCGTATAATTCGCGTCCGCAAACCTCCAATTTCCTTTCATTATTACCACCCAAACAACTTCATTTGTGGTTGCGCTGTATGGTGGATTCCGTGGTACTTTTGTGTCGGAGCAACCCATAATTACATATTGAAATAACCATCTATTACGCTCTGTCAGCTGGTGAACATAATCTATCACGTGTACACCCCCGCATACATACACATTCTGTCATCTCTTGCGTCAATGCAATCCTGCCTCGTTTGACAACTACGAACATTATTTTGTCAGTCTCGTGTTTGGATTTGTCCATTTCTGCCTTTGCATCGAAACGATTCAGTGCTAATTATCTTCTATCTGTCACTTCTATTTCTATTTCCACACACACACACACACACACACAATCATACACGCACCAGATTATTTTCTGGCGTTTCATAAAAACAATTCAAGGCAACGACACTTCATTGCTTGAAAATTGTCAACAGTTTTTTTATGAACTTGCGTATAGGCACGTTCATGTGCGTGAAGCTGAGGGTGGAAGCAAGCCATCTAAGAGGTAGAAGTAGGGTGGAGAACAAGACAGAGGGAGGTACAGAGGTACAAGGCGAATCGTTGCATTGGTAACGGCGGGTGAACAAAGCTTCAAGGCGAGGAGTCGTGAATAAAAACCTCTCCTAAAATCGGAAATTCTTCGCGACCGAATTAAACCCCTAATGTGTGTTAATTTGTCAGAACCTCTTGCTTCTGGTCTCCCCGTAAGGGGCGCGGGGATTTGCCATCCTGGCCGCACTGCTGACGGGAATCAGCACCCCGTCCGACCCTAGCTTAGCCTCTTCTCCTTCTTTAAGACAGCCTGTATTTCTCCCGTACTTCGTCGCTTTTCATTCAACCTCTCCCACAACTTTCTCCGGTCAGCCTCTAATTTAACACGGTAGATGCTGACCTTCTTCTCAGCCAACCGTCCCGGATCGGGGCTAAGGAGGGAGGGGACAATGTTCCCTAGCCTCTGAGCTCCGGTCTGGGGTGGTTAGTTTTTAACAACCTGCTTCATCTCCACCCATACCTTCCTGACATCCCCTTTTCTTCTCACTTCACAATCTATATTTTTACGCCGTGTCCAAGGTGGAGCCGCCATGCCGATGGACTGCTATGCCACCAGGCAGGAGGGGTGGTCCTGAATGGCGGCACCTAGCTCTGCCAGGCCTGTACACACCCCTTGCAGTGCGGGCTACTGCAGGGGTGATGAGCGATTGCGTCCCGTAAAACAAAGAGGGTCACCATGCCCAATGATGCCAAAAAAACAAAAAACATCTGCCCTTAATTTCCCCTAAAACAACAACGGAGCCGCCCTCGTGCAGCTCCACAGAAAAGATGGAGGTCCCCCCCCCCCCTGTGCTTGCGCAGAGGACCCTCCATATTTCTCTAACCGGAGAGGAGGCTTACTCCTCTCCTTCGCTTACGGGTGCAGGGGACTCCCCCTCACCCCCTTCTCTGGAGGTGCTTTCGTTACCTCCCCTTTTCCAGCGGCAGACTCCTCTTTTCTTTCCAAGGGGACTGCCAAGAAAGCCAGCAGGCAGTCCACTGCCGACCGTCCCTCGTGTAAGTGGCTCAGTAGGGCAAACCCCCTTAAGAGGAAACGGGAAGCCAGGCCCCTTCGGTCGCTTCCTTAAAAGACCTGCTGGCAAGAATATTGAACCTTGCCGGGGTCAAGGCCTATGCCTCCTCACACAAGACTACCCCGTAAGGGGCGCGGTGATTTGCCATCCTGGCCACCGTTCTGACGGGATCCAGCGCTCAGTCCGGCCCCAGCTTAGCCTCTCTTCCTTCCTTCAGATAGCCCGATTTCTCCCCTACCTCGTCGCTTATCATACAACCTCTCCCACAACTTTCTCTGGTCAGCCTATAATTTCACAGGGTAGATGCTGACCTTCTTCTCAGCCAACCGTCCCGGATCGGGGCTGAGGGGGGAGGGGACAATATTCCCTAACACCTGAGCTCCGGTCTGGGGTGGCTGGCTTTTAACAACCTGCTTCATCCCCACCCATACCTTCCTCACATCACTTTTCCTCTCCTCTTCAAAATCTATTAATTTTTACGCCGTGTTCAAGGTTAAGCCGCCATGCCGATGGACTGCCAGGCCATCAGGCGGGAGGGGTGGTCCCAAATGGCGGTGCCTGGCTCTGCCAGGCCTGTAAGCACCTCTTGCAGTGCGGGCAACTGCAAGAGGTGATGAGCTATTGCGTCCCGTATTAAAAAGAGGGTCACCATGCCCATGTATGAAAAAAACCCAAAAAACCCAACCTCCAACTTCCCCAAGAACATCTACGGAGCCGCCCTCAGGCAGCTCCATCGAGAAAATGGAGGTCCCCCCTCCCCTTGTGCTTGCGCAGGGGACCCTCCATAATTCTTTAACCGAAGAGGAGGCTTACTCCTCTCCTACGCCTACGGGTGTAGGGGACTCCCCCTCACCCCCTTCTCTGGAGGTGCTTTCGGGCACCTCCCTATCTCCAGTGGCAGTCCCTCCTTTGCTTTCTAAGGGGACTGCCAAGAAAGCCAGCAGGCAGCCCATTGCCGGCTCGGTAGGGCAAACCCCCGTTAGGAGGGAGAGGGAAGCCAGGCCCCTTCGGTCGCTTCCCTCAAAAGACCTGCTGGCAAGAATTTTAAACCTTGCCGGGGTCAAGGCCTGTGCCTCCCCACACAAGACTGGCGACACTGCCAAGGGGACCTGCGATGTCCTGGGAGGGGATGGCCAACTGGAGGCCCCTCCTGTGATAGACTTGGTCCTTGAGGAGACCCAGCCTCAGACGGTAGGTAGGGCCTTCCATGGGGGGGAATCCGGGCTCGGCGCCAAGCACCGAACCCGAATCCGCCCCTATGCAAGGTCCCCCTCAAACGGCCGAGGGCTCCGAGGCAGTGAAAGGAGGGGAGGGATCTCCTCCGACAGGTGCCCATACGACTAACAGGACCTTCTCCATTTCGGAGAGGGACCTGGCTGAGGTTGGCCCATCTGGCATGGGGGCTTCTGCCGGCGGAGGTGAGAAGCGGGTTCATTCCCCGCCCTCCTCTCCTAAAAAGAAAAAGACTAAAAAGACGAAGAAGACTCGGGGCTCCTCTCCATCCGCGGGGGCTTCGGGGACGGATGGGTCTGCTACCACTTTGGTAGGCGACCAAGCCAAGATCGGCACATCCGGCACCTCTACCCCCTCGTGTGCGGAGCCCCTGACTAAGACTAACACCAAGAATGCACAGGGCGGAGCCTCGATGACATCAGGGCCCCTGATTCAGATGTTACCTGGCGTTTTCGAGCCCGCTGGCTTCAAACGCTTCCTCGTTATTTGCTCCACTGATGGCACCATGTTGTCCAAGGGCAACATGATCCATCAGAGGAGAGGATTAGCTAGTGCAATTGGTAGAGAGCCGAAGGTAACCCGTTTCTCGGACGGGAGCCTTCTGGCGAATGCGGCGAATCCCGCCGAGGCGGCCAAGATAAGTGCTCTTCGGACACTTCATGGCACCCCAGTGATTGTGACGCCGCACTCTACCATGAACTTTGTGAAAGGAGTAGTTTATGCGAGGGAACTCGTTGACTACTCCATTGAGGACATGACCCTAGAGCTGGACGACCATGGGGCGGTCAAGGTCGAACGTGTAATAAGAAAACAGGGAGGGGCCTCGAGACCCACCCCTACACTCTTCGTCACGTTCGACTGTGACAAGTTTCCTGAGTCGGTGCGTGCCGGTTGGTACCGCTACCGCGTGAAGGCATTCGTGCCACTGCCGCCGCGGTGCTATTACTGTCACCGCTTCGGCCATACGAATCGCTCATGTAGACGTGCAAAATCGGGGTCACCCGAAGTCTGTGTAAATTGCTCCAAGGTCGCACACGATAAGTCCAAATCGTGTGTGGCCAAGTGTGTCAATTGCGGAGAGCCGCACCCTGCTTCTTGGAAGCAATGTGGTGCATATCTCCTGGAGAAAGAAATCCTGGCCGTTCATGCCCAGGATCGACTCTCATTCCGCGAGGCTAAGGACTTGGTCCTGGCGCTATTTTTAGCTATTTTTTAGCAGGAGACCATGCTAGGCGCGTGGCGCTGCCTGCCCTCCCGGGGTATAAGGGTCTTGCGACCCCACCACCGCGGGATGGCCAGGCTGGGGGATGCGCGGTTTACACCCGGCATGATGTCTCCATTCTTCCTTTCTCTTTAGATACCTCCTTTCAGGCAGTGGCTGTGCAGCTGCACCTGGATAGGAGGTATACTATCATTTATGCGTACATTCCACCGTCAGCTGACTTCGACGCGGGGGACTTCCGCCGCGTCGTGGCACGGTTGCCGAGGCCCTATCTCTTGCTTGGAGATCTAAACGGCAGGCATCCTCTCAGATTACTCCATAAATCTCAGGGGACAAGTCCTTGCCGATCTGATCGAAGAGCTTGAGATGGGTATCCTAAACGTGAATGAGTTTACGCATCACTGTCCGAGAACCGCTTCATTTTCTTGCCTTGACCTATTTTTGTGCTCTTTGGATGCACAGCCTGATTTTGATTGGGGGGTGGTCGATGACCTCCATGGTAGTGATCACTTTCCCATTCAAATATCATTTTCAGGGCAACTGCCGCCTGAGAGCCCACCTCGGTGGTACTTGGCGCGGGCGCGGTGGCCTGCATTTCAGGAAATGACTGAATTCTCTATCTCAGTCGAGGAGTTTAGGTCGGTAGATGAGGCCGTTGAGTTCTTCTCCGGCAACCTCATCGCCGTGGGCCTGACTACTATTCCTAGGACGTCTGGCCGTTTTGCACGCCGACCACTCCCATGGTGGTCAGCCGAGTGTGAGACGGCCCTCAAACAGAAGCGTTATGCCTACATGCGCTATAAGCGCCGCCCGAACGATTTCACTGTCGCTGAATTTCGTCGGGCTAGGGCTAGGTTCCGGTATATTTCGAAGCACGCCCGCTGCTCTTCTTGGCGGGCATACGTGTCTTCACTTAACGGGAAGACCCCTCTGGCAGAGGTGTGGAGGCGAGTCAAAAGGATTCGGGGCAAGTTCTCGCAGGACCCCCTCCCGTTCTCCAGGAGAATGAGACCACAATCTCGGACCCCGTCTCCGTGGCGGAATCCTTCGCGACCGCTTTTTCCGCATTCTCTAGCCGGGATGCTGCTCCGCCAGCATTCAATGCACGTCGTCATCTCGTGGAAGATCACCGGCTAGACTTTACCTCCAGAGGCGGAGAACTCTTGAACGACAGGTTTACTGTGAGTGAGTTGCCTTCCTCTATTGCTTCATGCGCAGACACCGCCCATGGTCCGGACGATGACCCGTACGCCATGCTTCGACACCAGGGTGAGCGATGCACGGCCGGTTTCCACTCAATCTCTCTAAATTCTTGCGTGTTCAAGTTGATGGAGAAATTGGTAAATGTTAGATTAGCCTTTTTTCTGGACACCTCCCCTCCCTCTCTCGGATTTTTTCTTCAGGGGTTGTTCCCAGAGAGGCTCTGGCCTTCTAGTGGCGAGGGGTTCAGCCCTGGGCCCTTTAGAGGACCCATAGTTCTGCCAACAAGACTTTTAATATGCCCCTCTTTCTTTCATCCTCTATTACGCTCTTCCACTGCCCTCTATTTTCCCTTCTTCCTTTACCTATCTAGTGGTCCTTATCGATACCCGACCTCTGCTTGTTTAATGAATTGATTCCGAATTGTTCTTTCATGAAGGCGAAAGAGGCTGGGCATCTACACCGTCTTCGTCTACCGAATGCCCAAGGAGAAACCCATCGTTGGCCCCTTTTCTTCGTGCGTAGGAGAACTCGGGCAGCCTCTTAGGTTTCAAAAGATGGTGTGGTGGATCCGTATCCATTCTCCAAGAGGACACACCGGACGTAACTGATTGTATAGTTGCAGTAGTGCCGGGCCCTTGTAGGCCTCCATGGTGGGGAGCCCCGAGGGAGAATTCGAAGTTTTTTTCTTTTTGCAATGGCTAGCCATAAACCAAAAACCTTCCCTTCTCGTAAGGGTTCTCGTGCCAAACGTTCCTTAGCTTCCCTTTCAGCCTTTCCTCGCTCGTTGGACCCCTATTCCAACGAAGTAGACCCAGATCTAGATTATCCTCGCTTTCTTGTCATGAATCCATCATCGAAATCCCACTTGCAAAAGTCGATGTGTTTGACGTCAATAAATCTTTTGAGTCTCGCTGGGGTGAATTCCGCCGGATGTGGTCAAGAGGAAGTGGTGATGTCATAATCGAGGTGTTATCCCACTCTCAACACAACCTTGTGCGAAATCTATCTTCGATAGCTGAAATTCCAATACCTGTCTCGCCCTATCCGCGTCTGAATTTTGTCAAAGGTGCCGGTCAAACAAACTAAAGGACTACGACCCCACCCGCCTTCAGAGTAAGCTCAGTACCCAACGTGTTACACACGTACACAGGGTAACTAAAACCTTAGGCTCCACTAAAGTCCTAACCGCAACACTGATTTTAAAATTTGAACGACAAGAACTGCCGCAACATATTAAAGCTGGGTTTCTTCGTGTCCTGGTAATTCCCTACATCGAACTACCCAGATGCTGCTTCAATTGCAATCAATTAGGACATGTTGGCCGTGGCTGTCGCACCCTCGCTCCTGAGTGAATTGTAGCTCTGACTACCATGGCCCCGAATGCACCAAAACACACCGCTGTGCCAACTGCGGAGGTACCCACAGTGCTGTGTCAAAACTCTGTTCTATATTTTTATATGGAAAGGAAGTGCTCGCTTTGCGTGACTCCCTACGTCTAGATATAAAAGAGGCCCGCCAGCTTGCCCGAGCACAAATCTCGCCACTCGGTCGGCTCCTCTCTGACGTTTTACGTGACACTGGACGAAACCGACCATCACGCGCGAGTTCCGACCAGCCTGAAACACTTCACCCTAGATCTACTCGCAGCATCGAAAACATTCAGAATATGCAGTCGAAGCATCGCTCTCACACCCAGATAACCAATGTAGCCCCCTCTCTTCAGCAGCTCTAGCTTGGAGAGACGCTCAGGGTGAGATACTTGAAGACATCAGACGCTATTTGAAAGAACCCTCAACATCAACTAGTGAAGGTTCATCCACCGGGCCCCGAGACCCAAAGCCCAGTGGTAAGAGGAAGGATTACTCACCTAGGTCATCGACCACCAATAAGCGGGCTGCCTTTGGAGCTGACTCGGCCAAACCCCGAGAATCTTCAATAGACTCCTCCCCTATGGCTGAACATTCTATGCCTTTAAGTCCGTCCCGCCCTTCACAGGACTTAGCACCAAACGATAGCATATATACACCCAGCTCCACACACCTCGCTCAGATCACCTGTTCGTTCCGCTCACCCTTCAACCCAAGATCCGATGGAAGCAGTTGATACTCCAACATCGCCAATCGCGGAGGTTAGACCAACTCCTCAGACACCGAAAATACCCTCGACCCATGAATCCGGATCTACGGGCCGAAAATCCCTTCTTGATCTTCCTTTTCCACCAGGTTGTGAGCCCGAATTACAATCAAGCATCTCGGTCGGTTCTCCAAGACCTACGAAAGAAAACCCAGTTACTGCTCCATCTAGGATCTCTCCCCTTGCAAAAGCAGGATCATCAAAATCAGCTCTCCGTCTCCGAAGCTCTTTGAGATGAACCTCAAATACAATATCGGCTGATCGGCTGGCCTGCTCAGCACATTATTTGTCTCCTGAGAACTCGGCTCTGCCGTTTAGGGACTAGGTTCCTTCAATAAGAAAATATATTTTTCAACTGTGGCAGAATGAATGGGATGACTGTTCAACATCCAAACTATACAAAATTAAAAATTCTATTCGCTCTTGGCCCTATAGTCGTCATAGAATGCGGTCGTTGGAGGTAGCCCTTTGCCGAGTTCGCATTGGCCACACGAGACTTACTCACGACCATCTTGTTTCGGGTGATGCTCATATCAGCCCTTGCTGTCGCTTTGCAGTGGGGACCAATCGGTTGCCCACCTTTTATTGGATTGTAGCCATTTCGCCATTCTCCGGTTGTCCTGTTGTCCCGACCCTTTTAAATATTCCTCAACACACCCGTCTTCGATTCATATTAGCGGAGGAATATTTTAACCCGTTGTTTTTTAATTTTTTGTCACAAAGTGGTCTCTTCCACCTTTTATAGATGAGTTGTCTCGTTTCATCCTAGCTGCCATATAGAATCGACTTGGATTTGGCAGCAACCCACTGGTAACTTACCTTAAACCTTCCTGGACAGCGGAGGCTATCTGTCTTCTGCACAGTGCGGCTTCCACAAGTTCTACTCCACGTCGAATGCTCTGCTCCGATTGGAAAATGCTGTCTGCGAGGCCTTCCTTCGTAGACAGCACTATGCCACTATGTTTTTTGATCTAAAGAAGGCCTATGATACCGAATGGCGATATGGTATCATGGAGACTCTCCACACGATGAGGGCTAGGAAACGCCTCCCAATGATTATATCTGATTTTTTGCGAGATCGAAGATTCCGCGTACGGGTGGGGGGAGCCCTCTCCGGCCCAAAGGAGCAGGAAGAGGGTGTCCCGCAGGAGAGTGTCCTCAGTGTCACACTCTTTGCCCTGAGCATCAACGGCATCACCTCGATGCTGCCGGAAGATGTTTTCGCTACACTCTACGTGGACGACCTTTCGATCTCTTTTGGCGCGGCCCAAATGCCAACTCTGGAGCTTCGACTCCAACAGGCATTGAACCACGTCTCTCGCTATGCAGAAGCGCACAGGTTTCGGTTTTCTTTGGTCAAGACTAAGGTGGTGCACTTCTGCCGCCATCTACAGCTTCACCCCGACCCAGATTTGTTTCTTAATGGGGTACGCCTGGAAGTGGTCGAATCGCACCGTTTCCTTGGTCTTGTATTCGACCGACGCCTCACCTGTGAGGCTAATATTCGCAGCTTTAGAGTCTATTGTACCCGCACCATGGATATTCTCCGTTCGGTAACGTTCAGCGCTTGGGGCGCTGATCGGGCAACTGCCTTACTTTTTTATCTATCCTTTGTTCGTTCAAATCTCGACTACGGATACGAGTTTTATGCATCCGCAGCCGAGCGATTATTGCGAAAGGTGGACTCGATCCACCACACCGGCCTTCGCCTTGCGACCGGTGCCTTCCGCACTTTCATCATTGAGAGCCTGTTGGTCGATGCTGGGGAGATGCCAATCGTTCCTCGCCGCGTGCAGTGCATCACTCGCCTGTACGAGCGAGCCTGGCGCCTCCCTTAGTCGCCAACAGCTCTCACCGCATTCGCAGCTGATCTCGACGGTGCCTATGCCGCCGAGAAGCGTCAGTTATACCCTAAGCCCTTTGGGTTTAGGGCCATGAAACTCCTTCGAGAGCTAGGTATAGCTCTCGGGCCGGTGGCGCCCCTAGTTCTGCCCAGGACGCAACCCTGGAGGGTACACATTTGGCTATTTGTCACCACGCCTCTGCTCCCAAAGCTTGTACAGCGCTGGGAGTATTGCGTTCGACCTTTTTTGGAGCACACCTCGTGTCACGCTGGAACCGTGCCAGTGTATACGGATGGCTCCAAGTCCCAAGAGAAGGTCTACGTCCACGCTATATCCCCTCTGTTTGAAGTCAGCGGGGCTAGGCCAGGCGCTGCGTCTGTCTTCACGGCCGAGCTGGTGGCAATACACCACTCGGTACGGGAGATTACGCGACGTGCCTGGTTCGGAGACTGGATTGTGATCTATAGCGACTCACAAAGCGCCCTGAGTGCTCTCGGGGCATTGAAATCTCCGCATCCCCTGGTTTGCGATATCTGTGACGCCACGCTTTTGGCAAGCCTGTCGGATGTCGAGATTATCTTCTGCTGGGTTCCTGGACATGCAGGAATTGCGGGGAATGAGCGTGCCGATGAGGGCGCCAAAAAGTACGCGAGGACTCTGCGATTGGACCAGCGTTTTGGGCTTCCTCACACCGAATACATGACAGGAATACGGGCAGCTCTTTGGACTGCTTGGCAAAGAAGATGGGAGATGGTCGGAGGTAACTTAAAGTTGCGTGCCATTGCGCCGCGACTGTTTCCATGGATCTATCCTCCAATGCCTTGACGTCTTCAGGCAGCTTTCTGTCGTCCCCGAATCGGACACATTCGTGTGACACATCGCTATTTTATGGAGCGCTCGCCTGCGCCCTATTGTGACGACTGCGTCGTCCTTCAGACTGTTCGGCACATTCTTGTCGAATGTCCCAGTCTGGCTGATCTTTGCACACGTTACCTGCCCCGTTATCGGGATGGGCGGGGTCGCTACCGCCTGTCATTTTTACTCGGGACGAGTGCGTGCACCTTGACTGATAGAATTTTTTGGGGGAGGACGATTTTCTCCCTTTTATTTAACTAGGTTTTGTTGTTTTTTGTTATTGCTGTTTTCTTTGTAGGTCGCCCCCTCCTACGCCGGGGGGAGGGGGACCTCCCCCCGACACCGGAGCTTGCTTCATAATTGTTATCTTCCCTTTTTATCGTTGTTTTGTTTTCAAATTTTTATTTTAAAGTAGCCTAGAACTAGGCTGTTTGTTTGTGGCGACTTATGCCCAAGTGGGCAGTCGCCAGATAGCCCATTACAAGAAAAAAATTGCTTCTGGTCTGTAGTTGTGAAAAGGTTTGCCATCAAAAATTTTTCTCATCCTGGTTCCAATTTCAAGCTCAACTCTTCAATACTTCCCACTCTTAATCTTATCTCTCAGGTCTCACTTTCCTCCATTACTTAGAGCCGTATCAAAGGATCACTAAAGTGTAGCTCGATGAAGAATCACCAGGAGAGATTGATTGATTGGTTGTTTTTAAGTGGCACAACTATCCAACAAGAGAGTAACAAGGAAAATAAGTACCCTAAAAGTCCTTACGGTCCATTCAATGAGGGTACCTTTGGACCTGCTGTCGAGTGGGCACATCCCCGCTCAATTGCTTTACGTCCTCCCTAAACGGAAACTTTTCAAGATTTTGTCTAGTCTTGTCTAAAACTGGTCAACAGAATTGCTGTTGACAACCTCCATTGAAAGTGCGTTCTAGCTACCGCAGATACTGTACGGGAAAAATTTCCCACACAGATCCCAGTTGTAACGCTTCAGCTCAAGTTTGAAGCCGTGATTTCTTGTTCTGCTCTCACTAAGTTGGAAAATATCCATGTAGTCTACATTATCGATGCCTCGAATTATTTTAAACACTTCGATAACTGACCACGCAGTCTCCGGGTTTCCAACGAGAACAGATCCATTTCCCTTAATCTATAATGGTAACTTTTGTGTCTGAGGCAGAGAATCAGCTTGGTTGCCCTGGCTTGCACGCGTTCCAATCTCGCGATGTCCTTTCGAAATGAAGAACTCCAAAATTGTACGGCATACTCCAGGTGCGGTCGGACAAATGAGTTGTACAAATAGAGTACTATTTCCTTGTTTCGATATCCAAACTAGCCTTTTATATAACCTAGCATCATTTGGGCTTTCTTCTCCGCCTCAATACACTGCCTCGAGAACTTGAGATCACTAGTTATAGTTACACCCAAGGTCTTTTTACTTTCGGTAGATTCAAAAGCAGTGCACTTAAGTATATAATGAGATTGGGGGTTTCGGTGGCCGATATTCATCACTTTGCATTTGTTTACGTTAAAAGGCATTTAACACGTGTCCGACCACTCCCCAATCTTCCCAAGATCTTCCTGCAGGCGGGCAGTATTTCCATCCTTTACAACGTTCATACCAAGCTTGGTATCGTCGACAAATTTAGAAATCTTGGCAACCATGTCACCATCCATGTCGTTGACGTAGATGATGAATAGTAGTGGTCCCAGGACAGAACCTTGAGGCACCCCGCTAGTAACGGGCACCCACTCAGAAGCCTGTCCATTCAGCAATACCCGTTGCCGTCTGCCACTTAGCTAGTTCTCTATCCAGCTTGCTACTTTTCCATCTATGCCCAGCGCTTGCACTTTCCGAAGAAGGCGGCTGTGTGGTACCTTATCAAAGGCTTTCTAGAAGTCTAAGTAGACCACATCCACCGCCTTGTCCCGATCGTGCTCAGTAAAAACGAAGTGAAAGAATTTTACAAAGTTAGTCAGGCATGACCGTTGCCTTCGGAAGCCGTGCTGGGAACTCCTCAGTAGCAGCTTTGATTCTAAATGCGACGTCATTTTGTCCACCATGATGCTTTCCATGAGTTTACCGACTATCGAAGTCAGACTGATAGGTCGGTAGTTTGACAGTTGGCTAGGGTCTCCTTTCTTAAGAGAGGAGGCACCTCCGCTTCACGCCAGTCTCTAGGAACGCATTCGGTCCGGATTAACATGTTGAAGATTGCGCTCAGGTGTCGTAACACTTGATCGCGCACTTCTTTCAACACTTTAGGTAGAAACCCATCCGGGCCAGGTGACTTATTCGTCATTAGGTCAGTGATCTTCTTTTCTATTTCTCCTTCGGTGAAGTCCATACCCGCCAGCTCCCCCCCCCCCTCCCGAGTAGGAATCCGTTGGCTGAGGGATGGGACCACACTCTTCAGTAAACACTGAAGAAAAGTAGTCGTTGAGGAGGTTAGCATTTTCTGCAGTTGAGTACTTTAATGTCCCTTGCTCATTCATCAAAGGGCCAATCGTTCGACGGATTGGTTTACAGCTGTTTACATATCCAAAGAACTCCTTCGGATTCTCTTTACAAAGCCTCGCCACTCGGAGTTCCTCAGACCGCTTAACGGCCCTTATGCTGGACTTCACTCTCCTGGCTAGCCTCCGGTATTCGTCAAAGTCACCCTAGATCTTCGATTGCCGGTACACGGTTCTCTTCTCCCTTAGCGGTTGACCGATTTCTCGATTAAACCACTTTGGTTGAACAGAAGACCGACGGGGGCATTTCAGAGCCATGAAACGTGATTGAAGACTCATGAATGTGGTTTTGAAACTGTACAAAGAGTCTTCAACAGCATCGCACACTTCTAGCCTCGCGTCAGTCAGTCCAGCACGAAGTCCTGCAAAGTCTGCTCATCTCAAATCAGGTTTCCTCGATTTACTAGTTGCAGGCCCTGCTTTGGGGACTTTGACTACAAATCTAATTAGTCGGTGGTCACTGCCACCGAGCTCTTCGCCAACGATGTCATCCTTAGAGGTGAAAACCAAGTTGAGGATATTGTCTCCTCTCATTGGCTCTCTCACCCATTGAGTCAGGAACTCGTTGTTCGCGAACTCCAGGAGTAGTGCGTTCTCGCCACAGGGTTCTCTCGTTTCCCAGTCAACATGGGTATTGAAGTCACCTATAGTATACACACTGTCTTTTACAAGTTCGCCCAACAGCTGGTACAGACTCCTGTCCTGTTCTAAGAGTTTGGCAAGGGTCTGTAAAGTACCAGGGTCCTGTATCTGGCAGGTCTTATCTCTAGGTCAACACCTAGTAGTTCATAGTCGGATACGATGTTGCAATCCATCGAGTTTAGAGTATCCTTGACATACAACATCACACCGCCACCCTCTCTGTCTGGCCTATCTTTAAAGAAGAGCTGGTAACCGGGAATCGTGAATTCACCTTCAAAATCTCGGCTTGAGGTTTTTATCCACGACTCTGTTATGGCCATCATCTCAGGTTCTTCTGTTGCTACGAGGCCACGGAGCTCAAGAAACTTGTTCCTGATTGACTTCGCATTGAAACGAAGAACTTTCAAGGATTCCCCGAGTGTAGGACTCCCTACGCTCTTCCGTTTCCAGGCTTCTCTGTTTTCGTGGTCGCACCCTTTTTGACGACCTCCGAGAAGGTCGTTTCAGAAGTGACGCGGGCGTGTTAGTGCATGTCCGATTTCGCTCTGTTTCGAACGCTCCTTTGGGTGCCTTCCACGACATCTTGAATTATATGGCGAGAAAAGTCTTCCCTTTAAAAGAGATATGTACCTCATCCCTTTGGTAGAGGTCGTCTCTGCCGATAAAGGTACGATAGGGGTCCACGAAGAACTCTCTTTCTGCCGTGCAGAGATCCGCCAACCGTCGGTTTACTGCGACGTTTCTCTCGTGAGCGGTTCAGGAGGGACCTCTTCTCGGAAGCATCCCAACGACGACATGTTTGCGGGCTTTAAGCCCTATGTCATCCACGGCTCCCATCAACGTTTGGATGGTCTTAGCACTGAGGCCAACCTTATCCCTCTGAGATAGAGGTCGTTGCCACTCACCATCAGAGCGACAACTGAATTCTCAGAAAACTGAGCTTTTTCTGCCTCTACTCTGATGTTGTGGTTACCCCGTCCTGGCAGGCAGCTTACCTTCACGCTAGTGCGAAGGCGGGCCGCTAGCAGCGGCTGCAGATCCCGTGTTTGCGAGTGACCAATGAGGGTGACCTTTGGATACTTAGGCTCTGAAGACGACGTCTTCCCTTGTTGAAGAGGCCTCTCCTTTTTCTCTTTACTCTCCACATTCTTATCCTTCTTTTTCTTATTCTCCTTTTTCTTGTTAATCCCTTTTTCTTCTATTTTTTGGTTCTTCTTCTTTTGTTTCAACTTTATTCTTTTTCTTATTTTTCTTCTTTTTTCCTTTCTTCTTTTTCTCTTTTTCTCTTGCCTCAGCTGGCTTAACCTCAGATGATACCGGGAATCTCCGCTTGGGTAAGAACTACGGCACCAGGAGATTCCGACACGCCAGTGGGCGGTGCCTCTTCTAGGCATCGAATGTGAGCTGCGTGAAGGGCTTCGAGTTTCTCCACCTTTCTTTCAAGAATTTGAGCTCTCTCCTCTGAGGCTCTATAGAGGTCTTTCAGTTTGTTCACCTCTCGCGTCAGTCAGTATACAAGTAGTGCAGATACTTTCCGGGCTGCATTTTGAGTAGCAACCCTCCGGAAAGTCAACGCACCACTTTACTAAGTGGCATGTTGCACAGTTGTGTTTTAGACGAATGGGTCCTTTTTTGCTTGTCATTTTGAGCGCTTTCTCTTCCTTTGAAAACTCGTGACCAATCAATGATAAAAAGGGGGGTTAGTGAGGTCTTCCTGCGTGAGTCGCTCCCGCCTATCCATTCGAGACGTTTCGGATCTTTCAGAAGGCACGCTCCATGTCCTGCTGTTCGTCCGACCGAGTCGTCAAACCTCGGCGTGCCGTGGCTCCCAACCAAACAGCACTGACCTTCCCCGAAGGGGCCATCAATTTCTCCCCAGGTGAACAACGGAGCACGCCCCGTACTAAACTCCTACTAGTTCCCTTCACAACGGCCAGGATCTCGGAGTAGCGTTCAATGGATATCCTGCCACACCAAGAGACTCAACCCAAGGCTTTTTATTGGCCTGGCAACCAACCTGGGAACAAAGGGCCGTCACCTCGGACCGATGCTATCAGAAGCACCCGTCAACGGTCTCTGGGAATGTTTAATAATTACGCGCCAGTCTCTCAACCAATGAGCGTCGATTGGCGTTGTTTATAGTGGTTCCAAAGCCTCTCTTCTGACGCATGAGGTAGCTGCCAGGTCCTTATATGTAGAAAGATGGGAAAAAAGGGTAAGAGTGACATGATAGTAGTAGGGGTTTCTTTTTCTTTGTGTATAAGTGGAAGAGATAGGATAAAAGTGAAAAAGGAAAAGGATATAGTAAAAAAAAGAAGGATGCACTTAGTCTGGAACCTCGTTTCCGACCAAATCGACAAGGGAAGCCTGACCAGGAGTACCCAAAAGAGAGGTACCCCCGCCGACATAGCTCGAAAAGTCAAAGGTACACACAAGCTCTCTTCCCGCGACAAGGGGGCGTCACCTCTTCCTCTACTAGAGAGAGAGAGAGAGCGTATGTGTATGTTAGAGAAGAAATGTGTGAAAGAGTGTTTGTGTGTGACTGTGTATGAGAGTGAGTGACAGAGAGAAAGCGGGCTTCTTTTTTATCATCTCTCGGAATCATCCCGAAGAAGGAGAGACGTCCTCAAAACGGAGATGACAAAGGAACTTCCAAAGTGGTTATCAATACTACTTCCGCTCTTTTCCTTGCCTGTGGACGAGTGACGTGTGTGCACGAATATATTGATGTGGGTTTGTCCGTTTCGCCTGCGCGCGCGAGATAGAGCGGGCGAAGGTTCATGCAATATTAAAAGAATCCTTATCTTGATTAGCCCTGATGTGTTGATATAAGCCCACATTCTCGTGTCCAAGCGATGGTTCGGCTATTCTCCGTCACTCGAAGTCTACTTATCACAAAGATCTTGTAGAGGAACCGACCCAGCTGCTAGCAAATCCCAAATGGCTGACTGTCTGTAAGATTGAGTTACGCGACACATTATTAATTAAGAACAAGGAAGTGGCACCCATGAATATTGATAAAGCCATTATGGGATGATAAAAGTGGGTGAGAATAAATAAATCGGTGAAGTTAGGTAAAGAGGAAAATCCACTAGATGCCTTGATGGTTCGAACTCTTTTGAACCTTTTAGCTTTACGCAAAAAGGGAGGTCCTTCTTAAGGGTAAAGAGGTCCAGGTTAGTACTTGTTCCCTGCCCTATTTAAGGTTATCGTCTTGCACCTTTTACTCGGTTTTCCTTCTTGGTATCCCCCTATTCCCTTCATCTCCCTTTCAGTTGCTAAAAAATTAGTTTCTGCCCGTGGATTTTCCCCTTCTAGCTTTCGTCTATCAGCCTTTATTTCATCTGTCTGTCACTATTTGTTTGTCTGCAGATGTGGGCACTAAATTCATTTAAAGTATTTAAATACTAAATATTAAAAAATGAGAAAAATGTATTTAGATAATAAATACATTTTTAAAATGTATTTAGTATTTAAATACGAAATATATTAAATGTATTTAGATACATTTTTAAATACATTTCAAATACATGACATATAATGACAATCGATAAGGGTCATTAGTATCACAACAAAAAATATCCATTAAAATGAAAGTTCCATAGAATTAAATTTCAGTTAGCTATTTATATCAGCATTACATTTATGTAATATCAGTTGCAAAAATGTTTCGTCGGATAAAGAACTCCGTTTTGGAGCCGGTGACGAAAGGGTGGTGTTGTATTTAATAAATAACTTTTTTATTTTTGGATATCTATCTAAACTTTGAAGTGTTTTATTTGAATCTTGAAGGTAACTGAACAATTCTTAATCTGCGGTTGATCGTGTTTGAGTGGGCTTTGTAAATCCAAAATAATCATCACTGTCCGATACCCCACTGGATGATTCAGCTTCGGGTGCCTCTGCTAAATTCTCAATAACTTGAATCATAATATTTTTAACAGAGTCTTGGTGGCTTGAACTGTCCCATGAAATACTGATATCTAACCGGCGGAGTTTGAAGAAGGGATGGCTTGTTGATGCAATAATGGCATCTGTAACGCTGGATTCATTTGCCAAGGTCAAAGAAGTTTGGTAGCACTTTCCAAAGCCTTTAGTGACCTCACTTAGAAGAAGTTGGCAAAATATCAGAGAACGTGACTGAAGGCTCTTCAGCTTTTTCTCCACAGGGAGCAAATCTCCATAAAAACAGTTTTGTTTTCCCTGTAGGCGATCAATTGACCCTGCAACAGGAGCCAAAACTGAGACATACTTCCCAAGAAATTCAATTTTGTGACTTCTGAACACTGGAAGTTTGAGGGACGTCATGAGTTAGTGTAATTTGTCCTTGTGTTTTAAAAGTAATGACAATGCATCAAACAGAGAGTTGCACCTTGTAATGCAATGTACCTTTAATGAGCAGTTGATAACAGTTTTGATAATCTCTGCTGATTTTGGACGACGGCGTTTGTTCCATAATGCTGAGCAGTTCCTTTTCGCAGCATGATTGATATTTGCAAAAGAAGATATTTTCAGTGCCTGTTTTGCATCAGCTGTTGCGACGAACTGAGTGTGTGTAAAGCACAGCGCAAATGCTTAGGTAGGCTGAAGCTGCATGGATTAAACGAAAGGTCTTCTTCCTGATCTAAGGCACTTCTCATTAAGAAACTATTCTCCAGCTCGTGCTCATCCTGATCTTCTGAAGCTACCTGGATTCCATCTTCTGAATCTGTCGACACATTTGCAGCAGTGACTGAAAATTCCTTAAACGCTTTAACAAAATTAGAGCCGTTATCAGTGATGGTGCTCGTGATTTTCTGCTGGGGGATATCGTATTCATTGATGATATTCTCCATATGTTCAGCAATCTTGATGTAGTTATGTTTGCCTTTGAAGCGACAAGAGCAGCTTCCTCAAGCTGGAAAAAAAAAACTAACAGTCCAATGTTTGTCTCATAAATATTTCCATAAATTTTACATATTAATATAATCGAGATAAATTCCATCAACAAATAGGTCTGTTTTCAACCAAGAGTTGAAAACTCCCTAACTTAAAAAACATTTTCAATTTCATAAAGAGCAAAATCTTAACATACCCAATGAACTGTGACGCCCAAAAAACTACGGTAACGAGTTGACCAAATATCTGCAGTAAGACATAAGTAGGAAGTGCTGTCTAGTCTATTCTTCAGTAGAACTCTTGTCACTTTCTCTTCTTCTATAAGATTTCGGCCTAGCGTCCGCCTTGAAATGACGTCAACTGAAGAATTTAGACCTGCGGTAGTGGAACGTGTAATTATTGTGAGTGAAATTGATTTTCACAGTGAAATGAGAATATAAGGTATGCATATAAAATTTTACATATAAAATGTAGCTATATGAATATCCTATAGCTATATAGAACTGGTACATTAATTCATAAATATATCATTAGTCCTTCATATTCAGAATTACATAGTAAAATATTGACTTTCAGTATTGTTAGGAATATATACATTATCAAGCTTTATTTCATACATTTTTGACGGGCGGGCATGCTAGTTTTGATATAAGGATTTACAGGTATTGCTAATATAACGAAATACATCGTTATAGGAATTCATGTAATAACTACATATAATCGATCAATAATTGTACTAATTATTTATAAACAAATTTATTCAATAAAATCTTCAAGTAAATGATAGCGCGCTTAAGAATATATGTATGTGGATTCTCAGAAAAATATTGCAATATATTAACCTCTGTTGTTTGTATATGTCCTCCCCCGTAAGGGGCGTGGCAGTTTGCCATCCTGGCCGCCGTGCTGACGGGACTCAGCACCCTGTCCAACCCCAGCTTAGCCTCTTCTCCTTCTTTCAAAACACTTGTTTCCTTGCTTTTCATACAACCTCTCCCACAACTTTCTCTGGCAAGCCTCTAAATTCAAAGGGTAGATGCTGACCTTCTTCTCAGCCAACCGTCCAGAATCGGGGCTGAGGGGGGGGGGAGGGTACAATGTTCCCTAACCCCCTGAGCTCCGGTAGGGGAAGGGCTGGTTTTTAACAACCTGCTTCATCCCCACCCATACCTTCCTCACATCCCTTTTCCTTTCCCCCGTAAGGGGCGCGGTGATTTGCCATCTTGGCCGCCGTGCTGACGGGATCCAGCGCTCCGTCCGGCCCCAGCTTAGCCTCTCTTCCTTCCTTCAGATAGCCAGTATTACTCCCCTACTTCGTCGCTTTTCAAAAGACCTCTCCCACAGCTCTCTCTAGCCAGCCTCTAATTTCACAAGGTAGATGCTGACATTCTTCTCAGCCAACCGTCCCGGATCGGGGCTGAGGAAGGAGGAGACCATGTTTCCTAACCCCTGGGCTCCGGTCTGGGGTGGTGGTTTTTAACAACCTGCTTCATCCCCACCCATACCTTCCTCAAATCCCTTTTCCTCTCCTATTCACAATCTTTTTTTTTTTACGCCGTGTCTAAGGTGGAGCCGCCATGCCGATGGACTGCCAGGCCACAAGGCGGGAGGGGTGGTCCCAAATGGAAGCGCCTGGCTCTGCCAGGCCTTTAAACACCTCTTGCAGTGCGGGCTACTGCGAAAGGGGATGTGCGATTGCGTCCCGTGATACAAATATGGTCACCATGCCCAATGATGAAAATAAAAAAAAAACCAACCCTCAACTTT
Organism: Ceratothoa steindachneri; assembly: GCA_963969495.1. Lineage (NCBI taxonomy): Eukaryota > Metazoa > Arthropoda > Malacostraca > Isopoda > Cymothoidae > Ceratothoa > Ceratothoa steindachneri. The sequence goes on along the minus strand of CAXAKS010000144.1, from coordinate 60,226 downwards.
CCCTTGCTCATCAACGGAGCCGCCCTCGGGCAGCTCCACCGAAAAAATGGAGGTCCTCTCCCCCCCTGTGCTTGCGCAGGGAACCCTCCATATCTCTCTAACCGGAGAGGAGACTTACTCCTCTTCTTCACCTATGACGGTAGAGGACTCCCCCTCACCCCCTTCTCTAGAAGTGCTTTCGGGCAGCTCCCTTTTTCCAGCGGCAGTCCCCTCTGTTCGTTCCAAGGGGACTGCCAAGAAGGCCAGCAGGCAGCCCTTAGCCAGCCGCTCCACATCGAAGAGGCTCGGTAGGGCACCCCCCCTTAGGGGGGGAGAGGGAAGCCAGGCCGCTTCGGTCGCTTCCCTCAAAAGACCAGCTGGCAAAAATATTGAACCTTCCCGGGGTCAAGGCCTGTGCCTCCTCGCACAAGACTAGTCACGATACTGCCAATGGGACCTGCTATGTCTTGGGGGGATGGCCAACTGGAGGCCCCCCTGAGGTAGACATGGTCCTTGAGGCAACCCAGCCTTAGACGGTATAGCTTTCCATGGGGGGAATCCGGGCTCGGTGCCAAGCACCGAACCTGAATCCGCCCCTATGCAAGGTCCTCCTCAAATGGCTAGGGTTTCCTGGTCAGTACAAGGAGGGGAGGGATCTCCTCCGACTGGTGCCCTTACGACTACCAGGACCTTCTCCATTTCGGAGAAGGATATGGCTGAGGCCAGTCCATCTAGCCTGGGGGCTCCTTCCGGTGGAAAGGGAGAAGCGGGTTCATTCACCGCCCTCCTCTCCAAAAAAGAAAAAGAAAAAGACTAAAAAGACAAAGAAGACTCGGGGCTCCTATCCTTTGCGGGGCTACAGGGACGGATGGGTCTGCTGCCACTTTGGCAAGCGACCAAGCCAAGATCAGCACATCCGGCCCCTCTGCCCCTCCCGGTTGCGGAGCCCCTGACTAAAATTAAAAGTGCACAGGGCGGAGCCTCGATGACATCGGGGCCCCTTATTCAGAGGTTACCTGGCGTTTTTCAGCCCGCTGTCTTTAAATGCTTCCTCGTTATTCGATCCACTGATGGCACCATGTTGGCCAAGCGCAACATAATCCATCAGAGGAGAGGATTAGCTAGTGCAATTGGTAGAGAGCCGAAGGTAACCCGTTTCTCGGACGGGAGCCTTCTGGCGAATGCGGCGAATCATACTGAGGCGGCAAAGATGAGTGCTCTTCGGACACTTCATGGCACCCCAGTAAGTGTGACGCTGCACTCTACCATGCACTTTGTGAAAGGAGTAGTTTATGCGAGGGAGCTCGTTGACTACTCCATTGCGGACATCACCTTAGAGCTGGCCGACAATGGGGTGGTCAAGGTCGAAAGTGTGATGAGAAAACAGGAAGGGGCCTCGAGACCCACCCCTACACTCTTCGTCACGTTCAACTGTGACAAGCTCCCTGAGTCGGTGCGTGCCGGTTGGTACCGCTACCGCGCGAAGGCATTCGTGCCACTGCCGCGGTGGTGCTATTACTTTCACCGCTTGTAGAACTTGTATAGGTGCAAAGTCGGAATCACCCGAAGTCTGTGTAAACTGCTCCAAGGCTGCACACGATAAGTCCAAATCATGTGTGGCCAAGTGTGTCAATTGCGGAGAGCCGCACCCCGCTACTTCGAAGCAATGTGGTGCATATCTCCTCGAGAAAGAAATCCTGGCCGTTCAGGCCCAGGATCGACTCTCATTCTGCGAGGCTAAGGAATTGGTCCTGGCGCGCCCGGCTCTGCCTGGGACGTCATATGCCTCAATAGTAAGAAAGGCACCCTCTGCTCCTGCCCCATCCAGGCCAACGAGCACAGTTGTTTCCGGTCCCATTCGGAGCCCTTTCCGGGCTCTACTCAATCCGGGCGCTCCCCTGGTAAAGCTGGCGGCAAAAAGGGTTCCCATCCAGCCCCGGCTAAAACCAGGGCTCCCCAATATTCCCCCAGCGTGACCGTTTCCCGTAAGGCGAAACAGCCACGCGCCTACACCGAGTCGTTAGACTCACAGGGGCAACACCCATAAAGTTAGTCACCAGGCCATCTTCCGGGGTTCCTAAAGCTGTCCGACGAAAGGAGGACAGCAACAAAGGAACTTCGGCTCCTTAGCCCACGCCTAGAGGTGGAGCGAGTGGCTTGGAGACGGTGGTTCTTCAAAAAGAGGGCCGCCCGCCTCCGAAGCCGAAACGCCCGCCTAAGGTTTCGAGGTGGAGGGAGGTAAAGACTCGCATGGCGAGCCCAACCTCCCCCAATAAGTCCTCGAAGGCGACAGCGCCTTTAGCACTTTGTCCGGCCAACAGCGCCCGTTGTTCTGCCTCCGGGGAGCGTACCGCCATTCCCGTGAGGGTCTTCTGTTCGAAGAGGGCCCCCGCGTCTCCTCCGAACTAGGCATGGAGGGCATATTCCTTCAATAGAATTGCATGGACTCCGGACCAACTGGGATGAGCTGCGGAGGCTCGTCTCGTCCCGTTCCCCATTAGCTATCTTTTTGCAGGAGACCATGCTAGGCGTGTGCCCCCTGCCCTCCCTCCTGGGGTATAAGGGTCTTGCAACCCCACCACCACGGGATGGCCGGGCTGGGAGATGCGCGGTTTGCATCCGGCATGATGTCTCCGTTCTTCCTTTCTCTTTAGATACCTCCTTTCAGGAGGTGGCTGTGCAGCTGCACCTGAATGTGAGGTATACTATCATTTCTGCGTACATTCCACCGTCAGCTGACTTCGACGCGGGGGACTTCCGCTGCGTCGTGGCATGGTTACCGAGGCCCTTTCTCTTGCTGGGAATTCGGAACGGCAGGCATCCTCTCTGGGGTGATTACTCAATAAATCCCAGGGGACAAGTCCTTGCCGATCTGATCGAAGAGTTTGAGGTAGGTGTCCTAAACGTGGATGAGTTTACGCATCAATGTCCGAGAACCGCTTCATTTTCTTGCCTTGATCTATCTTTGTGCTCTTCGGATGCAAAGACTGATTTTGTTTGGGGGGGGGTGGTCCATGACCTCCATGGTAGTGATCACTTTCCCATTCAAATATCATTTTCTGGACAACTGCCGCCTGAGAGCCCACCTCGGTGGTGCTTGGCGCGGGCGCAGTGGCCTGCATTTCAGGAAATGACTGAATTCTCTATGTCAGTTTAGGGGTTTAGGTCGGTAGATGAGGCCGTTGAGTTCTTCTCCGGCAACCTCATCGCCGTGGGCCTGACTAATATTCCTAGGACGTCTGGCCGTTTTGAACGCCGACCAATCCCATGGTGGTCAGCCGAGTGTAAGATGGCCCTCAAATAGAAGCGCTATGCCTTCATGCGCTATAAGCGCATGTTCCGGTATATTTGGAAGCACGCCCGCCGCTCTTGTTGGCGGGCATACGTGTCTTCACTTAAAGGGAAGACCCCTTTAGCAGAGGTGTGGAAGTGAGTCAAAAGGATTCGGGGCAAGTTCTTGAAGGACCCCCCTCCCGTTTTCCAGAAGAATGGGACCGCAATCTCGGACCCCGCGTCCGTGGCGGGATCCTTAGCGACCGCTTTTTCCGCATTCTCTCGCCGGGATACTGCTCCACCAGCATTCAATGCAGGTCGTGATGTCGCGGAAGGACGCCGGCTGGATTTTCCCTTCAGAGGCGGAGAACCCTTGAACGGACACCACCCATGGTCCGGATGATTTCTCGTACGCCATGCTTCGACACCTGGGTTAGCGTGGCATGGCCTTTCTCTTACATTTGTTCAACAAGATCTGGTGGGAGGGTCTTTTCCCAGATGCCTGGTGAATCGACAATGTGCTCACCTTTCGCAAGCCGGGGAGAGATCACTCTACACCGACCGGTTTCCGCCCAATCTCTCTAACCTCTTGCGTGTGCAAGTTGATGGAGAAATTGGTAAATGTTAGACTAGCCTTTTTGTTGGACATTGGAGGCCATCTGTCTTCTGCATAGTAAGGCTTCCGCAAGTTCTACTCCACGTCGGATGCTCTGCTCTGACTGGAAAATGTGTCTGCCAGGCTTTCCTTCTTAGAAAGCACTACGCCACGGTGTTTTTTGATCTGGAGAAGGCCTATGATACTGCATGGCGATACGGTATCATGGAGACTCTCCACACGATGGGGGCAAGGGGACGCCTCCCAATGTTTATATCTGAATTTTTGCGAGATCGTCGATTCCGCATACCGGTGGGGGAAGCCCTCTCCTGCCCAAACGAACAGGAAGAGGGTGTCCCGCAGGAAAGTGTCCTCAGTGTCACACTCTTTGCCCTGAGCATCAACGGCATCACCTCGGTGCTTCCGGATGATGTTCTCGCTACGCTCTACGTGGACGACCTTTCGATCTCTTTTGGCGCAGCCCAGATGCCAACTCTACAGCGTCGACTCCAACAGGCATTGAACCGCGTCTCTCGCTATGCCGAAGCGCACAGGTTTCGGTTTTCTTTGGCCAAGACCAAGGTGGTGCACTTCTCCTGCCATCCACGGCTCCACCCTAACCCAGATTTGTTTCTTAAAGGGGTGCGCCTGGATGTGGTTGAGTCGCACCGTTTCCTTGGTCTTGTATTCGACCGACGACTCACCTGGGAGGCTCATATTAGCAGCCTTAGGGTCTCTTGTACCTGCGCCATGGATATTCTCCGTTCCGTGACGTTCAGCACTTGGGGGCGCTGATAGGGCTACTGCCTTACTTTTTTATCTATCATTTGTTCGTTCGAAGCTCGACTACGGATGCGAGTTTTATGCATCCGCAGCCGAGCGTTTATTGCGGAAGGTGGATTCGATCCACCACACCGGCCTTTGCCTTGCGCTTGTGCCTTCTGCACTTCCACCATTGAGAGCCTGTTGGTCGATGCTGGGGAGATGCCACTCGCTCTACGACTCGTGCAGTGCATCACTCGCCTGTACGCGCGAGCCCGGCGCCTCCCTCAGTCGCCAACAGCTCTCACTGCATCCGCAGCTGATCTCGACGGAGTCTTTGCCGCCGAGAGACGCCAGTCATACCCTAGGCCCTTTGGGTTTTGGGCCAGGAAACTCCTTCGATAGCTAGGTATAGCTCCCGGGTCGGTGGGCTCCCTGGTTCTGCCCAGGACGCCACCCTGGAGGGTACCACATTTGGCTATTTGTCGCCCCGCCTCTGCTCCCAAAGCTTTTACACGCTGGGAGTATTGTGTTTGACCTTTTTGGAGCACACCTCGTGTCACGCTGGAACTGTGCCAGTGTATACGGATGGCTCCAAGTCTCAAGAGGGGGTCGGCGTCCACGCCGTATTCCTCTGTTTGAAGTCAGCGGGGCTCTGCCAGGCGCTGCGTCTGTCTTCACGGCCGAGCTGGTGGCAATACACCACTCGCTATGGGAGATTACGCAACGTGCCCGGTTCGGATTCCAGATTGTGATCTATAGCAACTCACAAAGCGCTCTGACTGCTCTCGGGGCATTTCAATCTCCGCATCCCCTGGTTCGCGATATCCGTGACGCCACGGTTTTGGCGAGCCGGACGGATGTCGAGATTATCTTGTGCTGGGTTCCTGGACATGTGGAAATTGCGGGGAATGAGCGTGCCGATGAGGGCGCCAAAGAGTCCGCGGGGACTCTGCGACCGAACCAGCGTCGTTTCGCTCTTCTTCACACCGACTACATGGCAGGAATACCGGCAGCTCTCCGGACTGCTTGGCAAAGAAGATGGGAGACGGTCGAAGGGAACTTAAAGTTGCGTGCCATTTTGCCGCGACTGTTCCCATGGATCTATTCCTCAATGCCCGAACGGCTTCCGGTCGCTTTCTGTCGTCTCCGAATCGGACACACTCGTGTGACGCATCGCTTTTTGATGGAACGCTCGCCTGCGCCCTATTGCGACGACTGCGTTGTCCCCCAGACTGTTCGGCACATTTTTGTCGAATGTCTTAGTCTGGGTGATTTTTTGCGCACGTTACCTGTCCCGGTACCGGGATGGGCGGGGTCGCTACCGCCTGTCCTTTGTAATCGGGACGAGCGCGTGCACATTGACTGGTTGACTTGTTGACTTTTGGGGAAAGGCTGGCCTTCTCCCTATTTTTTAAGCAGGGTTTTTTATTTTTTTTTGTTTTTTTTATTGTGTTTTTTTTTCCTCTTATAGGTCGCACGCTCCTGCGCTGGGGGGACCTCCCACCGACGCAGGATTTTCCTTACTGCTTATTTTCCTTTCCCTTTTTTTCTTGGAGGAAGGTTGTTTTTTATCCTAATTTTTTCTTAAAGTAGCCTAGCTATAGGCCAGTTTTTAATACCGCGACTAATGCCCAAGTAGGCAGTCGCCAGATGAGCTATTTAATGAAAAAAAATGTATATGTCCTCCTTTATTTAACTTCGTTATATAGCCTACGTAGTGACCAATGATCCGGACGTATTCGCTCGTTATAAGAGCTTCACCTGTACTACTAATAGTATAATTGTAAACAACATTTGTAACTCAGAACTCGCCTTTAATTAATCTCACAAAAGCTGGTTGCTCCATGGTTGATAGGGGATGCACACCTTGTATGATAAAATCTGCAATCAGCTTATCAACAACAGTGTTTCATCTTCTTAGTATTCACCGCCAAACACTCCGGTAATGTCTTTACTTTAACACCACTGCATGAAGAACCATCGTCTAATACTGAACATTTTCTTCTTGAATCTTTTCTTTGAGCTGTCACGTAGTTATCCGCTTTTTGCACCAAAGCAGGATGCTTTCTCTGTCGATAAATGTACATGTTCAGATAATTGAAGGACATTTTTTTCACTTTGCCATAATTCACGATACATTTAATCAGCATATACTATAAATAATGGTGTTGCAAAAGGAGGTAGGTAGCTTCGTGCATGGTAAACCTACACTACTTAACATTATCGTTACCTACTAGCAATTTTGCCATTTTTTAAAAATAAGAAATAGTGAAACTGATGAAGCAATCTTTCCTTACCGACTCACGCAGTCAACCGTTTGTGTCATACAAGTTGCGACAAGCTAAAACGTGCATTACACGTTTTTAACAGCTATATAAACCTATTATCAGTAAAGTATTTGCAAAAATATTTAAATACATTGTATTTAAATACATGATTTCAAATGTATTTACAAATAATTTTAAATACATAGGTGTATTTAAATCCAAAGTATTTAAATACTGCCCACCTCTGTCTGTCTGTTGTTGAAAGTTGAAACAATGGTAAACCCACCCGCGTTTTCTCGATTTCGCTGACCTCGGGAGATGTGTTGGGAATAAGGTGGATGCACATTTCAGGCGCGTCAGATTAAGAGGTGTTTTTCCTTGACCCTTCCCCCCTCCCTCTGTTGAAGTTGTATGGGGGTCCTCTTTGTTATTTATTCGTTTTCAAAAGAGAGATCCTTGAAACACCATTGGAAGCAGCTACTTATTTTGTGTTTTGGTATGCATTCTCATTCAAACAGCAAGGCATGGAGCGAGTAGATGGAATGGGTTTGAGGGCTTGCTTGCCAGACGCTGCAGTAAGTAATATGAGTGACGAGTATGAGGGGATGGTGTCCTGCTGTGCAAGTGATTAAGTTGTGATTACACATTTAGGGGTGAATAATGTTGAGAGTGGGTTCATGCGAGGTACATGAGAGGTATAAAAGGTTGATTAAAAAAGTGAAGGAAAGTCGAATGAAATGTGTTGTGACAGGCGGGCTTTCGAGAATGGATGTTGGATTAGAATGGATGTCTCGTGCAATTGGATTGACTGAATATGCAACCGGGGAGTATGTGTGAGAGGGCTTTGAGGGTAAATTCTTTAGTCAATTTGTTAATATGCTAACAAGAGGTACCAATATATTGGATCTAATACTTTCAAATGATTATTTGGTTCAGGAATTGACTGTCGGGGAAGCATTGGGAAATAGTGATCATCAGATAGTTCGTTTTAATCAACAAATACTACTAAAACTCCAAATTTTCATTGGTGTGTGATTATGAAAAACTTAGAAACTTGCTAAATCAGGTTAATTGTGGATGTAGAATTCAGTGGTATGAATACCTGCAAGATGTTGAATACTTTTAAGACTATATTAAACGTAGTCTAAGAACAATGTATCCCAACTAGGTGAGGTGTTGAACACCATTAATATAGATAGGGAAATCATTAAAGGACTTATAATTTGAGTTGGATATTAGTAAGGCATCTGGCCAGTATATCATTCATTCTAGGTCACTTAAAGAAGATATAGAATTTATTACAGTATCTTTTGAGAAGATATATACTAGATCAATGGCGTTTGGAGAAATACCTAATGGTTGAAAAATAACAAATGTAGTGCAACCTTTTAAGAAGGGAAGTTAAGAGGACCCGAATAAATTTAGACCACCAGTAAACTTAACATCTATTGTTTGTAAAATTCTTGAAGGTAAGAAGAGTATTTTTGAGCATCTAGAACGAGGTAGTTTAAAATAAAAGCTGCTCAGCATGGTTTGAGAAGTGGTAAATCATGTTTAAAAAATTACTGTAATTTATGGATTATGTAACTAAACAATTAAAGATTATTTATGTAATTTACTAACACTTTACCAAAGCTTTTGATAAGGTTCCGCATAAGGTTCCTCAGTGTAAAGACACGTTAAAAATGCATGGGATATCTGTGAAAGTTATGAATTAGATAGCTGAATGGCTGAAAGACAGGAAGCAGAAGGTGCTACTGAATTGGGTGAGCTCACAGTGGAGAGATGTTATCATTGGTGTACCTCAGGGATCAGTTCTAGGCCTATTATTATTCCTAGTTTATATAAATGATCTTGGGAAGGCTGTAAATAGCAAAATTTCATTTTTTGTGAATGACAAAATTGTCAGTTGTAGTAAATGAAGTTAAGGCTAAGTTCAACGTACAGAGTGACAAATAAGTTATTAGGGTGGGCCTATAAGTGGCATAGGAATTTAACCTTAAAAATTTAGCTATGAAATGGATAGGCATTGGTTGAAAGTAGAGGATGATAAGTGTCGTGGAATAACCTTTTGTCGAGTAATATACTTCTTTGTTGAAGTATGCTTAGATCTAAGAGTGCGAATTTTATTGTTTTTAAGGAAGAGCCGCTTCAACACTAAGGATATAGGGAAACGACCAGGAATTATCCCAAAATAAACATATATTTTAAATTTAACAATTAACAATGCCAAAAAAAAACAGTAAACACATTTATATCCTCTTCCTACGCTAACTGAGGCCAACCCGGTGGGCAACTGGGCCTATTACAATATCTTCAATGACAAAAATAAACAAATAGGCTACACGTAAACACACCAATTGCCGATTAGTATTTTTATCGCTACCCTTTTAGATTAGCGTTAAACATTAAATTAAAGTACTTCCTTCTACTAGCAAATATGACAGAGGTTCACGCACAATTGTTTCTACTTCCATTAAATCGTGAAACGTACTAAACTCATACTATCGCAATATGAATATAAATGTTCTTTCTAACTTACATGACAGACGGGATCAGGGATTGCCGGATGTCGTTGGAGGGCTTATCTCGCGCTTCGGGGATTTGGAGTAGCCGATGTTAGAATTTCGTCGAGATGGGATGGAGGAAGCGTGGTTGGGCGATGTCAACCTCTTATTGAAAATTTGCCTCTGGTTAGGTCAAGAAGACGGAGAGAGTTACGGTGCTCTTCGCTCCAAGAGTCCTCTTCTGAATAATCTTGAAGCCTCTTGGTGTCTTATTCTTTAACGCCGGGTGCCGAACTGGTTTTGGGGTATACGGGGGGATTTTTACCGTAATTAACGAATGGAACCTCGTTGGGGCTTGGTTCTTCTCCTCTCACTCTTACGGAGCTTGAGCTGTGAGAGTCACTCGAGTGTGAGCGGGTTTTCTTTTCTCCATTGAGACTTCTTCTAAGTCTGTAAAGGATTCTTTGGTATGGCACATATAAAAAAATTGACGATTTATATTAATTCGGCCCTGGGGAAAAGGGTCGATCTTCTCAATCTGATCCTTTATCGTCTATCCTCGAATAATCTTGACTGGCTGAAGGATCGATCTTCGCGAACTGATCCTAAGTAGTTCTCACCGAATAATAATCTTTTCTCTTTCCTTCAGGGGTTTATTTATAGGCGGACCACCGCCCCATCTAAGGGGAAAGGGGCGAAAGCCGCAGAGGGGAGCGCGAATGGGAGTTCACATCTGGGATAGCGAGAAGTGCAGAGGTTGGCACTGAGGTGCCCAAGTCAGCCTGTTAATTAGCGAGACCCTCAACCGACACACTCCTTGGCATGCCTTTTGACTGGCACCGCTTTTTGGTGATATAACCACGGGCCTACGGATCTCGTAGGTAATTGGATCTTTAGACCGTCGTTTAAGGGCCTTTGGTGGTTGCCTTAACACAGATGGTCGCTCCAACTACCTATGCGGCGGGGAGATCAAACAGGGTAGGCAGTTACTGTTTTTCGCCGACTACCGTTCCCAAGAGTCTCCTCATGGGGCTCGCTTCTCCGGCTTTCTCCACAAGGTGGGGGGGGGGGTGACTTTAAGGTATATGTCCGCCTGGCCCTCTGGGAGGCTTTATGTTGCCATTCCTCTACAATAACGACTTTGGAGCAGTAGTAAATATGTCACTGAGGTTTTCTAAGCAGTGTAGGAAGGCAAAAAATAGAGCAAATAGTGTTGGGCTTCATTAAGAGTAACAAGGAAAGGAATTACCTTAGGAGACCTTACGGTCCATTCAAAGAGGGTACCTTTGGACTAGCAATCGAGCGGGCACATGGCTGCTCAATTGTTTTGCGTCCCGAAACGGCCACTTTTCAAGACTTGTCTAGTCTTGACTTGAACTGGTCAACATATTCACTGTTGACAACTTCCACTGGAAGTGCGTTCCACTTACCGCAGATACTGTAAGTGAAAAAATTTCAACACAGATTGCGTTTGTAACGCTTCAGTTCAAGTTTGAAGCCGTGATTGCGCGTTCTGTTCTCACTCAGTGTGAAAATATCCCGGTAGTCAACATTGTTGAACCCTCGAAGTATTTTGAAAACTTCGATGAGCTGACCACGCAGTCTAGGGGTTTCCAGCGAGAACAGATCTAATTCCCTTAGTCTATCCTCATAACTTTTATGTCGGATAGAGGGAATCAGTTTGGTTGCCCTGGCTTGTATGCGTTCCAACCTTGCAATGTCCTTTCGAAACGAAGGACTCCAAAATTGGACGGCATACTCCAGGTGTGGCCGAATGAGGGAGTTGTACAGACAAAGTACTATCTCCTTGTTACGGTATTTAAACTGGCGCTTTATGTAGCCTAACATCCTTTGGGCTTTCTTCTCTGCCTCGATGCACTGTTTCGAGAACTTGAGGTCGCTAGTGACAGTAACACCCAAGTCCTTCTCAGTGTCACTCGATTCAATATCAGTGCCCTTAAGGATGTACTGAGATTTGGGGTTTCGGTGGCCGATATGCATTACTTTGCATTTCCCCACGTTGAAAGGCATTTGCCACGTGTCCGACCACTCCCCAATCCTTTGAAGGTCCTCTTGGAGGCGGGCAGTTACATAAATAAGAAGCTTATCCTTAAGCTACATAACTCATATGTCAAGCCACATTTAGAGTACTGTATATGAGCATGGTCCACATTCTTTAGACATGGTATCAACCTGCTAGAGTCAGTTCAAAGAATGACAGGTTTGATGAGTATATGGGGGTGATAGGTTATCATGTTTTTTATTTTAGTTGTATTTGGGCAAATTACATAGTGTAATATCGATATTGTTTTGGAGGTGATGCTCTGAACGCATTCCTTTAGATCCAGATTTCAGAAAGAGGTTTTTATTTATAAATTGTAAATATTATGATTGACATAGTGCATGATTTCATTTTTGACAAGTCATGATGGCGACGTCTTTTTAAAGCAGTGTTTTTGACGCAATCTTGCGGATGCATCTTATGGGGTGGGTGTTGACTCGGATGACCTCTGATAAGCCATTGCTTCTTTTGTGATCCGTTGAATTATGTTATGTTATGAATCAGCGGCGCCCCAGTTTTATTTAAAATCACATCTCACCCTTTCCACTTAATTCCTCTCCTTGAGTATAATGTAAAGTATCTGTGAATTAATGAAGTTAATTTAAGCTCTTTATGAGAATAAAGCAAGTGCTTAGCTTCATTATTTTGTAGTAGTGTAGCCTTTTACTGTCAAATATTTTGCGTTCAGGAAACTTTGGTTCTCTTGCACGTACTTTCAAGTCAGTCAAATCCCTTTCAAACTACAACGTGCGGCCTCTTTTCAAGTTCATTATTCCAATCAATCTTTAAGACACTTATATTAAAATATTCCAAAAGTCAGCTTAATCACTTTCTACAACTAACTAAAAACTAACGAGGGTATTTGAGACTCAACTCGTTTCAAAGCATTTCTGGGAAGGCATTTAACTTTTCTATAACTATCAATCTGAGTTGTTGCCTACCCCGAAGCCCTTTATTAAGCAATGGAGAATAGCCCCCTTACATCGGCGAGGTGGATATAAACATCGCCGCCTAATTTCTCTTCTCCCTTGAGAGAGAAAGAGAGAGGGGGAGAGAGAAAGAGAGAACGAGTTGTGAGTGAGAGAGTAGCTGTGTGAGAAAGAGAAAAACGAGCAACTGTTAGTGTGAAAGAAATAGTGACAGATTTTTCAATGAAAGAGAATGAAAACACGCTTAATCTAACGAAGGCATGTTTACTGGCCAAAAATTAATAAAAAAGCACAATAAGGAATAAGAATAATGAAGATCATGGTAAAAAAAATTATATGGGAAAGATATTTATTCCTAAATGGGGTCTGGAGGGTATGGTCGACGCTCACAAAGGCCACAGGTGCTAAAAATTGCGAGCACCCGGTAATCTGAGTGTTTTATGTGACGGGGTCATATGTGTCACTAATGAGCTAAACGAACGAGCTAGAAATCGCCCTCTCTCAATCGCAATCGCCAAAAATAAGTTCTTGCTGCTCTTGAGAGCTTGAGAGATCATGTCCAACTCCTAAGTGTTTAATACCCTTTATTTCCCACTGATGCCATTGTTAAGTGCCTTAACAACAAAGTACATAACTATAGCATAGTTAGATGAAACTGGAAGCACGCCTCTCACTTTAATACTTAGGAAACATACATTTGCATATAATTAGATAGATAGATCGATAGATAATAGATTGACAAATAGATAAGAATTAAACACTTAGCAGTTCACAAAGTTTACATTTTTTTTTCAAAGCTCAACTGTTCTTTGTATCTAACCCTCTTATTTGTTGACCAAATGCTGTATTTCATTTCTACCACATCTTAACGGTATCACAGCAGAACTCTAGCCATGTAATTAGCAAAACCAAGACAATTCTTAAAAAAACCTGCCTTTCTTAAATATTTCTCTAAAAAAAATTCCTAAGAATTTGTTATACGATCAAAATCCTTTTCTGCTTGATGTCATAAGTTTTCGGTGCCAACCACTTCTAAGATAGGTTAGGAAAAGTGTATGCCCGCTCACTGGTCGTAAAAGTAGTAAATAAACAGGCATTGTTGGCGGGTGACCTGTCCCTCTTAGGCCAGTATTGGTAGATCCACTTAAAAACCTGTGAAAACTCTTCCCTCGTAATGAAGGATTGGAAGACTTCCATTAAATTAGTCAATAGCTCCTCCTAAGTAGTATCCTATTGGAAAGTCTTTTGGAGATTACCCTACCTCCTGACATATAAATTTTGTATAAACCATTGTAAACTTGAGATCAGAGAGACAGTCTGAGCAAATATTGTATTTCGAATAAAGCTTAAAGTCATACTGCTTCTTTGCTCTCCGCCACTGCGTCGTGCCGGGTCTTCATCAAAGACGAGCAAGCAGACACTTAAGGTGCTGTCGCCACTCAGGGCCACACGAAGCATTACGTTGAGTTGCTGTGACCACTTAGGGCACACGCCCTTCTACTACGATCGAAGCCCCTACAAGAATCATCATTCAATGTCAGATTGCACTGTAATAATAATAATAATAATAAGTCTTTTGTAATGCGCTTTTCAAGGCTTGAGGCCTTCCCAGAGCGCACGTTGTGCTGAGATGAGAATGGAAATTTAAGAGGGGGAGAAGGCAATACTGAAAAGATGCGTTTTCAGGAGACGCTTAAATGTGGTAAGAGAGGGAGAAGACCTGATTTCAGCAGGAAGAGCATTCCACAACTTAGGGGCGCAGATTGAGAAGGAGCAGTCCCCCATTGAGCAGAGGGATGAACGAGGAATATTCAAAAGAGGTGCATGTGATGACCGAAGGGCCCGAGGGACATGGCGTGGCGAGAGGGCAGAAGAGAGGTAAGACGGGGCCTTGTTGTTTAGGGCCTTAAATGTGAAGAGAAGTATCTTGAAGTGAGTACGGGATCTGACAGGGAGCCAGTGCAGTTTATGCAGCAAGGGTTTTGAGGGAGAGAAGCGAGGGCGACGGAGGAGAAGCCGGGCGGCATAGTTCTGTACAAGTTGAAGGGGGTGGAGAGAGGAGGATGGCAGATTCACAAGCAGAGAGTTACAGTAGTCAAGGCGTGAGGTGGTGAAGGCATGAACAACAGTCTCAAGACTTTGGCGATCAAAGTGAAAGCGAATGCGAGAGAAGTTACGAGGGAAACATAGAGAGGATTTGCTGACATTGCGAATATGAGGCTTAAATGGGAGATGCTCATCAAAAACAACACCCAGATTCCTAACGCAGTCAGAGAAAATGATAGTATTACCGCCCAGAGTAAGCGAAGGAAAGAGAGATTTAGATTTTTTGACAAGAGCAGGGGTGCCGACGAGGAGGACCTCAATTTTGGAGTGATTAAGCCTGAGGAAGTTGGGAGAGAGCCAGTCAGAAATGGAGGAGTAGGCAGCCAGAAGGTCAGTGATAGAGTAGGCAAGAGACGTGGGGGATGAGGAAACGAAAATTGGAGTGTCATCAGCATAGAGGTGGAAGGATAGACCGAGAATATGAAGAAGGGAACTAAGAGGGAGAAGGTAGATACAAAATAGTAGAGGACCAAGGACAGAGCATTGTGGCACTCCAAAGCGAATGGGGGTAGAGTCGGATGAAACGTCGTCAATCACAACGGATTGGGTACGAGACGAGAGGTAAGAGCGGAACCAGTCAAGCACAGTGTCTGTCTGATATGCCGAGTAAAGAGTGGAGACGATTAAGTAGGACGGTAGTCCTTTCTCACCAAGAAGGTTTCCGTTGCGACGACTGCCTGATCACCTTGACTGCGTGCCCATTCTACCGACTGAGGGTCATTGGCGCCGTAGCCATAGTTACAAGGCCAGAAGGGAGCACATCAATACTATTTGTAATTTACTTTCTAGGGAATTTTCTTAGTGCGACTTGGGAATATCTGGTAACGATTTGAAGTTGTCGACAAATGCTTACAAGCTCATTTGCACAATTATATACATATGAAAAATTGGAAAGTTTTTAAGGAAAATATTACTTGTTACAGGAATTCTCACAGCTCCAAATTGTATAATGCCCTTCATTTTCAATTGATGCTATTTAAAATCACTTTGCGCCATGTAATATTTTTTTAGCTCTTAAGAAATATTTGGTAGCGATTGAAGTTGCCAGAAAGCGCCATATATCGAAACTGTTTAATATCCTTTCCTTCCCATCAAGGCCAATATCAATTAAAATTATTTTGTGGCATATATTTATTTTTTCAGCTACTTGGGAATATATGGTAACGATTAAGAGGTTGCCAACCATTTTTTACAAACTAAATTGCACAAAAATAAAGCAATTGAAATAATTAGGGCTTTGTAAGGAAAATATATGCAGCAGAAAGTGATTTTAATTACAATAATGGGAAAGGAAGGCATTAAACACTAAAATGAAATGACTTACAATAGAATTTATAAATAAAGAAATCATAATTAACCAAGGCGAGAAGACAGATTAGAAGATTACAGGAACTGGGTAATCCGACTTTGTAGATTTTCGAGTCTAGTGATGTTTGGACGGTGGAATTAGTGCAACTAAGATTAGAAAAAAGGTTTCGTAACAAAAGTTGTTGAAGCAAGCGGAAGTGCAAGTGTGTGGGTGGCCTATGGCAGGAGTAGGTAAAAGAGGAGACTACTCCATACACTGGGGATCGAGCGAGTGTGAAACTAAACCTCCACCCATTCCGCAATGGAAGCAGGTCCCGTGTGAGCAAGCGAATCTAAAGCTTGGATAAAGAAAGCTTTGGTTGGTTGACGCCATGGTGGTTATGTGGTTATGCGACAATATCCTACAGTTCTTTCTGTCCTTTGTCCTCATAAGCTACGAAGGACCCATCTAAAGGGGAGAGGAGGGCGGACGCAGTAAACGGTGGGAAGTAAGGATATTGGCAATGATTCGGAGAGTTCGAGCGTAACCGAGGCTGTGCACCGAGTCCGGAAAGGAATTACGACATACACTGAGCTAGATTGATACCTGCATACACCTGGACGGAAAAAAATATGTTATTTGCATGCATAAACACCGAAAAAATATTATAATATTTTACTAATGATCATTAAATCTTATCTTGGACATTTATTAACAATATTATTGGTCATGTGATATCTCTCCAGTACAGTCGACGAGCAGCCATTGCTCTAGAGCTCATTTTTGAAAGCCAATCGCCAAATTAGGTTTTTACTTTCTACGCATAATGAGGGTTTCTTTGATCCTAGATCTGGCCAAACATCCTACATAACACCAGGTTTTCTCTATAATCTCCAAGTAAGACGTGATAAATATACTTGAAAAGAAATCTGTACTGAAATACTAAAAAGAGAACGACTGCCTCTCAGAAAATTATAAAATTGTAATATTTTTGTAGAGCACAACAAATATTTTCATTAGCTCTAAGTTTGAGCTCATACCCCAATTTCTCTGCAGCTGCAAAAAGCTTTGCCGTAAATATTCAGATCGATTTGCGTATAGAAGTGACTTGCTTTTTAACATCCCGAGGTCAATATCACTACCATTAATATACAGTACAAACAGTTGAACTCCTAACAGAAACTTGCGAAAGCCTCGTTTTCTTGACCAAGCCGGGGAAGGGGGGGTATGTTAGCTTTTCAAAAGCCCAATAGAATTTGGAAAAGAATAAAAGCATGATAGCGGAAATATAGGAGTGCGTACGTCGCTACCGAGAGCCATGCAAGTGAGAAAGACCCAGAATTAAGTGTTACATTCAACACAACGTTTTCTATTTATTAAGGTAAGATTCCAATGGGGAGCTAAAGGGTAAAATTAATGTTGTAGTCAGTAAGACAATGTTGGCTTCTAGATTTTTCATTACTTCCGTCTCCATTCGTTTGTCACTGTACGATTTCTCTTCATTAATAGAACGGAAGTGGAGGTAAAGACTGGAGAGTCAGGAAATGGTGACAAGAACCTCAAATATCCGGTCGCACACTCCTCAAAGGCGAGGGAGTGAATCTCAAAACCTCCCATCCCAACTCATTGCTCTTCGCCAGCTCTTTCAGATGAGAGGGTGGTGTGGCTATTACTGGAAGCCATCCGGTTTGGCAACGAGATGCAACAGCGCATAAGGGCCCCATCTGCCCAAACATGAACCCTGACTGGACGAAATTGCCCCGTCACATAACGCCCCATTGTCAAAAAGTAAGATTTCAGCGACGAGAAAAATTATGGGGTAGGGAGGGTTTGGGGATAGTTTAGGGTGAACTGATGCGAGTATACCCTACTTTGAGGGAATGCGGTTGAAAATTAATAAAATGGGTTCTTCGAAACCACCAAAGCAGTACAGATTCGTATATCTGAGTACATATTTTCCCTTTTTTCTGGACTGGAACACCATGTGATAACTTTCGTATCATTCCTTTATATATATATATATATATATATATATATATATATATATATATATATATATATATATATATATATATATATATTTATATATATATATTTATATATATATATATATATATATATATATATATATATATATATATATATATATATATATATATATATATATATATATATATATATAATATATATATATTTTATATATATATATATATATATATATATATAAAATAAGTGGATAAAAGAGGCCAGGAAGCCAGTTAAGGTCAGACCTTTGTATACCTCTTTATGATCTATTTAGCTTCTTAAAAGGTTATCCAGCAGGGTTTCTAGTCATAGAGTTAATATCAACGGCAATTTTGGGTGGATTATTGCAAAAGGTTGCAGCCTTATTTAAAATAATAATCTCGACGTTGTGTTTGTATGAATTGTCTTGTTCAGTTAAGAGCGGGCATTGAATTTCCTTTTCCAGCGTTCTCTACAGACCCTTTTCTAAAAGTTGAGAAGTGGCCGTTGGACGGGGCAGAATGCACCTCGTTTTCCAGAAATCGACTCTTCCTCAACAAAAGTAAGGGAACAAATGTATCATTTGTTCACCTTGCCCCATCCAACGGCCACTTCTTCCCTTTCAGGCTACACGTTTATACTCTCCATTAATTCTTTGCAAAAGTGTCTGACGATGTCTCATTCATTCAATTCGTTCAGTCGATCTCTTTAAGATTTCCGTCTGAGGCTGGGTATCAATTTAGTGTTCCGACGATTACATCTTTCAAGCATTAAGCCAAGCATACCTTCATCCGCTGTAGACCCCAAACGTCATCGCATAATCAAGTGATAATCAACCAGATATTTATGGAGGTCTAGTTATAACTTGTTGTTTTTTAGCAAAATGTGCGAGTAAATCCGAGCAATTTCGAAGCTGTCTTTGCTGCCTCGATACAGCGATGAATTTCATGTCTCGGTTGCCTTGGCACAAATATCTTTCTTTTCTTATAAAAAAATGTTACCTCAACCCCACCTTGGTGTAGTTAATTTCGGCTTTCTTTCCTCACTGTGCAAAAGTTTACAGTTTTCACGTGCAATTTCATGTATCAATTGACTTTACGGGCCTCTTCGACGATTGTGATTTCGTTATGATTTTATTTTACATGCTAATTAATTTGAGCTAGTTTAGGTTGTGTTTATTTATACATTGAACTTTTTAACCACCTCATCTAACCCAGGGTTAAACTAATTAGGTTAGGTGGTGTTTATTTAGTTATTGAACCATAATGTCGTAACTTACCTATATTAACTAACATGAAAAATACCTAAAAACACAAAGGGGGAAAAGACCCATAACCGTCATATAATCCAATTTAGCAAGCCACCTTAACAGGCAAGTTAATAGGAATATGCAGTTTGATTTGGGGAATTAAATTATAGATCTGACACTGTTTATTGAAGATAACAACGAGGGAATGTCTAATTAATCTCTTTTAGGAGATGAAACAAGAACATAAGAAAAGAAGTGTGCAAAAGGCTAATCAATAGCTTATAGGAGGCAGCTCCTGTTTACATCACCCAGTTCACTTACACTTAGCATCCTCATCCAAAAATCTATCCAATCTATTCTTAAAACTCCGCAGGGAGGACGCTTCCATCACATGAGTAGTGAACCTATTACATTGATCTACCACTCGATTTGTAAACCAATTTCTCCCAATCATCTTCCTAAACCTAAACTTGTTCAGCTTAAATCCATTGCTACGTGTTTTATCCTGTTTACTAAAAATAAGAACCTCACCTATGTCTCCGCTATTATAAGCTAATAACCAATTTAAAACATCAATCAAGACCCCTCGGACACTTCTCCTTTCTAATGTATGAAGATTAAGTCTATTCAATCCTTTCCCCATAAGGTCAGCTCCTCAACCCTTGAATCATCTTAGTCATCCTTCTTTGCACAGACTCAAGCGAAGTAATATTATCAAGACTCGATTTCACAAGTTCTTCTCAATAAACCTCAATAACCAAGTCTCTTTCGCATTCTGACCTTCTTATCAGCCTCACATTCAATTTATAATTATGCTCTGTATTACATCTACCTATACTAAGTACAATAGACTTCATTATGAAAAATTTCATTTGCTATTTATCCACCCATTGAAATAGTTTGTTCAATTCGTCTTGTAATAACTCAGCATCAGAGTCAGACCTTATAATCCTACCCAAATTAGTGTCATCAGCAAACCTGCTCAGGTCTCTGCTTATACCCAGGTCAAGATCATTAATATAAAGCAAGAATAACAACCGCCCCAACACTGACCCTTGAGGACCTCCACTGGTAACATTCCCCCATTCTAATTTAATCTCATCTATATTAACTCTTTGCTGACTACATGGCAGGAATACACGCAGCTCTTCGGACTGCTTGGCAAAGAAGATGGGAGACGGTCGAAGGGAACTTAAAATTGCGTGCCATTGCGCCGCAATAACCAAGTCTCTTTCGCATTCTGACCTTCTTATCAGCCTCACATTCAATTTATAATTATGCTCTGTATTACATCTACCTATACTAAGTACAATAGACTTCATTATGAAAAATTTCATTTGCTATTTATCCACCCATTGAAATAGTTTGTTCAATTCGTCTTGTAATAACTCAGCATCAGAGTCAGACCTTATAATCCTACCCAAATTAGTGTCATCAGCAAACCTGCTCAGGTCTCTGCTTATACCCAGGTCAAGATCATTAATATAAAGCAAGAATAACAACCGCCCCAACACTGACCCTTGAGGACCTCCACTGGTAACATTCCCCCATTCTAATTTAATCTCATCTATATTAACTCTTTGCTGACTACATGGCAGGAATACACGCAGCTCTTCGGACTGCTTGGCAAAGAAGATGGGAGACGGTCGAAGGGAACTTAAAATTGCGTGCCATTGCGCCGCGACTGTTCCCATGGACCTATCCCCCAATGTCGCGACGGCTTCAGGTCGCTTTCTGTCGTCGCCGAATTGGACACACTCGTGCGACGCACCGTCATTTGATGGAGCGCTCACCAGCGCCCTACTGTGAAGACTGCGTTGTTCCCCCGACTGTTCGGCACATTCTTGTTGAATATCCCAGTCTGAGCGATCTCGGCGCACGTTACCTGTCCCGGTACCGGGATGGGCAGGGTCGCTACCGCTTGTCTCTTGTAATCGGGACGAGTTCGTGCACATTGACTGGTGGACTTATAGACTTTTGGGGTGAGGCCGGCCTTCTCCCCTTTATTTAACTAGGTTTTGTTTTTGTTTTTGTTTTCTTTGTAGGTCGCACGCTCCTGCGCCGGGGGGAGGCGCACCTTCCCCCAACGCCAGAGCTTGCTTCCTAATTGTTGGCATTTTCCATTTATATTGTTGTTTTTTTTCATATTCTTATTTTAAAGTAGTCTAGTGCTAGGCTGTCGTGATTGCGGCGACCTATGCCCAGGTGGGTAGTCGCCAGATAGGTTCCTAAAATTAAAAAAAAATCTTTGCTGTTTATCACTAAGCCATGACTGAATCCACGTCAAAATATTTTCAGCGATCCCACGCGCTTTAACTTTATTCAACAGTCGTAAGTGTGGCACCCTGTCGAATGTCTTACTAAACCCAAATAAACAATATCCTAATTCTCATCTCTATCGCTAGCATCGTACACCTTTCTATAAAAAGACAGTAAATTAGTCAAACACGATTTTCCCTCTAGTAAAGTCGTGTTGAGATTACTTTATAAACTTATGCTTATCTAAGTGATTCATAATAGATTTCGCTATTAAAGATTCCATCATTTTTCCCCACCACTGATGTCAAACTCACTGGTCGGTAATTGGATATAATTGTTTTATCCCCCTTCTTAAATATACATAGGCATCACATTAGCTTTCTTTCACGCTATTGGTACAACGCCAGTCTTTAACGATGTTCTAAATCTGCATGTCTCACTTAACCCATCTTTACATTCCTTCAAAAATCCTAGGAAAAGTCTCAACACCCGGTGCTTTACTAGATTTAATTCTATTTCTTTTGAGACTATCTCTTTAGTAAATAAAATATCCTCTAATTTCACTATCCCCTGAAGATCAAGGTCTCCTCCGAAGCAATCAGATCATCCTCGAGTGTAAATACTGAAAGAAAATACTTATTTAACATTCTAGCCATTGAATCACCATCACTCACTCACTTTCCGTCTGTAGTTTGAAATGGTCGTATTTTATGTCTCAAGAAATCTTTGGGATCTTCCTTTACATTATTTGCTACTTTCATTTCATAATTTCTCTTTACTACCCTAATTTACTTTTTAATGTCCCAAGTTAGCTCATTGTATGTATCTCGCCGGTTTTTTCTCTATAAATGGCCCTTTTAATGTCAATATAATGTTTAACTTTATCCGACATTCATTTAGGGTCGACAGCCTTGATTTTAATTTACCTAATATTCATATTTTTCCCGGCAATTAACTGCTCAATCATTGTTTCATATTCCTGATCTCCCAACTTCTCTCTAACTGATATTTTTGCCCCCTCAACTGATCCCATTGACCTCGCATTTCCTGACCTGACCTCAATCGCTAGTCCTCAAACAACAGTCTCTAGGTGCCACCTCCAGACTATTATAATCCGCTTTTCTAGACTCGGGAATTTCAACCTCATTTATACTAGTGAGAACCCTGTTCCTTTTTAATTTAAATATAATTTCGCAATAATTGCTATTTCCCAAATTTCCCCCAATCTCTGTATCGCTAATACCCTCTTCCCTATCTTTTTTTTACAACTAAATCCACTATATGATTACCCCTAGCGGGTTGTTTATAACCTGTCTAGGAAAATTATCTTGCACCATATAAAAAAATTCCTTAAGCCTTATGATGATCACTTACAAGAGCTTCCCAGTATATATTTCTGTAATCAAAATCACCTATTATAATTACATGATTACTCCTATATTCCTGCCTCAGAGGATACGAAGTTTCCTTACTAGGCTTTTGTGGGCATATAATAATCCTATGACAAGTTTATCCTTCCTCTCCTTAACGTTTAGCCATAATGACTAGGTGTTAGTATTCCTTTTAATTCTAGTATTAATCTCAGTGTATTTAGAAATTATTAAAAATAAAACCGACGAGGGAATGTGTGATTGCTCTCTTTAAGGGGAGAGAATAATGTCTTTTTAGAATTTACTTAAAATAAAACAAATTAGAAGAGACAAAAACGCTTACATTGCAGCCAATAAAAATCCCTTATGTTCCAGGTAACTGGGGTCAATAAAGGCTCTCGATTGTTGACAGGGCTATGCAATTAAAGGCTTTGGAGTCATGAGCCACAAAACCCAAATCTCGAATGACAAAATCCCCAAATCTGACCTTGTAACCTAACCTAACTCGAAAGCCCTCGTTTGCTTTCCCGTCTTAATTTTGAATAACAAACAACAGATGGCTTACATGTGTGCACATCTCGCTACCCTAGGGGATACGTCGCTGTATTTCTGACCTCCCATTGGGGGATGCGCAGATTCTTACTTTCTGAGGATAAGTAGCTCTACACGCACTATCATAGCCAATCACAATACCGCTATCATTTCCTTAACCGTCTTCACACACACAACATAGGGTGTCCCCATAAAGGCACTCGTATCCACATACCCCTCAGGTGGGATGGGTGCCTTCCCTCCTTGGCCTTCTGTAAGAGGGTGGGTGGATTGTGCAACAGGGGTAATGCTCCTGTAGGAACGAGACGCCCTTCTGGCCCGAGTACCGCCTTTGTGCCCCCTCCCGGCCCCAATGCCTGCAGGAGGACCTTCAGCCTCGTTGCTATTACGCTTTAAATTTCGAAGGGAAACACCAAAATTCCCTGACTAGGGTCACGAAGGGTTCACACATACGACCCAGATTCATACCCGACGAGGATCGGACTCTGGTACCTTCAGGCTCACTAGTAATTGTCATTTTGATCTTTATATGCATTTCATTATCCGGGCATCTTTTCCGCGAGGCGAGCAATGAATGGCGCTCCCTTCCTACCTAAAGTTTGCCGCTTACTGTCAGTCGGTGGTTTCTTAGGTCCTTGGTGTCCCCTGGTATGACTGGATGGACCTCCCGCCCAAGCTATTTGAGGCCCTACTCCACAGGGTGACGGAAGTGTTCCTTTGATATTCGGTAACTTTGCCCCTGATTCAATACCTGAAGCTGAAATTGGGGGTTCGTTTAAACCAGTACCTTGCTCATCACTAGAGAAAGGATAAGTGGTTGGTTTAGAATGACGCTGTAGTCCTTTTGGGTCAGCTGGGTTTTGTTGCTCCTGGTGAATTCAATTCATCTCTAATGTTGTAACCTGTTCCTACTACATTGATGGTCCTTAATTAATATACGAGTCCAAATTGCTTATGCCATCCAAATTTGAGGTAATCGAGGCCCACCCAACCTTGCCCTTTTTCCAGTTCCTATTGCTAAAGCATACTATGTTTTGTTTCCTTCTTATGCTTTCTGCTAATCATGCTCAAATAATGCTAATAAGAGTTTCCTTCCTCCTTTCTTCTAGGTTAGGAAAGCAGTCAAGTTTTGCTGGCGGAGTTACCATCTCGGCATTCAGCCTCCTCCGCGTAGATATTAAGTTGTTAGTTTCTAGAGACAAATTTCCATCGTAAATTCAAATTTGGCAGTTTTTCTCTGTCTTTTGTTGATGAAGAAACCAACCAAAATCCCCCATCATTTTACAGTTACAGTTCCCTTGGTACGTGATCCTTTAACGGAGATCTGCTAGTGCAAACACAGGCCATACTCGTCGCTTACAGCCACAAGATTAGAGGAAGTCAATATGATAACGTGGAAAGTACGTATCAAATATATATATATATATATATATATATATATATATATATATATATATATATATATATATATATATATATATATATATATATATATATGCATATATATATAGGTCCTACATCCTATTCTTTCATGCGATTTCAGCACATTAGCTACTAGTTCATGGCAGTTATCAGCTCTGTGGTTCCCCCCGAAATTTTTAACAACAAAAGTTGTCACTCTCTTAGTTCGGTCTCATTTAGTTTAGAAGCGAATAATGACATACACATGAGACTACGAATATGTGGTCTAATGAAAAATCCTTTTTTGTCTGTCAGTATTCCATTGAATTTGGTTTTAAATGCTGAAACCCATTATCTCGACGACCCTCTGACCTCTTGTACAGAATTTTACTGAGAACGAGTTTAATGTGAGGTGATGAAAGATGTATTTTCTGAGTATCAACCACCACCAAAATTTCCAGTTCTAGATAGCCATTCATATATATATTTTCTTTTTTTGGGGGGAGATTCTTATCATCTTTACTCTTTCATAAGCTGAAAAATCATACAAGCTATGTATAATCCAACTATAAACTTAGAAGAAATGATATAGCCTTAAGAATATTATAAATATTTGATTTGTGGTCCTCTTTGCATTCGATCTGTTATCAATAGTTGCGTAAAGGCAAACGTCTCATTGAAGTCACCGCTTCAGGTGTTGAAGGTTGCTCATTACCATTGAGGAGTCAAATGGCTTCAAAGCTTACTTTAATGGACTCGATGATACAAAGTCTTTCAATTACCATAACTTATGACTTTATAACCAAATCACCTTTAAAATTTTCAAAAGGTGGGGCAATCCAACACATAGTAGTTTTCTTTAAATAATTATATGACTAACCTTGGAAGGAGCTTGGCAATTATACCATTGAAATATGATGTAAAACAACATAAAGGCTTTCAAATTTCGTTAGAATCGGCCGAATAGTTACGATGATATTGCCAAAAAACTAATTGAAAAGTAAAATGGTTACCATATAACCAACTGACCTACGAACCAACATAATAACTTATAGACTCACGTACAAGCGACTAAAAATAACTACCTAAACTCCCAATAAGCCTTAAAACTAGTACGATATAACAAGACGAAGCGTCTGTCAGTTCCTACAACAATAAACGTACAACAATTGTGAAGATTCAGAAATGGAAACAAACCGAACATTCGGTTTGCATTCGGACTCAAATTCGGAATGAGATCTTCTGCACCAGTCTCATATTTTGATTACCGGTGTTCAAGATATTCATATTACTTAGAGGAGCAAAGTGTTTACTTCCGCAGGGGTATCAACGGTCTGGTGCAAGAGATAAGTAGGTGATTATAAGCCCAAAGATGGGCGTTTTTTAGTCGCGTACTCCTCAATCTATAAGTTAGGATGTCGATCCGGAGGTCGGTTGGGTAGTAAGCATTTTACTTATCAATTAGTTTTTTGTGGGCAATAACATCATAACTATTCGGGCGATTCTAACGAAATTTGAAACCCTGTATTGTGTTACATTCTCTTTCGAATGATATTTTCCAAAGTTGTTAACATTGCGTGCAATGTGCTAGGAAAATATATTGAACTTAGTCCTCTTCTCCTACAACTAAAATGGTCCTTTTTGACAAGTTTGATCCTTGATGCTGCCTTTATGTCTATTTCCTTTTGTACAGGTGTATGTACTTTCACACACATGGCCGAAGTTGCCTGGCGGATAAACTCAAGAACGTTTATGTGATCTCATTTGGAAAGATAAAAGATCTGTAAAGCGGAGAAAGTAATTACGATGTCAGCTCTATCAAGTGATATGTCACGAGATATATGGCGTCAAATATTCACCGTGTCGCCTGTACAAAATAGATTTATGTATGTATTGATCTTAATATAAGCACAAGATAATTTGAATGTAATTTTTTTTTAAAATAGTCAAGATAAAAACAAAATCTAAGCTCAGATCTGAAATTAGTATACGAAAATTACCTAAAAAACGCGTTTCATTTCCTGTAATAAAATCTTTGTCTAATTAAAATTTACATAAATATTCTAGAATAGTGGAACCGAAACAAATCCCTGTAGCACTAATATGATGGCGACATAATATTTCGATGTTAACTTTGATTTAATCCACTTGAGTAAATTCATATGAATACCAGAGGCTGTAAGTCTTCTTGAATCAGACACACAAATACCAGAGGCTGAAAGTATTCTTGCACCAAACTCAGACGAATACCAGAGGCTGAAAGTCTTTTTGAACCAAATTCAGACGAATACCAGAGGCTGAAAGTCTTTTTGAACCAAAGTCAGACGAATACCAGATCTTGAACCAAAGTCAGACGAATAACAGAGTCTGAAAGTCTTCTTGAACCAAATTCAGACGAAAACAGAGGCTGAATGTCTTCTTGAACTAAATTCATACGAATGCCAGAGGCTGAAAGTCTTCTTGAACCAAATTCAGACGAATAACAGAGGCTAAAAGTCGTCTTGAACCATATAAATTACATCAAAATTTCATCCAGGGCTACGGACTTTCCGAGGAGATACACTGCTTTCAAACTAGCGATATTAACTCAAATCAGCTTCGGTATGTCGCCGGTTAGTTTCCCGATTTGGTTCGTTTTTGCGGCTTTTGCGATGTGCTTTAGATTTCCGTTGGTCGTTTTCGCCTTTATATATTTGAGTCGCATATTATACCTTTCATTATACAGTTGATAATGGCGAAAGCCGAACCGAAACTAGTTCTGTTCGTAAATAAATCGGATTCAAATATTGTGGTTTATTATTTCTTGCACCTGATATATATTTCGTTAATGTGATATCTTCATATATATATATATATATATATATATATATATATATATATATATATATATATATATATATATATATATATATATATTGTGTGTGTGTGTGTGCGCGCGCGCTTCAAAAATTTACAACACACTGTTGGAAATACAAATTTACCTACTTTTTATTGACGCAAGCTAGTGAAATTTGACAACGCAAAAGTTTACAACAGATCCGTATAAACATGGTTTACTTCTTGGTTGCATACATATTGTTAATTACAGCTTGCAGACGCTTTCAGTGGTCTCCTACGATCTTTCTATGGGTGCTTGGCCTGATTTTGTTCCATTCCTCCAATCATATTTTCTTCAAATCAGGTAAATTACGCGGATCTCGTTTCTAGACCCTCAGTTTCGATTCTCTTTTATGATACCACTTGTTCTAGAAGCCTTAGTTATGGAGGTCAGGTTTTAATTGGTAGTTGTTAGTTTGATGGTCACGAAGATTTCGCCTGATTAGTTTGAATTTCGACAATGACGGACGCTTTCATCTAGGAATGTATCTTCTCATTTACCCATCTCCACCTTTGAATTCATTTTATTAATTCGTTCATCTTCCCACTTTCTCTCTTTTTTTTCATTCTTCGTGCTTTTTTAATTACGTATTGAGTAAAGGCACTGACGTAATCCAATGGAGGGAAAAAAAGAATTAAAAATAGGATGACAATTTAGTACAAAGGGAATAAACAGGAGCTCCCTGTTCTCCCCCTCGGGCATCTGTTGCCCCATTAGCCTTTTTTCCTATTCAGGCTATGATGCACCTTGTCATGAGGAGAGATGAGGAATATGTGGGAAAGAGACTGATGACAAGTACAGATGGAGGGAATAAGCGAAGACCGAGATGAAGATGGATGGATGCCGTAATGGCAGTTCTGATGGGGATGGGTAAGAACCTTGTGACAAGCCTTGATCGGTGGTAACTTTGTAGTGGTACTTTGGGCGCAGTTTGTGGCGGAATGTTAGGGGCTGGGTGTAGTGTTTGGTTGATTGACTTGGATGACCTTTTTATAGGCTCTGGTTGCTTTCGTCATCCGTAAAATGTTATAGTATAAGTTAAGGGGAAAACCAATGAGGGGTGGGAATCACTCTTGGCAACCACTTGATCGATTCCTTATGTCACAAATAGTTGAGCAAGAACTTTAGACGATAACCTTAGGAAATCTAACCTAATCTAAGCTGACCTGGCCGTAAAAACATAACCTCACCTCACCCTAAAATCCTTAGCTCACCTCACTCCATATACCTAACCTCACATCATCCTTAAAACCTGACCTGACCTCAAATAATCCTAAAATCCTGACCTGACCTCCCATCATCCTAAAAACCTGACTTCACCTCGCTTTAAAAACTTATCCTAACCCGACCCTAAAAACTTAACCTCAACACATCCTCAACACCGAACCTATGTAAGCTTAACTCCCCCTAAAAACGTAACCTCACCTCACCTAAAAACCTAACCTTACCTCACCCTAAAAAACCTAAACTGATCTCCCTATAATCAAACTAAACTAACCTCATCTCACCCTAAACAACCTAACCTAACCTCACCTTAGAAGAACTAACCACCTAAACTAAGCTTATCTCACCTTAAAAAAAAACCTCATCTCACCTTAAAAACCCTAACCTAAACTCACCTCTGTTCGAACCCAGCTTTTCTTAGTAGAGGATTCACACTTTTACCAGGGACTCCACACCTACTGTCAACTCCCCTGAATCGGGTGCCCCTCCCATGACTAATCAGACCCGACGCGACTTAACTTCGCTTGAGCCGGACGCAGTGTAACTATTCGGGAAGGCTGATGATAACAAGGGCGAAGGGTGACAAGTGTGGCTCTAGCGCATATGTTTTCATTAGTGGGAGCTCTTGAGGTTTGCTCTGCTTGATTTTATGGGCGCAGTTCTAGGGGCATGTACGTGCATTCCTTCGTAAGTGGATACCAAGTATAGCGTGGGCACCCCTGCTGCAGCTGACATTTGGAAGATTGCGAGCACTCTCAGCCCAAATACCTCGCAAGAAGATATGCTGCAGCTATCTTTCTCTCTTCCGCATATTTTCACCTTTTCTATCTTCACCGGTTTCTGTATAGATCTTTCCTCACAAACTTTATCCGGGAGATGCCTTCGTTGATTTTTATTTAAATTAAATTAAAAACGATGTTTACACATACTTTGGTTGAATATAATTTTGGAATTGAAATAAGGTTGTGGTGGATGGTCGGGAACTTTGTTGTAGTTCATCTTGATAAGTACTACTGGACATGCTGAAGGTGTTTTCATATCCACACTACCCTGAGGAGGGACGGGCGAGATTCCATTGGGCCATGAACCATTTTCTACTTGCTGGTTGGTAGCAAAATGCAGTACTATCCTATTCCTGCACCCCCCTTCCCCTAAAACGAGGAGCGACCCTTAATACCCTCGGACTTGTCAGCGATTGTCATTCTAATCTTTATGGGAATTTCATACGATCGAGACTTACTCCACAGTTGAAAGTGATGAGGGGCGTAAGTAACTAAATCTTTATGTGTGGTTTTGTGTATGAACTGTTTTTTTTTCTAGGAACTGTAATGAACATAACAATATTGTCGAATGAGAGTCGTGGAGGTTTCTTCCGTTGCCATAGCGACCCTAATGCCCACCCCGGCTCACCAAGTGCATCCTGTGCCCGAGAAGAAACCGAAGGGCCCCATTTGGTCTCTAATTGGGCAGAGGAAAGAGGTCTTTTGTGGCGAAGCGGGTGGGTTCACCACTTTCCTTTCGTGGCTGGCCTCCCACATGTTTCCAGAGCTTCCCCTAGGGAAGGTTAGGCGGTAGGGGGAACCTTCTCCCAAGTGGGGGAGGGTAGAGGAAAAGGGGAGCATAAAATATTGTTAAAAGAGGGCGGGAGGGGGCGGGGGGAGGGCAGAATAAAGGCAGTGGAAATTTAATTTGATGAGACCGAAACGTGTGGAGGTTAAAAGGCGGATTGAGCGAGGGGGGGGGGGGGGGAGCGTCTTGCTTTGTATGCCCCTCCGCCTTGTAGATTAGGGTACCGTAGTGAGGTTCCTAGTAGCAACTTTGTACGACTACTATCATTACAATTTCTACTATTACTTTCGCTACAATTATTATTGTATCGAGCTTCAGATTGGGTTAATGAACGGTGTGGGAATAGCCTGAGTATCATCCACTATGTTCCTGGTGGGATTCGGACCCGGGGTAGCTGGCGAATTAGGGGAACCTCGCTAGGCACGTCTCAGTTTCAACCGAGGAGATCCAGGATGGAAAGAAGTGAAATGGTGTTGATAGGGAGATTGAATGAGAAGGGAGAGAGAGAGAGGGAGAGGGAGAGGGGAGGGGGAGGGGGGAGGGAGAGGGAGATATAGAAGTAGAGTTAGAGATAGAGGTAGATGGATGAAGA
Source organism: Ceratothoa steindachneri (assembly GCA_963969495.1). Taxonomy (NCBI): domain Eukaryota; kingdom Metazoa; phylum Arthropoda; class Malacostraca; order Isopoda; family Cymothoidae; genus Ceratothoa; species Ceratothoa steindachneri. The sequence continues at coordinate 29,357 of CAXAKS010000144.1, read as the reverse complement.
TAGAGGTAGAGATAGATATAGGGATATAGGTAGATGGATGTAGAGAGATAGATATAGATAAAGGGGTAGAGGTAGATGGAGAGTTAGAAATAGAGGTGGAGGAAGAGGGATGTAGAGAGAGATAAAAATATAGGTAGATACAGTGGTAGAGGTAGAGATAGAGGGAGGTAGAGGTAGAGATAGAGAGAGGTAGAGGTAGAGATAGAGAGAGGTAGAGGTAGAGATAGAGATAGAGAGAGGTAGAGGTAGAGAGAGGTAGAGGTAGAGATAGAGAGAGGTAGAGGTAGAGGTAGAGGTAGAGAGAGGTAGAGGTAGAGGTAGAGAGAGGTAGAGGTAGAAACAGATATAGAGGGAGGTAGAGGTAGAGATAGAGAGAGGTAGAGGTAGAGATAGAGAGAGGGGTAGAGGAAGATATAGAGAGAGGTAGAGGGAAGAGAGAGGTAGAGATAGATTGAGGTAGAGGTAGAGAGAGGTAGAGATAGAGAGAGGTAACAACAAGGAGTAACAACAAGGAAAGTAAGTACCCTAGGAGACCTTACGGTCCATTCAAAGAGGGTACCTTTGGACTAGCAATTGAGCGGGCACATGGCTGCTCAATTGTTTTGCGTCCATAAACGGCCACTTTTCAAGACTTTGTCTAGTCTTGACTTGAACTGGTCAACAGATTCACTGTTGACAACTTCCACTGGAAGTGCGTTCCACTTACCGCAGATACTGTAGGTAGAGGTAGATATAGAGATAGAGATCGTGAGAGGTAGATATAGAGATAGAGATCGAGAGGGGTAGAGGTAGAGATAGAGATAGGGAGAGATATAAATATAGAGGGGTAGAGATAGATATAGAGAGAGCTAGAGAGAGAGAGAGAGAGAGAGAGAGAGAGAGAGATATGTGGGAAAGTCGCCGATGACAGCGATTCTCTTTTATGGCGGGGCCACGCAGTTCCCGAATGAACCTCATTATCGATTAAGTAGAACAACACCCTCTGGTTTTGGGCCTCGGAGATTTAAGGAATTTTGATACGCGGCTCTTTTCAAGACAGTTGTTGCCTTCCTTATTTGTGCCCTGAAAGACTTCCAAATAGAGTTCATGGTTGAGATTCTAAGATGTCACCCGGATATGCACTCGTCGTACCCAGGATAAGTAGATCCGAATATCTGCTTTGGGGGCCAGAGGGGCATCGACAGATTCCCTGCACAGCTGTTGTTGCCTCGGCCATATCGTTCCCGTCCAGGCCAGGGCCACGCTGGCTGGCACCTTTCCAAAGATGAGCGGATAAAAAACCTCACATGTAAGAACTTTTGTATATATGTATGCATGTACAGGGGAGGAACAAACTAATGGAAACACCAGCTGTTTCTACTGTCATATTTTGGTCAGCGATAATACCAATATAAAAACTCCAATTGTCACAAAATGGAATTTATATACATGTATACACATCATACCTGATGTTGTATGGTTGTATACTTTGTCACGAAATTGCCCAGTTGTCATTATTTGACAGGAAATGTGTCGGACGAAATGTTGACATACCAAAAACAAGGCAAAAATAGCCCTGTAAACATATCTCAGGAGAGAAGGCAAAATCCAGTGACCGGAATAGCAGAGTAATAAAAGATAATGTGTCGAAAAAAACAAAACCACAGCTCTAAGAGTGATTGCAGAGCTGGGCCAGCGCGTTAGGTCGAGAGCTTAATGCACCTTAATATTAAAAGGTCAAAATGGTGTGCTGATAATCGGAATTGGGAAATAGAACAATGGGGGAATGTCATTTAGTCTAACGAATCTCTACGTTTTTTCCATCTTCAGGATGCGTTTGTTTACTTATGGAGGAAGACGAAATAAGTTTATAATCTCTATAATTTAACGAGCCATATTGTGGAATTCTTTTGCTCATTTTGTAGCGGTATATTTTTTACTCTCAGAATTGTCAGTTCTGAGTGACAAGGCCGTTGTTCCTCATTATTGAAGCATTCATCCAAAATGCTAGTTCATTGATCTACCCAGCTAGAGAGCATGATAGTGAATTGGGACACCTAGATTGTCCTCCGAAATTGTGGGATCTTAACCATAGCGAGCATATGTGGTTTGCATTGGGGCAAGAGGTGGATAACGACTGGCCTCCGCCAGTCTTTGAAGGAACTGGAAGATATCTTGCTTCAAGAATGGTTTAAAATTTGATTAACCGATTGTCAAAAAGATGTATAAATCAATTTCCCGATACATGCCAGCCAAAGGAGGACCAATCCCAATTTGAAGTGATACAAATTTTATTTAATAATGTATTTCTATTATTTTGTCCACTTTGTAATGTATATAGTTTTTGTTCAGGGGTAGGAGATTTTACCACTGATCTGTGCCCATATCTAAGGCCATTGTCCCATTGGTAACTGTGGAGCATGAATATCAGGAGAAAAAGCAGACGCTAGTTTGTTTATACAGCGTCAACCGTTACGCTCCACATGGGCCAAGTTCTTTCCTCCCCCCACCCCTTCTACCCGCTGCCCAAGATGTGAAGTCACTCACAAAGATGGATTTCAGTCATCAGATTTCGTAGTCCGTTAATATAAACATAAGAGGGTGTGAGAGCCTTTAGAATGAAAATCTTGCTGCCTAAGCTTTCGTCGGCAGAAAATCTATGAACAGGCTTACTGTCCCCTCCGATTGTTTATAGCTATTTTCGCCAAATAGACGAAAACTCGCCTTCTCCGTGCATAAACCTGAAGATGCGAAGTGTCACAACGTTGAAAATTTATGCCCTAGGAGAGAGGCTTAACTGGGCTAATGAGGGTTCGCCCCCTCCTAAACTCCCTCGTATCCCCTCCACCCAGGGGAGAATCTACGTATATATAGTTCAATCTTGAGAAATAAAAAAGGAGAATCCGCGTAGCAATCGAGAGAAGAAGAAGAGTCCCTGAGTCAAAAAAGTTATCAAGAAGATGGTTGGAACCTACCGGGACTTTCCCTCCCGAGGCCGTTCCTTTGGTCGCTTAGAAGAGCACACCAGTGGTATCGAGACGAACTCTCATACCATTCTCGTCGAGAGAAAATCCCTTATCTTAGTTTTCTGAATAAAGACAGAGATACCCCTCACCATTGAGGAATACCAACGTGATCCAATTCGAGAAAAGACTCACCTCTTGGTTGTCTTATCATCGAGAAGCCCGAATTTGTAACAGAGGGATCTGAATAACTTCCGTTTATCCAGTCTACAGCACAACTCGCACCAATTCACCTCAGCGAGAAGATTTACTTTCAAGGTCACCCAACTATCGATTCCTCTGTCTGAGTTAAAGGTAAACGAACCCAAAACTTATTCATTTTTTTGTTATTTCCCATTCCGTGCGAAAGTATATTTAAAGATTTAATATTTCATTCGTTTATGTAATTAAAAGTATATTTTTGTCTGAGTTGTTTAATTAGATCCTCGAATGCTGCAAATGCAATAGTTATATCATAACACGAATCTTCCCTGGTTAAAGAATCAAATTAAGGCACTCTTAGAGAAAAGTTGAACGGAGTTACTCATGTACGGAGCAACAGTACATACGTACTTGGCCGTAAACCACGACAGTAACCTACATTTAACATGAGATTCGACCTATGGTCTTTACAGCATTTGACAGCAGCCACAAAGTCGGCCCGAATTGGAAAGCCATCCCATGACTAGCCAAGCCTGATGTGACTTAACTGCTCTGAACCAATAGTTGGCCACTTAGATAGACCGAAGCTGTGTATGTGTGTACATATATTCAGGAGAGAAGGAGTGGTAAAGAAAAACCATGAATACTCCTGCTGCCTATAGCCCCCTGCCGCCCGCCTATCTTTGGATAAACATGTCTGTAGACCATGGATTTCCCGCCCTTGGTCCCACCCCGATTATTGCTCATTCTTTCTCGATTCCTGCTATTTCTCTCTACTACTCCCCTTCCTCCTTACTACTTCCCTTTCTATTGTTTGTCTTCTCATTTTACTTTACCCTTTATGTTTTTTTTCATGAGGATTCGCATTCCGATTAGCCAAGACTATAAATGTCACGCCAAGTTCATTCAGACATTAGAAAACACCACGAGAAGAGACTATGTAAAGGGGGGGGGGCTGGATGACAATGAGCCTTCCACTTCCTTTCAAGGGTAGGAGCGGGAGGAAGAGGATATCACCCAGGAGGCATCGTCATCTAATCGATGCTCCTCCTGACGAGACTGCGCCCTTTCTTCTCGTGCCCCGGGTAACTTGAATAACCGCTACACTTGGCACCTGGAGAAACGGAACGTCCTCGCGGTACTGGGTTCGATCCCGGCAAGAACGGACACAAACGTCAGCGCATGAAGAGATCTGGCTACCAATAGGTGAACGCGCTTTGCCGAACCCTGTATTCATGTGGGTAGATCTTGCACTTCTCATCACGCGCATAGCCAATTCCAACACTGCTTTCTTTCCTCTCCTGTCTTTGCAACACAACACAAACACACACTCTCTCTGTTTCAAGGAATCCTGCCGATGGGTATCTATATCTAAGTACCTCTGACGTGGAACAGATCCCTCTTCCCCGAGGTGACGAAGGCTTCCCTCTGAACGTTGTTTAGTGTCAAAACACTTCCTGGCACCTCTTCCCAAAAGAGGACCGACCTCTGGTGCCCGGCATCACCAGCGATTTTCATACTGACCTTTATGTCTATTTCATTATCCGTTTGGGGATCCTCTTGGATGAAGGAAGGTTGGTGAACCATTACTTACTTTTCACCCTCTCGGTCCCCGTTTTATTCTACCTCTCTCTCTTCTCTATTTTCCCTACCTGCCAGGGGTTGATGGTGAAGACTGGGGCGAGGCCCCCTACTACAACTAGATCTGAAGGACAGACACGACCTCCCCTTCCTTGTGCGCCACAAGGCGGTACCCTGTGTAGATAGCGCTGCACTTGAAACATGGATGAGCAACACTTCCTCGCGGCCTGAGTGCCCACAAAGAAGGACTCAACCACAGAGGGGACCTACCTTTTTGGTGCAGGTCTGCGGAAGCTATTACGTTCTCCCGATCTCTTTATGTACCTTTTACAATGTCGATTTCTTTACTTCATTTCATTGGTCCTATTTCCCACTGCATTCGTTATGGACCTTCCTCTGACCTCCATTGTGACTCGATGTCGAGCGTGGGGACTTCGACCTGTTCGAGTCTAGTCACCAAGCGGATCGGCTACTAACTCCGACCTGACACTATGCCATCGGTAGGATTTGGTCTGGGAGTTTCATGGAATGGTGGAGATGGCATATATTGTTTGACCTAGCGGTATCGGCCTGGGCACGAAAGAGGTCCCACTAGGCCGATTCCAAGTGAGGGTCAAAGTAGGCGCAGTCAACTTTTCCTTACGTCCATGAGAAACTAGACTCCATTCGGTAAAGTTTCGCCCTAAGTTATTATTGGGGTTGGCCAGGCAAGTCAAGACGCACCTCTTACTGGTTAGGGGGCCCTCCTATCACGACCTCCTATTGGTAAAGTTATTTCCCCTTAACTTCCTTTGAAGCCGCCCTTGGGAAGCTCTGAAAAGGAGATCCCGCCCCACTGTGCTTTCTCATACACCCCTGTGATAGAACGGGTTGAGGCCGCGTTAATTTCAACCCCTATCCCATGTTATTTAAAACCACGATGCTTCCCACGTGCATCTTCGCTTTGAAGCTTGGCGCCTTATCGCAGCCACCTGAGTCAATGTTTAAACAAGGAGGTTTATCTTCCCCCGTTCGCCCCCATACGCCACCCTCGCCAGATTGAGTTAGGCTTATGGGCACATAAGGCATTGTTCCCAGGCTCGGCTGTGCATTTCCTCGAAGCTCCCACTCCATTGTCCCCCACGCCAAGGGAGTGTCTCAACTATTTAGATGGAAACTTTACCACTAAGATCAGATTGGAGATCCAGATTTTCGTCGTGAAACATCACCACGACCCTCTCTCACTTTGTGCGCCAAGGGATCTCGACCTCGAGATTCACCATCACTTGTCCAGAAGAAGGACAATATCCCTTGAGTGCCAAGGTTCGAGCCTTTCGTGACGCCAAGTCCACAAGGCTTCCCCCCTTGTTGTTCAGAAGAGAACAACATTAGAACAGCGATTGTTCGTTCAAGCCCGTTGACAAGAAACGGTTCTCACCCCTTCCCCTGTTGTTCAGAAGAGAACAACGTGGAACAGCCATTGTTCTTTTGAGCCCGTTCGCCAAGAAACGGTTCTCACCCTTCCCCCTTGTTGTTCAGAAGGAAACAACATTAGAACAGCCATTTTCGTTCGAGCCCGTTGACAAGAAACGGTTCTCACCCCTTCCCCTGTTGATCAGAAGAGAACAACGTAGAACAGCCATCGTTCTTTTGAGCCCGGTGGCCAAGAAACGGTTGTCACCCTTCCCCCTTGTTGTTCAGAAGAAAACAACATTAGAACAGCCATTGTTCTTGAGCCCGTAGACAAGAGACGGTTCTCACCCCCCCCTGTTATTCAGAAGAGAACAACGTAGAACAGCCATTGTTCTTCAAGCCGTTCGTCGAGAAACGGTTCTCATTCCCAAGACGCCACATCAGGATCATTTTATTTCCCCCCTTCGGCTTGAACTCGCCAGCGGACCGAAAATTCCTTCACGTCGACTTCCTCTGCACCACTAGTATAAAATTACGAAAGCCGAACGTTACCTTTGAGTATTTAACCCTTTTGTCAATTCTATCCTGTGCTTTAAATGGTTTAGCGAACCATCCCATCTCTTTAACTTTATATTTGTTTTACCTTTTTAAATCTTTTAATCCTCGGATTAGCCCGAGCCCCCACGACCCTTTCCATTCTCTGTTTATGTCAATATTTTCCGTTTTGTGTATTGTTTATAGTTATTATTAATAAAACTCTATTTTATTAATGATAGCAATATTATTATCCTTGAGCTCAGTTCCACTTCTTAAGCATATCGAAGATACATAATATCGGCCCGCCAGACATCCACGCACTCTAAAGATAATTAAAGAAGTTCCCTCAACGAATAGTTATATATGGTATATCGTCGAGAGTCCATTCTACGACATATATATATATATATATATATATATATATATATATATATATATATATATATATATATATATATATATATATATTTATATATACTATTCAAATTTGGTATCAGGTGTGTAGGGTTTAACGCTATATCTTTGCAAACACTGGTCTCAGTCGAGTAAAGCATAGTGTTATTCGTTATAATAATAGAGATAGTAGTTCCCTTTTGTTTTAACGATTGCTATCCCCTTTTTTTGAAACTTAAGAAGCTGGAGTAGCTCAAGGAACTGTTATAATAATTTGTTTGTGTTTTTTTTTGTGATTTTAGTAAGTGGTTATTTAGATCGAGAAACCAAGTACGAATAGGTCAGTGCCCATATTTAGGTAGGCTAATTTCTCTAGAGGCATAATTCTTGTTGCAAAGAATTTTAGTTGGTTGACTAGTGCGCCCCCAAGTGCAATTATTACCACGCGAAAAGAGATATGCCCCTATAGAGAAGGAAGCTTTATCAATTATCTGGGTCATAGACAAATTCAAAATGTACTTGATAGGAAAAGAATTTCAGATAGGAACCGTCCACCGTCCGTTAGCCTATATTAGGAATGTGCGACACTCCAACGGCCGAATCATGCGCTGGAGTTTACTCTTGCAAGAGTATCAATTTAAAATATATTATATAAAAGTTTCCGATAACCAGGTCGCTGACGCACTCAGTAGGAATGCGTTACCGAATAGCGTAGAGTAATTGTATTCATAGGATTAGTATCTCCATGTAGGTATATACCGTCTTGTACGACTTAAATTAAGATTCTCTTGTAATATAATTAGTTAATGTATATGTCTGAATTTTGTAACGCTCAATGTCTATTTTTTTTGTATGTATATATTTGTACCCATTAAATTACGTATAAATTATTTTGTCCCGTATGTACTAATTTTATATCATTTCATTGTTCCATGCCTTTTTTTTTATTAAGTTTGTATTAAAGGTTATTTTCCCTTATAATCAAAAGATCAAAATAATCATATGTATTGAGGTAATACTAGTTAGGTGCAGGAAGGTACGGTTGGTACAAGAAAACGAGTTCCCCACAACGGAGCTCTATCATTGTCCCTTCTCTCTTTTTTTCGAGTGACAACTTCCCCCTGGAATGGAGGGGTGTGATAGAACGGGTTGAGGCCGCGTTAATTTCAACCCCTATCCCATGTTATTTAAAACCACGATGCTTCCCACGTGCATCTTGGCTTTGAAGCTTGGCGCCTTATCGCAGCCACCTGAGTCAATGTTTAATCAAGGAGGTTTATCTTCACCCGTTCGCCCCCATACGCCGACCTTGCCAGATTGAGTTAGGCTTATGGGCAGATAAGGCATTGTTCCCAGGCTCGGCTGTGCATTTCCTCGAAGCTCCCACTCCATTGTCCCCCACGCCAAGGGAGTGTCTCAACTATTTAGATGGAAACTTTACCACTAATATCAGATTGGAGATCCAGATTTTCGTCGCGAAACATCACCACGACCCTCTCTCACTTTGTGCGCCAAGGGACCTCGACCTCGAGATTCACCATCACTTGTCCAGAAGAAGGACAATATCCCTTGAGTGCCAAGGTTCGAGCCTTTCGTGACGCCAAGTCCACAAGGCTTTCCCTCTTGTTGTTCAGAAGAGAACAACATTAAAACAGCGATTGTTCGTTCGAGCCCGTTGACAAGAAACGGTTCTCACCCCTTCACCTGTTGTTCAGAAAAGAACAACGTAGAACAGCCATTGTTCTTTTGAGCCCGTTCGCCAAGAAACGGTTCTCACCCTTCCCCCTTGTTGTTCAGAAGAAAACAACATTAGAACAGCCATTGTTCGTTCGAGCCCGTAGACAAGAGACGGTTCTCACCCCCCCTCTCCTGTTATTCAGAAGAGAACAACGTAGAATAGCCATTGTTCTTCAAGCCGTTCGTCGAGAAACGGTTCTCATTCCCAAGACGCCCCGTCAGGATCATTTTATTCCCCCCCTTCGGCTGGAACTCGCCAGCAGACCGAAAATTCCTTCACGTCGACTTCCTCTGCACCACTAGTATAAAATTACGTAAGCCGAACGTTACCTTTAAAGTATTTAACGCTTTTGTCAATTCTATCCTGTGCTTTAAATGGTTTAGCGAACCATCCCATCTTTATATTTGTTTTACCTTTTTAAATCTTTTTAATCCTCGGATTAGCCCGAGCCCCCACGACCCTTTCCATTCTCTGTTTATGTCAATATTTTCCGTTTTGTGTATTGTTGATAGTTATTATTAATAAAACTATTTTATTAATGATAGCAATATTATTATCCTTGAGCTCAGTTCCACTTCTTAAGCATATCGAAGATACATAATATCGGCCCGCCAGACATCCACGCACTCTAAAGATAATTAAAGAAGTTCCCTCAACGAATAGTTATATATGGTATATCGTCGAGAGTCCATTCTACGACAACCCCTCTAAGCTTCTTCTAATGCCTAGGGGGAAATGGCTTTCCCTTCATCTCCTTCTTGGTAGTTGCCCTTGGATGACTCCACTTCTGGACCAGTTTGGGTCCCCTTTTCCTTTTTGCGGGTGATTGCCAAGTAGTCAGTGAACTGGTGGCCCAAAATCGACCGCTCCCGGTGTGAGACATTCGATAGGGCTAACCCCCTTAGAGGAGATAGTGGTGACGGAGTCTGTCTGGGCTTCCCATTCCACCACAGTACTGAACGCTTGTGTTTTGGTCTTGTTGGGAACCAGCGTGCCTACCCCCTTTCTCTACCACAGGCCATAGGCTCTTTGAGTCTCCGGTCGGCATTACCGACACCTTGGCGTGGATGGCCTATTTGAGGCCCCTTCTGAATTGTAAATGGCACTGGAGGTAATCCCACTGTAGATGGTAGTGTATTCTCTGGAGGCGAAATAAGAGTCGGTCGACCCTCCCCCCCGAGCCAAAATCTGCCTATGTGAAAGATACCACTGAAGCAGCACGGGTCCCCTAAGATTCACAAACAAAGAAGGGAACTCCTTCATCTGTTGCCGTCCCCTTGTCAGTCATTGACTTCCCCATTTCAGAGGAGGACGTGGCTGAGGGGCCTTTTCAGTTATAGAGAGAAGACGACGCAATCCCTGCCCTCCTCTCCTAAAAATAAAAGGAAGAAAGGCAAAAAAACAAATAAAGAGAAGGTGTTCCTTTTTCTCATGGGGGTTTGCGTGGGCGGATAGATCCGCTGCTGTTTCGGCATGGATGCCACCAGGCAATGACTTATATGCCCTGTCCAGATACGCCCTCTGGTGGGGAGGACCAGATGAAAACACAGACCAAGGCTGATGTTGTAAGTAGGGTGAGTAGAGCATCGGTGAGGTCGGGGCCATTCATCGAGAGACTCCCTAATGTTTTTGAGCCCGCTGGCTTCAAAAGCTTCTTAATTATTCGCTCCACTGATAAAAGCATATTGGACAAATGTCCCACGTTCCACTAGTTAACTCCTAAAGCTAAGTTAATTAGTATAGTGCCGATGGCCACCTATTTCTCGGAAGGGATCCTTCTGGCAAATGTGACGGACCTTACCCTGGCGGCCATTATTAGTGCTCCTCAGAAACTCAATGCCTTGCTTGTATGACAGTTGCTTTAAGACCGTACACGATAAGTTATTGTGTGCGGTAAAGTGTGTGAGTTTACGCATCGCTGTCTGAAAACCACTTCATTAACTTGTTTAGATCTGCCCGTGTTCTCTCCGGATGTCATGCCTGATTTAAGTTTGGATGTGATCGGTGACCTTCATGAGTTCTTCTCCGACAACCTCATCGCCCTGGGTCTAACAGCATCTCTAGAGCCTCGGGCCGTTTTTCACGCTGTCTGCTTACTTAGTTGATAACTGGGTCTGAGACGGTCCCTAGAGAGAAGCGATATGCCTACATGCGCTATTAGCGACGACAGAACGACTTCGTTGTCGTTAAATTTCGTCGACTTATAGCCTGGTTCAAATATGTTTTAAAGCACGCACGCCTTCTTTTTGGTGGCATACGTGTCTTCATTTAACAGGAAGAGCCCTCTTGCAAAGTTGTCTAGTCGAGTCAAGAGGATTCGAGGCAATTTCTCGCAGTACCTCTCTCTAGTTCCCTATAAGATTGGAACTGCAATCTCCGACCCTGGCGTGTCTTTCAAGACCAATTCCTTCACATTCTATAGCTGGGATTCTGCTCCGCCAGCATTCATTGCACGTCGTGGGACATTTGAGGGAAGTCGACTAGACTTCACCGCCAAAGATGGAGAACACCAAGTATTCAACAATATGTTTGCGCCAGGCGAGTTGGATTTCGCTCTCGCGTCAGGGGCGAACACAGCCCACGCACGGTCCGGACGATATCCAATATGCCATGCTTCGGCACCTAGATGAGAGCGGCATGGTCTTTTTGTTAGATTTGTTTAACAGGATATGGACAGGGGGATTCTCCCAGACTCCTAGTTACTGTGCTCGCTAATTCGCAAACAGGTGAGAGATCGCTATCTTGGCCAGTTTCCGTTCAATTTTCTCACCTCCTGTGTGTAACAACAGATGGATAAATTCCCAAATGTTCGAATAGCTTCTTAATAGTAAGACTTCCGCAAGTTCAAATCCAGGGTGTATACTTTGCTCACGCTTTGCGAACTATGCCAGTGTACACGGGTAGCTCTGAGTCTGATGAGGGGGTTGGCTTCCACGCCATTTCCTCTCTGCTTGGAATCAGCGAGATTCTCCTTGGAGCTGAGTCTATCTTCTTGTAATATCCATAGTCTCACAAAACGCCCTTAGTGCTCTTGGTTGGGGCATTGGAATCTCCCTCCAGCCACTGGTTTGCTTTATCCGTGACCCCATGGCTGCCGCTATCCTGGTGGATGTCGAGATTATCTTCTATTGAGTTCCTGGTATATTGGGATTGAGGCGAATGAGGGCGCGAAAGATTGCGTGAGGACTGGGCGACCATACGTATCTTTCGCTCTTTTAAAAACTCACTATAGCAAGAATCAGGTCAACCATCTAAGCTGCCTGGCAAAGAACAAGGGAGAAAGCCAACTGTAACCTAAAGTTACGTGCCATCGCCCCGCGACTGTTCCTGCGGACCTACCCTACAATGCCTCGGTGGCTTGAGGTCGCTCTCTGTCTTCAAAATAAGCACACTAACGAAACACACCGCCATTTAATGGAGCGCTCCCCTGCACTGTACTGCGACGGTTCCGTTGTCTCCCAGACTGTTCGACACATTTTTGCTGTGTCCCAGTCTGGCGTTTCTTCGCGCCAGTTACCTGTCTAAGACATCGAGACGATCAGCGTCGCTATCCCTTGCCCTTTAAACTCGGGACGGGTTCGTTCATTCAAGATTCTTGACCGGTTTGACTTTTTGAAGGAGGCTGGCCTCCTCCATTTTTAAAACTTTTTTTGTGTCAAGTGTGCTTCCGGCACCCGCGGGAAGCGGGTATTCGTCCGAGACCAGAGCATGTTTTTCTTGTTTTTTTTTCTTGGTTTGCTGTCTTACTTGATTTTGCTCGTCTACTTTATTGTTTCTTTTTAGTTTGTTTTTTATTAGACTAGGTTCTCTTTCTGGCGACTCATGCCCATAATGGCAGTCGCTAAGATACTCTTAAAAATCTTCCCTAGCCCCTGAAATGTTATCCTTTAGCGGCGTGGCCTGGGAAGGGGTTGGCCCAGTACCAGAATAGATCGTAACTTGCACCCCCTTCCTCCTTATTCCTAGCCACACTCATAATGAGTGCACGTCCGATGCCTATTTACCCAATACACTATAAAAAATGACACGTTCAGAACATGCCCAACATTCAGATAACACTGGCAAAATCTAGGGTACTTTAAGGTCTTCTCTGACGCTTGGGTAAAAACCCAAGCAACAAAATAAACGCTCTTCTTTAGGAACATGTGACCCCTTTTATCCGAAAACTAAAAGTACGTGAGCCTGTTCACACGTAGGACAATGGTTTGTGCCACACAGCAAAGACGGTGAACCAGTTCTTGGAAGCTGAAAATATCAACGCGATGAACTGACCTGAGCAGAACCCATATTAAAACCCAAGGGAAACCTATGGAAAATATTGGGTGAGAAGTTTATGCTCGAAAGCCGACGAATGGTGAAGATCTCTGGCAAAGACTAAAAGAAGAATAAAATAAAATCACCCAAACAATGCGACGAATTGGCGAAGTCCTTTGGCCGAAGATGTTCTCAAGTCATTCAAACAAGGACATACATGTTATGTACATACTTCTTATTAATATTTTGTTCATTTATCTAGGAACTAATTATTTTATTTTCTAGTTATGGCTGCATTTATGTTGACCATTCTCTAGTTTTGGACGCGTCATTTTAAACAAATAGGTAGTAATATTTTACTAACTTTTTTAATCTGTTTTTATATGAAATGAAACTTGACCCTGTAAGCAGATTTTGTGCAATTTTGATGGACATTAAACAAATTTTGATATTAGTATTTTGTTCTTAAGCAGAGACGCTACAGTGCTGTAGTTTTATTCTATATAATGGGGGTGGTAGTGTGTGTTTTTAACTCCCAAGAACAAGTTTTTACAACAAACGCACACCAAAGCACGAATTTGAACGCTTCGTTGTAGATTCTTTCTCTCTATTACTCCCCTTTCTACTACTGCCTTGACTACTATTTGCCTTTAATTTATTTCTTTACTCCTCCTCCTCCTCCTCTTTTTAAGAGGATCCCCACTCCTGTTAGTCAAGACCATCAACCCCACGCTAAGTTCATTCCGACATTTGGCAAACACCACGCGAAGAGATTTAGGTTTGTACTTTTAGATTCCTCTGTTTGCTTGCGTTTCGGTTTCTAGAGATCCTTTGTATCCTGTTTTCTGCCCTATTGCACACCTCAGTGGACCTAAAATCAAAGCACAACTATTCACACATTTACACATCTTTTATCCTACCCACTCCTTCAACATTCTCATAATCAACATCAATGGCATCCGAAACAAGCAGCAAAAAATACCATAATTTTAAACACCTACCACATCCACATTCCCTTAACCCAGGAATCTCACTTAACACCCCCAAAACACTAAATAAGACAGATAAGATGTATACCCACCACACCACAGCTTATTCACCTTGATACTTAAAAACGTCGCATTCTACAACACAACCAGACACAGAAATACTCATACAAAAAGACCACAACTAATAAGCTAAAATCAGTTGCTAATAAAGGTCAACAACCTATATACAACAACATCGATATTTATCATATATTCCAACTAGCTCCTCCGAACACTGTCTAACAGGTTTTTTTACTAAACCTGCCGCCACTCACACAGACCCCTAACCTCTTCTTACGAGGCGAGTTCAATGGCCACCACCCCGCTTGGCCAACCTCACAGGAAGACCAAATGAGATGTACCACCATCATCGAAAAACTCGCACTAAACATATTGAACAATATAAACTAAGCAACACGAATACAACCACCAACCCACTTCACCAGCTATAACTCTATGCTCCCATCACTATCCCCACTACGCCGTAAAGGGGGGGATTTGCTTTTCTGAACCGTGCTGATGGGACCAAGCGCCCCATCCGGCCCAAGCTTAGCCTCTTCTCCTTCTTTCTGACACCCCCTCTTCTTACCCTGCTTCCTCACTTTCCATAAAATCTCTCCCACAACTTTCTCTGGTCGGCCTCTAATTTCACACCAGCTTTCTCTCGCCAAACCATCCTGGCTGATGGGACCCAGCGCCCCATCCGGCCCAAGCTTAGCCTCTTCTCCTTCTTTCTGACACCCCCTCTTCTTACCCTGCTTCCTCACTTTCCATAAAACCTCTCCCACAACTTTCTCTGGTCGGCCTCTAATTTCACACCAGCTTTCTCTCGCCAAACCATCCCGGATCGGGGCTGAGAGGGGAGGGGAAAACGCTCCCTCACCCCTGACCTCCGGTTGGGGGTGGTAGGTTTTTAACAATCTGCTTCATCTCCACCCACCCTTCCTCACATACGTTTTCTCTCTCCTTTCACTGTCTATCAATTTTATGCAGAACCTAAGGTGGAGCAGCCATGCCGAAGGGCTTCCTGGCCACTGGACAGGAGGAGTGGTCCCAAACAGTGGAGGCTGGCTTTGCCGGCCCTGTATTCAGCCCTTGTAGAGCGGGCTCCCCATCACCTCCTTCTCTGGAGTAGCCTTTGGGCGACCCCATCTTTCCAGCGGCATCACTCCTTTTCGTTCACAGGGGACTGCCAATAAAGCATGCTAGCGGCCCATAATTTACCTCGATAGGGACAAACCCCTTAGAAGGGCAAGGGATGGAAGGGCCCGTCAGTCCATGTCTTCCCCCCAACGTTCTGCACTCATGCGTTCTCAGTTTACAAGGGAGCACTGTACGGCCTCCACTCTCTTCCCTGACGGATGCCGGTTCGCCGGTCCAGGACGAGCCCAAAAGTTCCTCGAATAGCATCCATGAGGTCTTAGCGGCGAGGGGGATGGGGCACATGGAGGCCCCTCCCGTGATGTACATGGACCCTGAGATGAACCAGCTAAAGACGGTAAGATCTTCCATTGGGTCGAACCCAGGATCGATGCCAAACACAGAAACCGAGTCCACTCTTGTGAAAGCTTCTCCCCAGGCACCTCGGGCCCCCGAGGCCTCACAAGGAGATGAGGGATCTCCTCTCCTGGCTGGTGTTCCTAAGACGGCTAAGACCTTCTCCATTTCAGAGAAAGATCTTGTCGAGGCCGGTTCATCTGACCTAGGGGTTACTGCCGGCGGAGAAGAGAAGCGGGCTCATTCCCCACCCTCCTCTCCTAAAAAGAAATAGAACAGGAAAAATACAAAAAAGAATCGGGTGTTCCTCTCCCTCCGCGGAGGCTACGGGGACGGACGGGTCCGCTGTTTCAGTAAGCGACCAAGACAAGATCGGCACGTCCACTCCCAGTGCTTTCGATTGGTGGAGTCCCTGACAAAGAGCGAAGTTTCAAGTGCGCAGAGCGGAACCTTGATTACGTCGGGGTGCCTCATTCAAAGATTACCTGGCAATTTCGAGCCCGCTAGCTTCAAACTCTTCCCAATTATGCCCTCCACTGATGGAGGCATGTTGGCTAGCGTGATTTGCACAGATCGGAAGGTGACTCGTTTCTTGGACGGAGCCAAGAACTTCGTGAAAGGAGTGGTTTATGCGAGGGAACTCGTGGACTATTTCATAGATGATATCAGCTTAGAGCTGGCCGACCATGGAGCGGTCAAGATCGAACATGTGATGAGAAAAGTTGGAAGGGCCTCGAGACAAACCCCTACTCTCTTCATCACGGTCACTGTGACAAGTTCCACGAGTCCCCGTAAGGGGCGCGGCGATTTGCCTTCCTGGCCGCCGTGCTGACGGGACTCAGCGCCCCGTCCGGCCCCAGCTTAGTTTCTTCTTTTTCTTCTGACAGCCTGTGTTTTACCCTACTTCATTTCCCTCCAACCTCTTCTACAACTTTCTCTGGTCGGCCTCTAATTTCATAGGGTAGACGCCGACCAGCTTCATCTTAGATAACTATTCCGGATCGGGGCTGACGGGGGGGGGGGAGGGGCAAAGTTTGCTCACCCCTGAGCTCCGGCTGAGGTGGTAGGTTTTTAACAACCTGCTTCATCCCCACCCACACCTTCATCACATCCCCTTTCATTCTCCCTTCTACCTCTATCATTATTTTACGCTGTGCCCAAGGTGTAGCCGCCATGCTTATGGGCTGCAAGGTCACTGGGCGGGAGCAGTGGACTCAAATGGCGGCAGCCTTTTCCGCCGGTCACCTACTTATCTCTCGCAGAGCAGGCTACTGCGTGGGAGGGTGGGATTAGCGTATTCGTCCCGTGAAATTTATAGTCGACATAGCTGATGATGAAAATCAAACATAAAACAAAGTCTGCTGACCAAAAAGTCGCATGCCCTCGCTTATTCTGATTTATGATAACACCTAACATAATATAGCAAGGAGTATCATATTATAGCCTAGCCTAGTATATTCTAGACTAGTATAGCATACCATACCCTATACTAGAAAAACCTTGTATAGCTTAGCTTATTATAGCCTTGGTTAGCTAGCCTATCGTAGCCAAAACATAGTATTATCTAGCATAGCTTAGCATAGTACAGAATAGACCTCCCTAGTCTATTATACTTTAGCCTACCCAAGCATACATTGCATAGCCCTATCTAGCCTACTATAGCTTAGCATATCCTAGCTTAGTATAACCTAGCCTAGCATTAACTATTTTAGACAAGCATAGCCTATACCCTAGTCAAGCATAGCTTAGTATTGTCTAGCCTAACATACTATATGCTATCCTACCATAGCATTTTATAGCCTAAATTAGCATAGTATATTTTAATCTTGTACATTATATCTTACATAGAATAGCAAATAATAGACTAGCATAGTATAGTCTATTCTAGACTTGCCTATCAGATTATAGCATATTATAGCCTAGTCTAGTCTATCAGAGTATTGGCCGAATAGTTATGATGTGATTGCAAAAAAAAAAATAATTCCAGGGCTAAACTTGGGAGGACCTTGACAATTATATCATTCGAAAGAGAATGTAAAATAAAATAAGTTTTCAAATTTCGTTAGAATCGGCTGAATAGTTATGACATTATTACAAAAAAAAAAAAAAGCAAAACGTGGATCGAGAGACCCACGACCGACCGACATAGTGAGATGTAGTCTCACTCGCGACCTGACTCGCGCGAGACTAAAAATCTTTCTTCCCTCCCCTTTTACCATCGTCGGAGAGCCGCCCTCGGGTAGCTTCACTGAAAAAAATGGAATTCCCTGCCCCCCTGTGTCCTTCGCAGGGAAAACTACTTCTACCGGAGAGCAGGCTTACTCATCTCCTATGCCTACGAGTGCAGAAGAATCCCCCTTCACCCCCTTCTCTGGAGGTGCCCTCGGGTTCATCCCTCTTTTCAGCGGCAGTCCCGCCATTACTTTGTAAAGGGACTGCCAAGAAAGGCAGGTGGTCAATAATTGACCGGTCTTGGTGGTAGCGGCACGATAGTGCCAACACCATTAGGGGTAGAAGGACAGACAGGCCCCGTCAGCCTCTTCCCTCTAAAGACCTGCTGGCTCGCATACTAAGCTTAGAGGTGGTCACGGTACGTTTCCCCCCCTCTTCCCCGACAAAAAACTTCATGACCAATGAGACCTGTGATGTCATGGGGAATGGGAGGATGTCCAAATTTAGCCCCTCCCCCTGAAATGGATATGGTAGCTGAGGCAACCCAGTTCCAGACTGAAGGACCTTCCATGGGGACGAACCTAGGCTCGTTGCCAAGCACCGAACCTGAGTCCGCCCCTGGGCAAAGTCCTCCTCAGACGGCTCGGGTATCCAAGGCTTTACAATGACATGAAGGATCTCCTTCTACGGTTGGTGCCCCTGTGACAGCCAAGACCTTCTCCATCTCGGCAAAGGATCTTGCTAAAGTCGATCTATCTGACTTGGGGGCTCCGCTGACCCTCGATTACGTCGGGGCCCCTCATTCAGAGGCTACCTGGCGTTCTCTAGCCCGCTGGCTTCAAACGCTTCCTCGTTATTCGCTCCACTGAGGAGAGCTATAGCTAGTGTGATTGGTAGAGCCTAAGGTGACCCGTTACTCAGACAGGAGTTTTTTGGCGAATGCGTCGAATCCTTCCGAGGCGGCCATGATTAATGCCCTCGGACACTTGATGGCACGCCCGTGAGTGTGAGGCCACACTCTAACATGAACTTCATGAAAGGAGTAGTTTATGCGAGGGATCTCGTGGACTACTCCATATGTGACATCACCTTATTGCTGGCCGACCATGTTGCTGTCAAAGTTGAACGTGTGATGAGAAAACAGGAAGGGGCCTCGAGATCCACCACTACACTCTTCTTTACATTCGAGTAAAACAAGTTCCCTGAGTCGGTGAGTGCCGGTTGGTATCGCTACCGCGTGAAGGCATTCGTGCCACTACAGCGGAGGTGCTCTTACTGTCACCGTTTCGGCCATACTAATCGATACTTTCGACGTGCAAAGTCGGGGTTGTCCTAAGTCTGTGTAAGTTGCTCCAAGGCCGCACTCGATAAGTCCAAATCTTGTGTGGCCAAGTGTGTCAATTGCGAGAGCCACAACCCAATTCTTCAAAGCAATGTGGTGCGTATTTCCTTGAGAAGGATATCCTGGCTGTGTAGGCCCAGGATTTTCTCTCATTTCGAGAGGGTAAGAACCTAGTTCTGGCTTGCCTGGGACCTTCTATGCCTCAATGTTGATAAAGACACCCTATGCTCATGGCCCCTCCAAGCCTAAGAGCACGGTTATTTCCGCGCCCATTCGGAGCCATTCTGCCGGCTCTACGCAGCCCGGGCGCTCCCCTGGTAGTGCTGGCGGCGCAAAAGATTCACACGAAGCCCCGACGAAAACCAGAGCTCCCCTTCCTTCTCCAAACGTGACCGTTTCACGTACGGCGAAATTGCCGCGTGCCTCCACCAAGTCGTTAGACTTACAGGAGGCAACAGCCCAGTAAGGCCATTTTCCGGAATTCCTAAAGCTGCCCTCAGAAATGAGGACAGTACTGAAGTAAATTCGGCTCCTTCACCCACACCCAGTTGTAGGCTGGGTGGCTCAGAGATGGTGGATCCTCCAAATGAGGGACCTTCGCCTCCGAAGCCGCCCAGCTCGCCTAAGGTTTCGAGGCGGAGGGAGGAAAAGACTCGCATTGCGAGCCCAACCTACCCCGATAAGCCCTCGAAGGCGAAGGCGCCTTCCGCGCATAGTCTGGTCAATAGCGCTCGGAGTTCTGCCTCCGGGAAGCGTACGGCCATTCCCATGGGGGTCTTCTTTTACAAGAGGGCCCCCTCATCTCCTCGGAGCTAGGCCTGGAGGGCATATTCTTTTAATGGAATTACCGCGGACTCCGGGCCATCTAAAAGAGCTGCGGAGGCTCGTCTCGTCCCTTTTTCCATTAGCTATCTTTTTTACAGGAGACCATGCTAGGCGCGTGCCCCCTGTCCACCCTCCTGGGATATAATGGTTTTGCGACCCCACCACCACGGGATGGGGGCCGGGCTGGAGGATGCGTTATTTATACCTGGCATGATGTCTCCCTTCTTCTCATCGGTTTAGATATCTCATTTCATGTAATATCTGTGCTGCTGCACCTGGATGTGGATGAGTTTACGCATCACTGCCCGAGCACCGCGTCATTTTGCAGTCTCAGGCTATCATTGTGCTCTCCAGATGCACAGCCTGATTTTGCTTGGGGGTGGTCGATGACCTTTCTGTTAGCTTTGTTTAACAGGATCTGGGTAGAGGGTATCCTTTCAGACTCCTAGCCAATAGTTACTGTACTCGCTATCCGCAAACCGGGCAGATATCACTCGACCCCGGCCTCTTTCCGCCCAATCCCTCTAACTTCCTGCGTATGCAAGTTGATGGGGAAATTGGTAAATGTTAGATTAGCCTTTTTTCATGGACAGTGGAGGTCATCTGTTTTATGCACGTGCGGCTTCCGCAAGTTCCACTACATGTCGGATGCTCTGTTCAGACTGGAAAATGACGTCTCCAAGGCCTTCCTTCGTAGACAGTCCTACTCCATGTTGTTCTTCGATCTGGAGAAGGCCTATGATACCGCATGGCGATACAGTATCATGGAGACTCTCCACACGATGAGGGCGAGGGAACGCCTCCCAATGTTTATATCTGAATTTTAACGAGATCGTTGATTCCGTGTACGGGAGGGGGGGGGAGCCCTCTCCGGCCCAATGGAGCAGGAAGAGGGCGTCCCGCCAGGTAGTGTCTTCAATTCACACTCTTTTTACCTGAGCATCAACGGCATCACCTCGGTGCTGACGGAAGATGTTCTCGCTACGCTCTACGTCCCCGTAAGGGGTGTGGCGATTTTCCATCCTGGCCGCCGTGCTGACGGGATCCAGCGCTCCGTCAGGCCCCAGCTTAGCCTCTCTTCCTTCTTTCAGATAGCCTGTATTTCTCCCCTACTTCGTCTCTTTGGATACAACCTCCCCCACAAATTTCCCCCGTAAGGGGCGCGGCGATTTGCCATCCTGGCTGCCGTGCTGACAGGACTCAGCACTCCGTCCAACCCCAGCTTAGCCTCTTCTCCTTCCTTCAAAACAATTGTTTCCTCACTTTTCATACAACCTCTCCCACAACTTTCTCTGGTCAGCATCTAATATCACAGGGTAGATGCTGACCTTCTTCTCAGCCAACCGTCTCAGATCGGGGCTGAGGGGGGAGGGGACAATGTTCCCTAACCCCTGAGCTCCGGTCTGAGGTGGTTGGTTTTTAACAACCTGCTTTATCCCCACCCATACCTTCCTCACACCCCTTTTCCTCTCCTTTTCACATTCTATCAATTTTACGCCGTGTTCAAGGTGGAGACGCCATGCGTATGGACTGCCAGGCCATCAGGCGTGAGGGGTGGTCTCAAATGGCGGCGCCTGGCTCTGCCGGGCCTGTAAGCACCTCTTGCAGTGCAGGCTATTGCGAGAGGTAATGCGCTATTGCGACCCGAAGAAAATTAAGGGTCACCATGACCGATGAAGAAGAAAATAAAAAATCAACCCTCAACTTCCCCTTGCTCATCAACGGAGCCGCCCTCGGCAGCTCCACAGAAAAAATGGAGGTCCCCATCCCCTGTGCTTGCACAGGGGACCCTCCATATCTCTAACCGGAGAGGAGGCTTACTCCTCTCCTTCGCCTACGGGTGTAGGGGACTCCCCCTCACCCGCATCTCTTGAGGTGCTTTCAGGCACTACCCTTTTTTCAGCGGCTGTCCTCTCTGTTCTTTCCAAGGGGACTGCCAAGAAAGCCAGCCGCTTCACATCGAAGCGGCTCAGTATGAAAAACCCCCTTAGGGCGGAGAGGGAAGCCAAGCCCCTTCAGTCGCTTCCCTCAAAAGCCCTGCTGGCAAGAATATTGAACCTTGCCGGGGTCAAGGCCTGTGCCTCCCCACACAAGACTAGTGACGATACTGCCAACGGGACCTGCGATGTCTTGTGATGGGGGGATGGCCAACTGGAGATCCCCCCTGAGGTAGACATGGTCCTTGAGGCAACCCAGCCTCAGACGGTAGTGCCTTACATGGGGGAGGAAATCCGGGTTCGGTTCACAAGGACCGAACCCGAATCCGCCCCTATGCAAGGTCCTCCTCAAACGGCTAGGATTTCCGAGGCAGTACAAGGAGGGAAGAGATCTCCGCCGACCGGTGCCCCCACGACTACCAGAACCTTCTCTGGCTGAGGCCGGTCCATCTGGTCTAGGAACTCCTTCCGGCGGAGGTGAGAAACGGGTTCATTCCCCGCCCTCCTCTCCAAAAATGAAAAAGCAAAAGACTAAAAAGACAAAGAAGACTCGGGGCTCCTCTCCATCCGCGGGCGCTACGGGGACAGATGGGTCTGCTGCCACTTTGGCAAGCGACCAGGCCAAGATCGGCACATCCGGCCCATCTTCTTCCCCGGCCCATCTTCCCCCCCAGCCCATCTTCCCCCCCGCCCCATCTCCCCCCCCCGGGTGTGGAGCCCCTGACTAAGGCAAAGACCAAAAGTGCACAGGGCGGAGCCTCAATGACATCGGGGCCCCTCATTCAGAGGTTACCTGGCGTTTTCGAGCCCACTGGCTTCAAACGCTTCCTCGTTATTCGCTCCACTGATGGCACCATGTTGGTCAAGGTCAACATGATCCATCAGAGGAGAGGATTAGCTAGTGCAATTGGTAAAGAGCTGAAGATGACCCGTTTCTCGGACGAGAGCCTTCTGGCGAATGCGGCGAATCCCGCCGAGGCGGCCAAGATAAGTGCTCTTCGGACACTTCATGGCACCCCGATGAGTGTGACGCCGCACTCTACCATGAACTTTGTGAAGGAGTAGTTTATCGAGGAAACTCTTTGACAACTCCATTGAGGACATCACCCTAGAGCTGGCCGACCATGGGGCGGTCAAGGTCGAACGTGTGATGAGAAAACAGGGAGGGGCCTTGAGACCCACCCCTACACTCTTCGTCACGTTTGACTGTGACAAGTTTATTCGAGGAAACTCGTAGACTACTCCATTGAGGACATTAGCGCCCTGGGTTCTGCCTCCGGGAAGCGTACGGCCATTCCCGTAAGGCGAAACGGCCACGCGCCTCCACCGAGTCGTTAGACTCACAGGAGGCAACACCCCTAAAGTTGGTCGCTAGGCCATCTTCCGAAGTTCGTAAACGTGTCCCCCAAAAGGAGGACAGCAAAAAAGGAGCTTCGGCTCCTTCGCCTACGCCTAGGGGTGGAGCGAGTGGCACGAAGACGGTGGTTCCTCGAAAAGAGGGCCCTCCGCCTCCGAAGCCGCATCGATCGCCTAAGGTTTCGAGGCGGAGGGAGGAAAAGACTCGCATAGCGAGCCCAACCTCCCCCAATAAGCCCTCTAAGGCGACAGCGCCTTCAGCGCTTTGTCCGGCCAACAGCGCCCGGAGTTCTGCCTCCGGGAATCGTACGGCCATTCCCGTGAGGGTCTTCTGTTCGAGGAGGGCCCTCGAGTCTCCTCCGAGCTAGGCCCGGAGGGCATATTCCTTCAATGGAATTGCCGTGGACTCCGGGCCAACTGGGATGAGCTGCAGAGGCTCGTCTCGTCCCGTTCTCCGTTAGCTATCTTTCTGCATGAGACCATGCTAGGTGCGTGACGCCTGCCCGCCCTTCCGGGGTATAAGGGTCTTGCGACCCCACTATTACTATATGGCCTGGCTGGAGGATGCGCGGCTTACACCCGGGATGATGTCTCCCTTCTTCCTTTCTCTTCAGATACCTCCTTTCAGGCAGTGGCTGTGCAGCTGCACCTGGATAGGAGGTAAACTATCATTTCTGCGTACATTCCACCGTCAGCTGACTTCGACGCGGGGGACTTCGGCCGAATCGTGGCACGGTTGCTGAGGTCCTTTCTCTTGCTTAGAGGTCTGAACGGCAGGCATCCTCTCTGGGAAGATTCCTCAATAAATACCAGGGGACAAGTCCTTGCCGATCTGATCGAAGAGCTTGAGATGGGTGTCCTAAACGTGGATGAGTTTACGCATCACTGTCCGAGAACCGCTTCATTTTCTTGCCTTGACCTATCTTTGTGCTCTTCGGATGCACAGCCTGATTTTGATTGGGGGGTGGTCGATGACCTCCATGGTAGTGATCACTTTCCCATTTAAATATCATTCTCAGGGCAACTGCCGCCTGAGAGCCCACCTCGGTGGTGCTTGGCGCAGGCGCGGTGGCCTGGATTTCAAGAAATGACTGAATTCTCTATATCAGTTGAGGAGTTTAGGTCAGTAGATGAGGCCGTTGAGTTCTTCTCCGGCAACCTCATCGCCGCGGGCCTGACTAATATTCCTAGAACGTCTGGCCGTTTTGCACGCCGACCACTCCCATGGTGGTCGCCTGAGTGTGAGACGGCTCTCAAACAGAAGCATTATGCCTACATGCGCTATATGCGCCGCCCGAACGATTTCACTGTCGCTGAATTTCGTCGGACTAGAGCTAGGTTCCGGTATATTTCCAAGCACGCCCGCAGCTCTTTTTAGCGGGCATACGTGTCTTCACTTAACGCGAAGACCCCTTTAGCAGAGGTGTGGAAGATAGTCAAAAGGATTCGGGGCAAGTTCTCGCAGGACCCCGCGTCCTTGGCGGATTCCTTCACGAACGCCTTTTCCGCATTGTCTTGCCTGGATGCTGCTCCGCCAGCATTCAATGCACGTCGTGATGTCGCGGAAGGCCGCCGGCTGGACTTTACCTCCAGAGGCGAAGAACCATTGAACGACAAGTTTACTGTGAGTGAGTTGCGCTCCGCTCTCGCTTCGTGCGCGGACACCGCCCATGGTCCAACAATGTCCCGTACGCCATGCTTCGACACCTGGGTGAGCGAGGCATGGCCTTTCTGTTATATTTGTTCAACAGGATCTGGGTGGAGGATCTTCTGACAGATTCCTGGCGAATCACTACTGTGCTCGCCTTTCGCAAGCCGGGAAGAGATCACTCTTCTCCGACCGGTTTCCGCCCAATCTCTCTAACCTCTTGCGTGTGCAAGTTGATGGAGAAATTAGTAAATGTTAGACTAGCCTTTTCCCTGGACAGCGGAGGCCATCTGTCTTCTGCACTGTGCGGCTTCCGCAAGTTCCACTCCACGTCGGATGCTCTGCTCCGACTGGAAAAGGCCGTCTGCGAGGCTTCCCTTCGTAGACAGCACTACGCCACGGTGTTTTTCGATCTGGAGAAGGCCTATGATACCGCATGGCGATACGGTATCATGGAGACTCTCCACACGATGAGGGCGAGGGGACGCCTCCCATTCTTTATATTTGAATTTTTGCGAGATCGTCGATTCCGCGTACTGGTGGGGGGGGGGAGCTCTCTCTGGCCCAAAGGAGCAGGAAGAGGGTGTCCCGCTGGGAAGTGTCCTCAGTGTCACACTCTTTGCCCTGAGCATCACCGGCATCACCTCAGTGCTGCCAGAAGATGTTCTCGCTACGCTCTACGTGGATGACCTTTCGATCTCTTTTGGCCCGGCCCAGATGCCAACTCTGGAGCGTTGACTCCAACAGGCATTGAACCGCGTCTATCGCTATGCCAAAGCGCACAGGTTTTTTTTTTTTTAGCCACGACTAAGGTGGTGCACTTCTGCCGCCATTCACGGCTCCAACCTGACCCAGATTTGTTTCTTAATGGGGTGCGCCTGGATGTGGTGGAATCGCACCGTTTCCTTGGTCTTGTATTCGACCGACGCCTCACCTGGGAGGCTCATATTTGCAACCCTAGGGCCTCTTGTACAAGTGCCATGGACATTCTCCGTTCCGTGACGTTCAGCGCTTGGGGCGCTGATAGGGCTACTGCCCTACTTTTTTATCGTTTCTTTGTTCGTTCGAAGCTTGACTACGGATGCGAGTTTTATGCATCCGCAGCCGAGCGTTTATTGTGGCAGGTGGACTCGATCCACTACACCGGCCTTCGCTTTGCAAACTGTGCCATTCGCACTTTCCCCATTGAGAGCCTACTTGTCGATGCTGGGGAGATGCCACTCGCCGTGCACAGTGCATTTTTCGCCTCTACGCGCGAGCCTGGCGCCTCTTTCAGTCGCCAACGTTCTCACTGCATCCGCAACTGATCTCGACGGTGTATATGCCGCCGAGAGACGCCATTCATACCCTAAACCCAGGGCTAGGAAACTCCTTTGAGAGCTCGGTCTACCTTTCGGGATGGTGGTGCCCCTGTTTCTGCACGGGACGCAACCCTGGAGGGTACCACCTTTTGCTATTTGTCGCCTGCCCCCGACGCCGGAGCGCGCTTCTCTCTTGTTTCCTTTTTGTTTTCCTTATTTTTTATGTTTTTTATCTTGTGTTTAACCATTTTTTTGTTTTTTTAATCTAGCCTAGCATTAGGCTGTGATCTGATTACGACGACTTTTGCCCTAGTCGGCAGTTGCCAGATGGCTATAAAAAAATCACTTCCTCACTAGAACTACTACCTGGCGAACCTTTCCCGCACTCAAATCTGATCCCTTCTCAATCCTCATCACATTTAAACTAACTCAACCTATCCAAAAAATAACACACACCAACTAAAAAAGAACCAAGTGAACTGAATTCACAAGGCACATACCTATCTATCTAACTATACATTCAAGCAATTCCCTTTCCTCTACCAACCATTTTCTAACCCCATCAACACAATCCATCAGGCAAGTCAGAAATATATCTTCCAATGACAAAAAAATCCGCTCTGATCCAATTTCACACAGGAGACAAAGAAGAAACTCATAATACAACAGGCAGACTAAACAACCTCCTCCCCCACTGTCAAACAACTTGAACAAATCCACGGCTTCAATGGGCGGATCAATACTGTCATATACACCAAAAAACTCAAAACAATCCCTCCAAGCAATCAACCACATAATATATCTCAACTCTAAACTAAACAAATCATACACCCCCCCTCTCCCCTGCATACAAGATTCCCTCCTCACCAGACAACAAAGTCCCTAAGCCTAACCGATCAATGCAACAATCTCGTGTATCTCTCAAAAATCAACCAACTTCACACCAGCCGTAACAATAGAAAACACAAAAAAACAACGCAAACTGCACATACACTCAACGTTGCCACCCATTTCCACCATTGCACTACTCTCTTCATAAAATCCCTCAAAAACCTGCAAGCTGAAGGCCCAGGGCACATCTCAAACATCCATCTAAAACACTTGGGAACACAGCCATATTTACACTGTTACTCTTGGTTATACAACTTCATTCCTATCTGGAAATTCGCGCACATCATACAAACCAAATAATCCCCCGAAATTCTCCACCTCCTACAAACCGATCTTGCTCCTCTCAACCACTTAAAAAATCCACCAAACTAATCGTCAACAGAATTAATTTCACTACTCTCAACTCACATCTAATATGGCTTCAGAGTAAAACACCAAACAACTACACGACTAACCAACTTAACAACACACATTAGAAGGTTTTAACCAAGTCATAGCCGCAATAGACAGCAGCAAAGCCCACTTTCCCAAACCATCTTCCCATACAAAAAATACTGGACACCAACTACCACACTAATGACAAAAAATGGGTAGCAAATTTCTGTCTAGTCCTCCAACACAGCACAAATCCTCCAAAAGATGTCCAACTCCCTCCAGAAAATAGTAGTTATCATCTTTACCCCTGCCCTTTACCCCTAACCAGATCCAGAACATTATAAAATACATCTACACGTAATTTACCCGCAGAGCACTTCAAAACCAGTTGGAAAACAACCTACCCCAAAGTGCCTCCCCCCCCCCCGACATTCCACAAATCTGAAGCAACCTTAGATCGCCGAACCAGAGTTTCACTGGTCGCCGACGATCAGGATGCCTCCCTAGTAGACCTCCGGAGAAGAGTACAAGCCGTTGTTGCATCCTGCCTAAGCGCTGCCAGATTCGATCCAAAGGAACGCGGGGGACAACAAAGTACGTAAAAGTAAATAACATTTGTTTATAAAACCCAACCAAAATTGATCTTCCGTCCTAAAAACACACATATACAGTGCCTAGTCTAGAGACGTCAAAGCCGAAGCATAGCAATATATATTAAATAAATCAATCGACTCTCCGTAACCATAGAGGCTTCATAGTCTAAGCATAGCGTTGTATATTAAATAAATCAATATGTATACAATTCTCTATATTCCCAAATCACACACGTATCAATATGATTCTTGTGGCCAATTTCATTTTAATTTTAGTGGCAAACGAAAAAACTAATTAAGTTTCGACATTTCGTTTCGTTGTCTCCATTATTTAGGTTGATCATGTGCGTGCCGGAGAGCTGCGTACATCCCGGTCCCGATCTTTAAAAAAATAATGATCATAAATGACTTTTATTTGTTTTCCGCCATCCACCCTCAACGAACCTATGTTAATTGCTTCTGTTATGAGTCACACTTTTAGAATGAATCCTGTTTCTTTTCTGCTTTTTCTGAAGACGCACAAAAGAAGTTGGTAACGAAGGATTCTGAACGACCCCAGCACGTGACTCTCTCCACGGGGTTCTGCACCCCTACTTTTGAGTCAGTGTACCCTCTCTGCCACTTAATTTTATAGGGTCGACGGAATATGTTTATGTTGAATTAATTAAAAGACTAAGAACAACAAGAGCATATATCCAAGAAATTTCACTAGTGAACTTAGGGAAAATGAAATATGTAGGAAGTTGTGTGGTCTAAATCTTATCAACCGATGACCAACGTTGGCATGTCCCCATGTTAGGTTGTCATCTCATAACCTTTATCATATTTGATCTGCTTCCAAGACTGTAGCTTTTCCTTTCGCTTTATTTCTCGGTTTAATTTTGTTCTATTTTTTCATAACTGAAAGGTTGTAAACTCACGCGCACGAATCTCAATGCGGCTTCATACATATAATGAATTTAATTCTGGGTTCAGGAAATATATTTTGAAGCACCCTGTTTCTGCATCTAATGAGAACACACTCCACCTGGTAAAGCAAGTTTTTTGGTTTTTTTGCGTGTCTGATAAGGATGGTGGTAATTATTTACCAATTAAAAGGTGGACTAATTTTACTCAGATTTTTTTTAGTAAACGTTAATTAATTCAGGAGATTTGGAGATTAAATTCCTAAATATTTCTCATTATCTTAGCGAAAGAAATTGACCAGACGGTTGCTCGCTGCCTCAGTGTGCACGGTTCGAATCTCCGGTACGGAATTTTTGCAAATTAGAAAATAACATTTCCGAAGAAAAAATTATTCTGTTTTTCTGTTTCTTGCGGTTTGCTGGATTCATTTCATCACTCTTTCGCGTTT
>CAXAKS010000143.1:5000-12777 GCA_963969495.1 Ceratothoa steindachneri | reverse complement strand
CGAATGGAAAACTGCCAAGTGGTAGAATTAGGAGCCGAACTAGGGGGATACTTAATCTCCCCATTTGAAGGTCCATCATCTCTTTGGACGTGACCGCGAATTTGACCTTCGTTCCTAAGCCTACCCTTTTCTATCTTGTCCTAACATGCTCACAAGTTTGTCAGTGCGTTCTCACTTCTCTTTGTTTTTATATAAGTGTATTCATTCATTGATATATAAACCAATGTTCTAATATTTTTATTTGTATTTTTACTTTATCTCTGAAGATGATACGAGGGTATCGAAGCAGGTCAGAGAAATGAAGTGTTTTAGTAAAGGAATCTTCTCTCATTGCCTCATTTAACTTTAAAATCCGAATTATAAGGTATTTCGGAGAGCTTATCCACAGCCTCAAACCAGCCGTCGCTGAATTAAATTGTCTTTGGAGAATGTGGTTTAATTCCTCATCTTTTCTTGCGATATTGCATTAATTTTCATTATATATATATATATATATATATATATATATATATATATATATATATATATATAATATATATATATATATATATATATATATATATATATATGCGTGTGGTGTGTGTTTGTGTGTGAAACCGCCGAACGGGTGGCCATCCCTTAGGCCCCGAGTTCCCCGCCGCCGATGGATGGCGTCTTTTGTCATATTGGAAATGTGAGGACGAGCATTGTCGTGTTGCAGAAGGACTCCATAACGTCGATGAGGTCACTTTTGACGAATAGCTTCGGTGAGTCGATACATTTGTTGAACGTAGAGTTCTGCATTGAAAATCTCGTTGTTCGAAAGGACCTCATAAAGAATGATGCCTTCACAATTCCACCACGCACACAGCATCCTCTTTCGTGGATGAAGTCCTTGCTTTAATCGCGGAAGTGTTTTTTTTTTATTGGGGCTAAGCCATTGTTTTCGATGGTTCATGTTGACCTAAACACACCACTTTTCGTCGCCAGTGATGATGCGGTGAAGAAATCTGTCCTTATATCCACGAGTAGCCTTGTGACGAGCAAGCAAACTTGCGGCAATCGTGGAGAGTTGAAGTTTGTTGCTTTCGCTCAAAACGTGTGGAACCCATGCACCGAGCTTTTGAACTTCCCCCATCGAATGAAAGTGATTCACTACAGTTTTCTGATCATACCCCAATTGTACAGCCAATTATCTAGTCGATTGACGAGGATTTTCATGAAGAAGGTCGTTCAATCGATCTTCATCCAACTTAATGGGGCGACCAGAACGTTCTTCGTCATTAAGATTGAAATGACCCTTTTTGAAACGTTAAAACCCCCATTAAGCTCTCCTTTCTGATAAAGCATTTTCTCCGTACACAGCACAAATATCGCGACGAGCTTTGGATGCATTTGCATTGTTCCCGTCTCGATTGTAAATAAATAACAACAAGTGTCGAAAATGCGCCTTTCTTTCAACTCGATATTCCATTTTGAGGGTATAGAACAAAAATTAAATTAACACAACTTTTAAATAAACCGCAATGACTTATTACTCAACTTCAAGACGTAGCCTAAGCAAAAGCCTAATAGTCTACCTTGTTAAGAGACGTAGCCTAACCTTTTGCAAATTTCGCTCTCATTATTTATTATTGTTTCTTAATATGTGCACAAATCACGTCAACAAAACTTAAATCAACACAACATTAAAAAAAACGCAAGAACTTATTCCTCAACCTAATAATATTAAAAAAAGAATAAAATTTAAAAAAAAAATAAATAAATAAACTAAAATGAATATATATCAAAAAATACAATAATAAATAAATAGTAATAAATAATAATATAAAATAATAGTAATAAACGAAAGAATCCAATCCGATTCATCCTCAATTAGCAGAGCAGAGAAGGCGAACTCATTTACAGATCCAAGGAACAAATTAGTATAAAAAATTCGAGTACTCGAGTGCAAATTGGACTCATAATCGCCCCTGATTTCTTCCTCTGCCAGACCTCCCACCCCTAATTTTTCTCCTCCACATTATATTTCCTGCGAGGGGAGTAATCACCGCAGGTCCACTCTCCTTAGTTAGGTCCAGTTTTGTCCGGAAAAGCCAGGAAACAACCTAGAAACTTAACTCAAGAACTAATAAAGACAAACTCCGAACTCGGGCCTAATTGTCTCCTCCTCTCCTCCTCCCCTCCCCCCCACACATTTCTTTCCACTTCTTTCACTTAAAAGCAAACACTGGAACCGAGGGGAAACCCAGAAAAGCAGGTAAAATAGGGCGAGAGGGGTGGGTGGGTTATAAAGTATTTTAATTACAAATTCATTGCGTTTCCTCGCGAATTAAGAAAATGAGAATAATCAGAAATTAGCGAGGACGATGAGGGAAGGGGTAGAGGGGGGAAGATGTCAATGGGGAATCATTTTCCCCTTGAATGCATGCCAAATGAAGGAGGGAAAGGGACTAGAAGCGAAATAAAACTCTATAGTCCCTATATATTTCGTCGCATGTTCACTTTCTCATGTATCCACACTAGGCACAAGTATGTAAGTAAGTAAGTAAAGTTTATTGCTGAAATTATAATACAATGATGCCATATACATTATTTTTTTGTTAGTAATAGCTACAGTCCGTCGAGCCAAGCTCATTGACGGACATCAAAATTCTTATATATTTGAAGGAATGGAAGCTCGATTAGAGATAGCAAACTTACCTAAATTTACACAGTTTAACATAAAATATCAGTAGACCTAGACTGAAGAGAAACCCTTATAAGGTAATTTAGTTGGCCTAGGAAAAAAATGGCAAATTTTGTTTATAAGGTAAATAGTTTCGTATTTCTTTTTTGAATCGATTACAATCGGTAGTCTGAAGAAGTAGTTTCTTATCCATAGGCATTTGTTGAAAAGTTTCGGAAAAAAGAAATTACGCTGTTTATGAATAATTTTGTTCTAAAGATTGGACAAATAAGGTTTAATATTATTACTTTCGGTGTTTGTACTACATTTAATTACCTTGAATATTGAACTTCTTCCCCGAATTTTAGAGATTAGCAGTAATGTGAAGTATTGCTGTATAAAAGTAGTTTTATAATTCTCCAATCAGAGTAGACATTGGCAGTATATGTTGATCATTGCCTCTGTAGTCAGGTTATGTCTGATTCAGTAGAGAATACTCGTACCTAGGATTTTCTACAGCTCTGTTCATGTTTGGTCAATATGGTAATTCCAATTTAAGTTTTCAACAACAGTAACGCCAAGAAATTTAGTAGAATTAACTTGTTTAACTACTTCACCATTTCAGGTTACTGGAGGAATAGAGTTTTTTTATAGAACGATTTTGAAACAGCATATAATTTGTTTTTGAGATTTTGATTAATAGTTTATTAAAATTAATCCATAACCTAACTTTGTTTAAGTCAGATTAAGTTTGTATGCAAATAATTTATATTTTTATTCTTCAGTAAGAGGATTGTATCATCAGCATATACCACAAAACTAAACTTGTCACCCAGCATTTACAAGGTCATTAATGTATAAAAGAAAAAGTATTGGGCCTAAAGCAGAACTTTGTGGTAGACCTTAAGAATTTCTTTAAACGGTGAGTTAATATTATTACAAAACACACTTTGTTTTCTGTTGCTAAGGTAGCTACGAGACAATTTCAATGGCACACCACTAATTACATAGTATTCTAATTTATGAAGTAAAATTTTATGGTCTAAAGTATCAAAAGCCTTTGATAAATCTATGAAAACTCCCACTATGTACATATTTTCCTCTAAACATGAATACACATCATTAACAAAGTGTAGTATTGCTGATTCAGTGGAGTGTTTTGCCCTAAAGCCAATGTTGTTGTTCAGTTATTAGTTTGTTCATTTCGAGATAATTCATTAATATAAAGGAAAGGTTTTTTCCAAAATATTTTACTAAATGCGGAAGTATGGAAATGGGAAGGTAAATATTTGGATCACCTCTGTCACCTGATTTCAATAGAGAAATTACTTTAGTTTTTTTAAGTTGGTCTGGAAAAAATACCGGATTTTAGTGATGCTTGATTATGTGAGTCAGAGAGGTAGATATGTAGTGTACAATAACTGCACATACACAAAGAAAGAGAGAGATAGAAAGAGAAGGACAGACACATTTTGCCAGGTCGAAGTATCAAAGATGGAATGGTAGGAGCAATAAATAAGGTCGTTTGGAGACAGTTTGTGAATCAGCGGAATCTGATTAGAACGTCTGGTTTGAAACCCGATCACAATGTAAGGCTATCGCACTCGAGTGTGAGAGCAGATAGGCAAACAGAGTAATTAGAGTTGTCTGGAATGGGAACAGACTTGGCGACAAAAGATGATTCGCCTTAATGTAACATTTTATACGATCATCTTAGCTTTAACCAAACGGAGTTTATGTGATACCCTCGCAGGGATAATACCCCCAAAGTAAGATACGAAGTGGAGAATTTCAGCCAATCACAGGCTCCGCTGGGCTAAGAGGTAGCTAAGCACCGCCTCTGCGACCAAAAGAAGGGTGAGCTACGCGTCGCCTCCAAAATGATGCTCGGTATAAATACATTTTTATTCAAAGATCATTATCATAATTACTATTGTTATTATAGATTATTATTGACCCATTGATTGATTGATTATTAGACTCTTAATTCACCGCTCTGCGAATGTCCATTATTCCTGCTCTTGCCATTATCACCCGATTTAAAATATTCCGTTGCGCAAATTAAATCTTTACTGTAAATGTAAACATTTCAAAGTGGTATAAAAATACAAGTGTTAAATTCCTTCACGAAGGAGCCTTTTACTTACAAACCTTGATCGGTTATTACCCCTCGGACCGTACGTCAAGAAACCTGTAGGTAAGCCACTTTACCAAACCCTTATAGGATCACCTTGCAATCAAAACAAGGCCTACTTACGCCAAACCTATAACTGACGACCCCATATTCGGCGACCTATAGATATAACTGAACAAGAGCATTTTAATTTTTTCGAGTAAATGTCGTCATAACCAGGTGTGTGTGTTTTCAAATTATTAAGAATAGTTTCAACTTCAATTTAGCTAGCTGGCGCTAAGGGAGAAGATAAGTGGGTCTTTTAAATACTTGTAATTGCAATCATACTCATTAACTGCAAAATTATTTCAAAGAAAGTGTTCATTAAACTTTTCTGATACATCCGTTCCTGGCGGGTTTAATTCAATAGTATGCTTGTGTACATTATTAGTTCTGTTCAGATGGCAGTTTATGGTTTCTACTTTTTGTTAGGGTTTCCTTGATTCTCATTTAGTTGGGTTTTGTAATACAAGTTCCTTGCTTCTCTTAATAGTGATGTTAGTTTATTCCTATATTGTTTATAAGTGCGCTCATACGTTATTGGCAATGTTTTTGAAAGTCTTTCTAATCTATGTTTTTCTCTCATGCTCTTTTTTTAAGGCTGGTGTAATATATGGGCTGCATTTATCTTTCTTATTTTAAGCTAATATTTTGAATCGGAAAGCGTTTATGAAAAAAGTATCTTAAACTTTTCCGTAAAAGAGACTATAAGCTTCGTCCCAACAATTTGAATTTAGTATATTATTCCAATTTACAACAGAAAGGTTAGAAGAAAAACTTTCCATTGACAATTTTGTAACAGCTCTTTTATAAATATATGAGGTTCCTGTTTAGCTTGTTCAAACTTAAACGGAGATATCAGTTTCAATTATATAGTTACCAATATTTTCATCTAAATGATATGCCTATATATGATTTATGAGTGTGGCTGAGGTGCTGGTGACTCTGGTTGGCTTGGTATAAATGGGTGGAGTGAAAAAGAAAGCATTAAATTAATAAATTCAAGGACATGAGTTTCATTACATTTCTGTACGTTTAGATTAAAGTCGCCTATAATAAAAAATACCTGGATATTTCTTTTCATACATTAAAGAAAGAATGCCAGACATTGTTGTTTGAAAATTATGAACATTGCCATTTGGAGGCCAGGAAATACATAAAAATAAATACTTTTTCGTTACAACCGTCACCTCCACACCAATTGTTTGAATAAAAAAGTCTGAAATGGTAAGGTGATTCACAACAAAAGGATCGTATTCATTCGTCACATATAAGGCTACACCACCACCATGAACATTTCTACAGTTATTAAACATATAATATCTAGCAACTTCATACAGACACACAAGGTTCGGATCTAGCCTGATTTCAGTGAAACCAAAAACATTAATGTTTAAAGTTGTGCTCTACAAAACTGTATCTTAAAAATATTGGTTCTTTGGAAAGGATCGTATATTCATATTACAAATTGTTAAAATTTTGTTACTGCTTAAGTTAATTTTATCGGCAGACAAATATTGTTTTAGGATCACAAACAAACCGATCACGCACAAAGAACTTGTTTACATCTAAATCACTGTTATGCTATAAGTGATGGAATTCTAAATTTCTATAATGACCTCCGTTGCCAAAGAATGCAAGAATGGACATTAAGGATTCATTATTTAATGAGGAAAAGGGTAATTCGTCACATATTAATCCTATAGATACCATTAGAGCTATCAGAAAAAAATGTGGAACTGATACGGGGAAGTTCATCTATTTCTTACGGTTTCGTAGGGTTTTTTGCTGTCGCTTCACAGCACCGCTACTGACTTGAAGGTCACCAGCAGACCCGCCAAGGGCTGGGGCCCTGTCACCACCGGCACCAAGGAATGAGGCCGCAGCATCCGCCCCAGAACTAGCATGAGACATGGCCACAAAACCCGCTCCGGCACTAGCAGGAGACATGACCACAGCACCAGCAGTAGCCCAGACACCAGCGCCCGCAGGCACAGCTGAAGAAACGTCTCTGCCCCTTCCAGCTTCAGCACCACTGACAGCCGGCTGGCCACCAACAACACCCCCGGCCACTATGACGTCACCACCAGCACTCCTCGTCGGTTCATTACTGGCAGTCTCAGGTCGTTGAGTTGTTCGTTCCTTATTAGTTTTGTATATTTGAGGAAAGCAATCTTCCCTTGGTTTCTGGCCTCTTTCAGTAAGGGAAGTTTTTTATTTCTGATATCCTGTGAAGCCTGGCACAGGTCTTCGTTGATGTAGATTCCTGTGACCTTAAGTTTTCTTGCGTTTCTGACTATTGTCTCTCGATCACCAAACTTATCGAATCTTTCAATGATAGTTCTAGGTTGTGGGGGGGGGGGGTAGCTTAGCCTGTCCGGTGTGCTCTTTCTAGTTTCATGGGTGGTATTTGAGCCTATCCTCAAGCAGCTTCGTTACAATTTGAGCTGTCTCTTCCCATGATTCACCACCGGGTTGTTCTTGAATCCCGGTAAAACGAAGGTTGTTCCGGTGGTTATAATCCTCTTGGTAATTTGTTCTTCTTTTAACTCCTTAATATGTGAGTTCATATTAACTATAGTTGTCTTATTATCATTATTTGTTTTTTTGAGCATCAACACTTCACACTGTATTTCCTTCACTTCCGCTTGCATAAACTCAAGGCTCTTCACCAAGTCTGCTATAATTTCCTCTGAATGGTGAATTCTTGATTTCAGTTGTTCCACAATAACGTCCAAGGCAGTCTTGAAGGTTTTACCCTGTGCCTTAAGGAGTACCTTAATTAGCAGCTTCAAGCTCCATAACGAAGCTATTCTAGGCCCAGAAACACTTGATCGTTACAATATCTGGAGCACTGCTTAACCACGTCGGCGGTAGCTTAATGAGGGCACTTTGTGACCAAACCAGTAGGCATCGGTAGGTGATCGCGAATGGGAAAAACTGCTAAGGCAATCAGT
>CAXAKS010000142.1:0-32351 GCA_963969495.1 Ceratothoa steindachneri | reverse complement strand
GCCCTATGGAATAAGGTATAACTGCGATATTATATTTAAAAAGCCGACGCTCGCTGAAACTAAGGCGAGGGGCGTCGAGGGGGGAACGGGATATAAAGAGTAGTAAGACGGTCGAGGCTAAGGTCGGCGGTACTTGCCCTTTAGTCTTATAAGGCCGAGGGTCGCCTCGATGGCCTCGGTCTTCCTAAAACACCCGAGTGGTATATGCGAGGTATTTGTAAAAAGCCGAGGGTAACATTTTTCCCCTCCCGCTCCCAAGGGGTATATCTGAGATATTTGTATAAAGCCGAGCATCACATTTCTCTTCTCGCCCTATGGAATAAGGTATAACTGCGATATTTTATTTAAAAAGCCGACGCTCGCTGAAACTAAGGCGAGGGGCGTCGAGGGGGGAACGGGATATAAAGAGTAGTAAGACGGTCGAGGCTAAGGTCGGCGGTACTTGCCCTTTAGTCTTATAAGGCCGAGGGTCGCCTCGATGGCCTCGGTCTTCCTAAAACACCCGAGTGGTATATGCGAGTTATTTGTAAAAAGCCGAGGGTAACATTTTTCCCCTCCCGCTCCCAAGGGGTATATCTGAGATATTTGTATAAAGCCGAGCATCACATTTCTCTTCTCGCCCTATGGAATAAGGTATAACTGCGAGATTATATTTAAAAAGCCGACGCTCGCCGCATCTTAGGCGAGGGGCGTCGAGGGGGGAACGGGATATAAAGAGTAGTAAGACGGTCGAGGCTAAGGTCGGCGGTACTTGCCCTTTAGTCTTATAAGGCCGAGGGTCGCCTCGATGGCCTCGGTCTTCCTCTAACACCCGAGTGGTATATGCGAGTTATTTGTAAAAAGCCGAGGGTAACATTTTTCCCCTCCCGCTCCCAAGGGGTATATCTGAGATATTTGTATAAAGCCGAGCTTCACATTTCTCTTCTCGCCCTATGAAATAAGGTATAACTGCGATATTATATTTAAAAATCCGACGCTCGCCGCATCTTAGGCGAGGGGTGTCGAGGGGGGAACGGGATATAAAGAGTAGTAAGACGGTCGAGGCTAAGGTCGGCGGTACTTGTCCTTTAGTCTTATAAGGCCGAGGGTCGCCTCGATGGCCTCGGTCTTCCTAAAACACCCGAGTGGTATATGCGAGTTATTTGTAAAAAGCCGAGGGTAACATTTTTCCCCTCCCGCTCCCAAGGGGTATATCTGAGATATTTGTATAAAGCCGAGCTTCACATTTCTCTTCTCGCCCTATGAAATAAGGTATAACTGCGATATTATATTTAAAAATCCGACGCTCGCCGCATCTTAGGCGAGGGGCGTCGAGGGGGGAACGGGATATAAAGAGTAATAAGACGGTCGAGGCTAAGGTCGGCGGTACTTGTCCTTTAGTCTTATAAGGCCGAGGGTCGCCTCGATGGCCTCGGTCTTCCTAAAACACCCGAGTGGTATATGCGAGGTATTTGTAAAAAGCCGAGGGTAACATTTTTCCCCTCCCGCTCCCAAGGGGTATATCTGAGATATTTGTATAAAGCCGAGCATCACATTTCTCTTCTCGCCCTATGGAATAAGGTATAACTGCGATATTTTATTTAAAAAGCCGACGCTCGCTGAAACTAAGGCGAGGGGCGTCGAGGGGGGAACGGGATATAAAGAGTAGTAAGACGGTCGAGGCTAAGGTCGGCGGTACTTGCCCTTTAGTCTTATAAGGCCGAGGGTCGCCTCGATGGCCTCGGTCTTCCTCTAACACCCGAGTGGTATATGCGAGTTATTTGTAAAAAGCCGAGGGTAACATTTTTCCCCTCCCGCTCCCAAGGGGTATATCTGAGATATTTGTATAAAGCCGAGCATCACATTTCTCTTCTCGCCCTATGGAATAAGGTATAACTGCGATATTTTATTTAAAAAGCCGACGCTCGCTGAAACTAAGGCGAGGGGCGTCGAGGGGGGAACGGGATATAAAGAGTAGTAAGACGGTCGAGGCTAAGGTCGGCGGTACTTGCCCTTTAGTCTTATAAGGCCGAGGGTCGCCTCGATGGCCTCGGTCTTCCTAAAACACCCGAGTGGTATATGCGAGTTATTTGTAAAAAGCCGAGGGTAACATTTTTCCCCTCCCGCTCCCAAGGGGTATATCTGAGATATTTGTATAAAGCCGAGCTTCACATTTCTCTTCTCGCCCTATGAAATAAGGTATAACTGCGATATTATATTTAAAAATCCGACGCTCGCCGCATCTTAGGCGAGGGGTGTCGAGGGGGGAACGGGATATAAAGAGTAGTAAGACGGTCGAGGCTAAGGTCGGCGGTACTTGCCCTTTAGTCTTATAAGGCCGAGGGTCGCCTCGATGGCCTCGGTCTTCCTCTAACACCCGAGTGGTATATGCGAGTTATTTGTAAAAAGCCGAGGGTAACATTTTTTCCCTCCCGCTCCCAAGGGGTATATCTGAGATATTTGTATAAAGCCGAGCATCACATTTCTCTTCTCGCCCTATGGAATAAGGTATAACTGCGATATTTTATTTAAAAAGCCGACGCTCGCCGCATCTTAGGCGAGGGGCGTCGAGGGGGGAACGGGATATAAAGAGTAATAAGACGGTCGAGGCTAAGGTCGGCGGTACTTGTCCTTTAGTCTTATAAGGCCGAGGGTCGCCTCGATGGCCTCGGTCTTCCTAAAACACCCGAGTGGTATATGCGAGGTATTTGTAAAAAGCCGAGGGTAACATTTTTCCCCTCCCGCTCCCAAGGGGTATATCTGAGATATTTGTATAAAGCCGAGCATCACATTTCTCTTCTCGCCCTATGGAATAAGGTATAACTGCGATATTTTATTTAAAAAGCCGACGCTCGCTGAAACTAAGGCGAGGGGCGTCGAGGGGGGAACGGGATATAAAGAGTAGTAAGACGGTCGAGGCTAAGGTCGGCGGTACTTGCCCTTTAGTCTTATAAGGCCGAGGGTCGCCTCGATGGCCTCGGTCTTCCTCTAACACCCGAGTGGTATATGCGAGTTATTTGTAAAAAGCCGAGGGTAACATTTTTCCCCTCCCGCTCCCAAGGGGTATATCTGAGATATTTGTATAAAGCCGAGCTTCACATTTCTCTTCTCGCCCTATGAAATAAGGTATAACTGCGATATTATATTTAAAAATCCGACGCTCGCCGCATCTTAGGCGAGGGGTGTCGAGGGGGGAACGGGATATAAAGAGTAGTAAGACGGTCGAGGCTAAGGTCGGCGGTACTTGCCCTTTAGTCTTATAAGGCCGAGGGTCGCCTCGATGGCCTCGGTCTTCCTAAAACACCCGAGTGGTATATGCGAGTTATTTGTAAAAAGCCGAGGGTAACATTTTTCCCCTCCCGCTCCCAAGGGGTATATCTGAGATATTTGTATAAAGCCGAGCTTCACATTTCTCTTCTCGCCCTATGAAATAAGGTATAACTGCGATATTATATTTAAAAATCCGACGCTCGCCGCATCTTAGGCGAGGGGCGTCGAGGGGGGAACGGGATATAAAGAGTAATAAGACGGTCGAGGCTAAGGTCGGCGGTACTTGTCCTTTAGTCTTATAAGGCCGAGGGTCGCCTCGATGGCCTCGGTCTTCCTAAAACACCCGAGTGGTATATGCGAGTTATTTGTAAAAAGCCGAGGGTAACATTTTTCCCCTCCCGCTCCCAAGGGGTATATCTGAGATATTTGTATAAAGCCGAGCTTCACATTTCTCTTCTCGCCCTATGAAATAAGGTATAACTGCGATATTATATTTAAAAATCCGACGCTCGCCGCATCTTAGGCGAGGGGTGTCGAGGGGGGAACGGGATATAAAGAGTAGTAAGACGGTCGAGGCTAAGGTCGGCGGTACTTGCCCTTTAGTCTTATAAGGCCGAGGGTCGCCTCGATGGCCTCGGTCTTCCTAAAACACCCGAGTGGTATATGCGAGTTATTTGTAAAAAGCCGAGGGTAACATTTTTCCCCTCCCGCTCCCAAGGGGTATATCTGAGATATTTGTATAAAGCCGAGCATCACATTTCTCTTCTCGCCCTATGGAATAAGGTATAACTGCGATATTATATTTAAAAATCCGACGCTCGCCGCATCTTAGGCGAGGGGCGTCGAGGGGGGAACGGGATATAAAGAGTAATAAGACGGTCGAGGCTAAGGTCGGCGGTACTTGTCCTTTAGTCTTATAAGGCCGAGGGTCGCCTCGATGGCCTCGGTCTTCCTAAAACACCCGAGTGGTATATGCGAGGTATTTGTAAAAAGCCGAGGGTAACATTTTTCCCCTCCCGCTCCCAAGGGGTATATCTGAGATATTTGTATAAAGCCGAGCATCACATTTCTCTTCTCGCCCTATGGAATAAGGTATAACTGCGATATTTTATTTAAAAAGCCGACGCTCGCTGAAACTAAGGCGAGGGGCGTCGAGGGGGGAACGGGATATAAAGAGTAGTAAGACGGTCGAGGCTAAGGTCGGCGGTACTTGCCCTTTAGTCTTATAAGGCCGAGGGTCGCCTCGATGGCCTCGGTCTTCCTCTAACACCCGAGTGGTATATGCGAGTTATTTGTAAAAAGCCGAGGGTAACATTTTTCCCCTCCCGCTCCCAAGGGGTATATCTGAGATATTTGTATAAAGCCGAGCATCACATTTCTCTTCTCGCCCTATGGAATAAGGTATAACTGCGATATTTTATTTAAAAAGCCGACGCTCGCTGAAACTAAGGCGAGGGGCGTCGAGGGGGGAACGGGATATAAAGAGTAGTAAGACGGTCGAGGCTAAGGTCGGCGGTACTTGCCCTTTAGTCTTATAAGGCCGAGGGTCGCCTCGATGGCCTCGGTCTTCCTAAAACACCCGAGTGGTATATGCGAGTTATTTGTAAAAAGCCGAGGGTAACATTTTTCCCCTCCCGCTCCCAAGGGGTATATCTGAGATATTTGTATAAAGCCGAGCTTCACATTTCTCTTCTCGCCCTATGAAATAAGGTATAACTGCGATATTATATTTAAAAATCCGACGCTCGCCGCATCTTAGGCGAGGGGTGTCGAGGGGGGAACGGGATATAAAGAGTAGTAAGACGGTCGAGGCTAAGGTCGGCGGTACTTGCCCTTTAGTCTTATAAGGCCGAGGGTCGCCTCGATGGCCTCGGTCTTCCTCTAACACCCGAGTGGTATATGCGAGTTATTTGTAAAAAGCCGAGGGTAACATTTTTTCCCTCCCGCTCCCAAGGGGTATATCTGAGATATTTGTATAAAGCCGAGCATCACATTTCTCTTCTCGCCCTATGGAATAAGGTATAACTGCGATATTTTATTTAAAAAGCCGACGCTCGCCGCATCTTAGGCGAGGGGCGTCGAGGGGGGAACGGGATATAAAGAGTAATAAGACGGTCGAGGCTAAGGTCGGCGGTACTTGTCCTTTAGTCTTATAAGGCCGAGGGTCGCCTCGATGGCCTCGGTCTTCCTAAAACACCCGAGTGGTATATGCGAGGTATTTGTAAAAAGCCGAGGGTAACATTTTTCCCCTCCCGCTCCCAAGGGGTATATCTGAGATATTTGTATAAAGCCGAGCATCACATTTCTCTTCTCGCCCTATGGAATAAGGTATAACTGCGATATTTTATTTAAAAAGCCGACGCTCGCTGAAACTAAGGCGAGGGGCGTCGAGGGGGGAACGGGATATAAAGAGTAGTAAGACGGTCGAGGCTAAGGTCGGCGGTACTTGCCCTTTAGTCTTATAAGGCCGAGGGTCGCCTCGATGGCCTCGGTCTTCCTCTAACACCCGAGTGGTATATGCGAGTTATTTGTAAAAAGCCGAGGGTAACATTTTTCCCCTCCCGCTCCCAAGGGGTATATCTGAGATATTTGTATAAAGCCGAGCATCACATTTCTCTTCTCGCCCTATGGAATAAGGTATAACTGCGATATTATATTTAAAAATCCGACGCTCGCCGCATCTTAGGCGAGGGGTGTCGAGGGGGGAACGGGATATAAAGAGTAGTAAGACGGTCGAGGCTAAGGTCGGCGGTACTTGCCCTTTAGTCTTATAAGGCCGAGGGTCGCCTCGATGGCCTCGGTCTTCCTAAAACACCCGAGTGGTATATGCGAGTTATTTGTAAAAAGCCGAGGGTAACATTTTTCCCCTCCCGCTCCCAAGGGGTATATCTGAGATATTTGTATAAAGCCGAGCATCACATTTCTCTTCTCGCCCTACGGAATAAGGTATAACTGCGAGATTATATTTAAAAAGCCGACGCTCGCTGAAACTAAGGCGAGGGGCGTCGAGGGGGGAACGGGATATAAAGAGTAGTAAGACGGTCGAGGCTAAGGTCGGCGGTACTTGCCCTTTAGTCTTATAAGGCCGAGGGTCGCCTCGATGGCCTCGGTCTTCCTAAAACACCCGAGTGGTATATGCGAGTTATTTGTAAAAAGCCGAGGGTAACATTTTTCCCCTCCCGCTCCCAAGGGGTATATCTGAGATATTTGTATAAAGCCGAGCATCACATTTCTCTTCTCGCCCTATGGAATAAGGTATAACTGCGATATTTTATTTAAAAAGCCGACGCTCGCCGCATCTTAGGCGAGGGGCGTCGAGGGGGGAACGGGATATAAAGAGTAGTAAAACGGTCGAGGCTAAGGTCGGCGGTACTTGCCCTTTAGTCTTATAAGGCCGAGGGTCGCCTCGATGGCCTCGGTCTTCCTCTAACACCCGAGTGGTATATGCGAGTTATTTGTAAAAAGCCGAGGGTAACATTTTTCCCCTCCCGCTCCCAAGGGGTATATCTGAGATATTTGTATAAAGCCGAGCATCACATTTCTCTTCTCGCCCTATGGAATAAGGTATAACTGCGATATTTTATTTAAAAAGCCGACGCTCGCTGAAACTAAGGCGAGGGGCGTCGAGGGGGGAACGGGATATAAAGAGTAGTAAGACGGTCGAGGCTAAGGTCGGCGGTACTTGCCCTTTAGTCTTATAAGGCCGAGGGTCGCCTCGATGGCCTCGGTCTTCCTCTAACACCCGAGTGGTATATGCGAGTTATTTGTAAAAAGCCGAGGGTAACATTTTTCCCCTCCCGCTCCCAAGGGGTATATCTGAGATATTTGTATAAAGCCGAGCATCACATTTCTCTTCTCGCCCTATGGAATAAGGTATAACTGCGATATTTTATTTAAAAAGCCGACGCTCGCTGAAACTAAGGCGAGGGGCGTCGTGGGGGGAACGGGATATAAAGAGTAGTAAGACGGTCGAGGCTAAGGTCGGCGGTACTTGCCCTTTAGTCTTATAAGGCCGAGGGTCGCCTCGATGGCCTCGGTCTTCCTAAAACACCCGAGTGGTATATGCGAGTTATTTGTAAAAAGCCGAGGGTAACATTTTTCCCCTCCCGCTCCCAAGGGGTATATCTGAGATATTTGTATAAAGCCGAGCATCACATTTCTCTTCTCGCCCTATGGAATAAGGTATAACTGCGATATTATATTTAAAAAGCCGACGCTCGCTGAAACTAAGGCCGGTGGCGTCGAGGGGGGAACGGGATATAAAGAGTAGTAAGACGGTCGAGGCTAAGGT
Source organism: Ceratothoa steindachneri (assembly GCA_963969495.1). Classification (NCBI taxonomy): domain Eukaryota; kingdom Metazoa; phylum Arthropoda; class Malacostraca; order Isopoda; family Cymothoidae; genus Ceratothoa; species Ceratothoa steindachneri. Next base: position 24,811 of record CAXAKS010000142.1, on the reverse strand, counting down.
CGGCGGTACTTGCCCTTTAGTCTTATAAGGCCGAGGGTCGCCTCGATGGCCTCGGTCTTCCTCTAACACCCGAGTGGTATATGCGAGTTATTTGTAAAAAGCCGAGGGTAACATTTTTCCCCTCCCGCTCCCAAGGGGTATATCTGAGATATTTGTATAAAGCCGAGCATCACATTTCTCTTCTCGCCCTATGGAATAAGGTATAACTGCGATATTTTATTTAAAAAGCCGACGCTCGCTGAAACTAAGGCGAGGGGCGTCGTGGGGGGAACGGGATATAAAGAGTAGTAAGACGGTCGAGGCTAAGGTCGGCGGTACTTGCCCTTTAGTCTTATAAGGCCGAGGGTCGCCTCGATGGCCTCGGTCTTCCTAAAACACCCGAGTGGTATATGCGAGTTATTTGTAAAAAGCCGAGGGTAACATTTTTCCCCTCCCGCTCCCAAGGGGTATATCTGAGATATTTGTATAAAGCCGAGCATCACATTTCTCTTCTCGCCCTATGGAATAAGGTATAACTGCGATATTATATTTAAAAAGCCGACGCTCGCTGAAACTAAGGCCGGTGGCGTCGAGGGGGGAACGGGATATAAAGAGTAGTAAGACGGTCGAGGCTAAGGTCGGCGGTACTTGCCCTTTAGTCTTATAAGGCCGAGGGTCGCCTCGATGGCCTCGGTCTTCCTAAAACACCCGAGTGGTATAGGCGAGTTATTTGTAAAAAGCCGAGGGTAACATTTTTCCCCTCCCGCTCCCAAGGGGTATATCTGAGATATTTGTATAAAGCCGAGCATCACATTTCTCTTCTCGCCCTATGGAATAAGGTATAACTGCGATATTATATTTAAAAAGCCGACGCTCGCTGAAACTAAGGCCGGTGGCGTCGAGGGGGGAACGGGATATAAAGAGTAGTAAGACGGTCGAGGCTAAGGTCGGCGGTACTTGCCCTTTAGTCTTATAAGGCCGAGGGTCGCCTCGATGGCCTCGGTCTTCCTAAAACACCCGAGTGGTATATGCGAGTTATTTGTAAAAAGCCGAGGGTAACATTTTTCCCCTCCCGCTCCCAAGGGGTATATCTGAGATATTTGTATAAAGCCGAGCTTCACATTTCTCTTCTCGCCCTATGAAATAAGGTATAACTGCGATATTATATTTAAAAATCCGACGCTCGCCGCATCTTAGGCGAGGGGTGTCGAGGGGGGAACGGGATATAAAGAGTAGTAAGACGGTCGAGGCTAAGGTCGGCGGTACTTGCCCTTTAGTCTTATAAGGCCGAGGGTCGCCTCGATGGCCTCGGTCTTCCTAAAACACCCGAGTGGTATATGCGAGTTATTTGTAAAAAGCCGAGGGTAACATTTTTCCCCTCCCGCTCCCAAGGGGTATATCTGAGATATTTGTATAAAGCCGAGCATCACATTTCTCTTCTCGCCCTATGGAATAAGGTATAACTGCGAGATTATATTTAAAAAGCCGACGCTCGCTGAAACTAAGGCGAGGGGCGTCGAGGGGGGAACGGGATATAAAGAGTAGTAAGACGGTCGAGGCTAAGGTCGGCGGTACTTGCCCTTCAGTCTTATAAGGCCGAGGGTCGCCTCGATGGCCTCGGTCTTCCTAAAACACCCGAGTGGTATATGCGAGTTATTTGTAAAAAGCCGAGGGTAACATTTTTCCCCTCCCGCTCCCAAGGGGTATATCTGAGATATTTGTATAAAGCCGAGCATCACATTTCTCTTCTCGCCCTATGGAATAAGGTATAACTGCGATATTTTATTTAAAAAGCCGACGCTCGCCGCATCTTAGGCGAGGGGCGTCGAGGGGGGAACGGGATATAAAGAGTAGTAAAACGGTCGAGGCTAAGGTCGGCGGTACTTGCCCTTTAGTCTTATAAGGCCGAGGGTCGCCTCGATGGCCTCGGTCTTCCTAAAACACCCGAGTGGTATATGCGAGTTATTTGTAAAAAGCCGAGGGTAACATTTTTCCCCTCCCGCTCCCAAGGGGTATATCTGAGATATTTGTATAAAGCCGAGCATCACATTTCTCTTCTCGCCCTATGGAATAAGGTATAACTGCGATATTTTATTTAAAAAGCCGACGCTCGCTGAAACTAAGGCGAGGGGCGTCGAGGGGGGAACGGGATATAAAGAGTAGTAGGACGGTCGAGGCTAAGGTCGGCGGTACTTGCCCTTTAGTCTTATAAGGCCGAGGGTCGCCTCGATGGCCTCGGTCTTCCTAAAACACCCGAGTGGTATATGCGAGTTATTTGTAAAAAGCCGAGGGTAACATTTTTCCCCTCCCGCTCCCAAGGGGTATATCTGAGATATTTGTATAAAGCCGAGCTTCACATTTCTCTTCTCGCCCTATGAAATAAGGTATAACTGCGATATTATATTTAAAAATCCGACGCTCGCCGCATCTTAGGCGAGGGGCGTCGAGGGGGGAACGGGATATAAAGAGTAATAAGACGGTCGAGGCTAAGGTCGGCGGTACTTGTCCTTTAGTCTTATAAGGCCGAGGGTCGCCTCGATGGCCTCGGTCTTCCTAAAACACCCGAGTGGTATATGCGAGTTATTTGTAAAAAGCCGAGGGTAACATTTTTCCCCTCCCGCTCCCAAGGGGTATATCTGAGATATTTGTATAAAGCCGAGCTTCACATTTCTCTTCTCGCCCTATGAAATAAGGTATAACTGCGATATTATATTTAAAAATCCGACGCTCGCCGCATCTTAGGCGAGGGGTGTCGAGGGGGGAACGGGATATAAAGAGTAGTAAGACGGTCGAGGCTAAGGTCGGCGGTACTTGCCCTTTAGTCTTATAAGGCCGAGGGTCGCCTCGATGGCCTCGGTCTTCCTAAAACACCCGAGTGGTATATGCGAGTTATTTGTAAAAAGCCGAGGGTAACATTTTTCCCCTCCCGCTCCCAAGGGGTATATCTGAGATATTTGTATAAAGCCGAGCATCACATTTCTCTTCTCGCCCTATGGAATAAGGTATAACTGCGATATTATATTTAAAAATCCGACGCTCGCCGCATCTTAGGCGAGGGGCGTCGAGGGGGGAACGGGATATAAAGAGTAATAAGACGGTCGAGGCTAAGGTCGGCGGTACTTGTCCTTTAGTCTTATAAGGCCGAGGGTCGCCTCGATGGCCTCGGTCTTCCTAAAACACCCGAGTGGTATATGCGAGGTATTTGTAAAAAGCCGAGGGTAACATTTTTCCCCTCCCGCTCCCAAGGGGTATATCTGAGATATTTGTATAAAGCCGAGCATCACATTTCTCTTCTCGCCCTATGGAATAAGGTATAACTGCGATATTTTATTTAAAAAGCCGACGCTCGCTGAAACTAAGGCGAGGGGCGTCGAGGGGGGAACGGGATATAAAGAGTAGTAAGACGGTCGAGGCTAAGGTCGGCGGTACTTGCCCTTTAGTCTTATAAGGCCGAGGGTCGCCTCGATGGCCTCGGTCTTCCTCTAACACCCGAGTGGTATATGCGAGTTATTTGTAAAAAGCCGAGGGTAACATTTTTCCCCTCCCGCTCCCAAGGGGTATATCTGAGATATTTGTATAAAGCCGAGCATCACATTTCTCTTCTCGCCCTATGGAATAAGGTATAACTGCGATATTTTATTTAAAAAGCCGACGCTCGCTGAAACTAAGGCGAGGGGCGTCGAGGGGGGAACGGGATATAAAGAGTAGTAAGACGGTCGAGGCTAAGGTCGGCGGTACTTGCCCTTTAGTCTTATAAGGCCGAGGGTCGCCTCGATGGCCTCGGTCTTCCTAAAACACCCGAGTGGTATATGCGAGTTATTTGTAAAAAGCCGAGGGTAACATTTTTCCCCTCCCGCTCCCAAGGGGTATATCTGAGATATTTGTATAAAGCCGAGCTTCACATTTCTCTTCTCGCCCTATGAAATAAGGTATAACTGCGATATTATATTTAAAAATCCGACGCTCGCCGCATCTTAGGCGAGGGGTGTCGAGGGGGGAACGGGATATAAAGAGTAGTAAGACGGTCGAGGCTAAGGTCGGCGGTACTTGCCCTTTAGTCTTATAAGGCCGAGGGTCGCCTCGATGGCCTCGGTCTTCCTCTAACACCCGAGTGGTATATGCGAGTTATTTGTAAAAAGCCGAGGGTAACATTTTTTCCCTCCCGCTCCCAAGGGGTATATCTGAGATATTTGTATAAAGCCGAGCATCACATTTCTCTTCTCGCCCTATGGAATAAGGTATAACTGCGATATTTTATTTAAAAAGCCGACGCTCGCCGCATCTTAGGCGAGAGGCGTCGAGGGGGGAACGGGATATAAAGAGTAATAAGACGGTCGAGGCTAAGGTCGGCGGTACTTGTCCTTTAGTCTTATAAGGCCGAGGGTCGCCTCGATGGCCTCGGTCTTCCTAAAACACCCGAGTGGTATATGCGAGGTATTTGTAAAAAGCCGAGGGTAACATTTTTCCCCTCCCGCTCCCAAGGGGTATATCTGAGATATTTGTATAAAGCCGAGCATCACATTTCTCTTCTCGCCCTATGGAATAAGGTATAACTGCGATATTTTATTTAAAAAGCCGACGCTCGCTGAAACTAAGGCGAGGGGCGTCGAGGGGGGAACGGGATATAAAGAGTAGTAAGACGGTCGAGGCTAAGGTCGGCGGTACTTGCCCTTTAGTCTTATAAGGCCGAGGGTCGCCTCGATGGCCTCGGTCTTCCTCTAACACCCGAGTGGTATATGCGAGTTATTTGTAAAAAGCCGAGGGTAACATTTTTCCCCTCCCGCTCCCAAGGGGTATATCTGAGATATTTGTATAAAGCCGAGCATCACATTTCTCTTCTCGCCCTATGGAATAAGGTATAACTGCGATATTATATTTAAAAATCCGACGCTCGCCGCATCTTAGGCGAGGGGTGTCGAGGGGGGAACGGGATATAAAGAGTAGTAAGACGGTCGAGGCTAAGGTCGGCGGTACTTGCCCTTTAGTCTTATAAGGCCGAGGGTCGCCTCGATGGCCTCGGTCTTCCTAAAACACCCGAGTGGTATATGCGAGTTATTTGTAAAAAGCCGAGGGTAACATTTTTCCCCTCCCGCTCCCAAGGGGTATATCTGAGATATTTGTATAAAGCCGAGCATCACATTTCTCTTCTCGCCCTACGGAATAAGGTATAACTGCGAGATTATATTTAAAAAGCCGACGCTCGCTGAAACTAAGGCGAGGGGCGTCGAGGGGGGAACGGGATATAAAGAGTAGTAAGACGGTCGAGGCTAAGGTCGGCGGTACTTGCCCTTTAGTCTTATAAGGCCGAGGGTCGCCTCGATGGCCTCGGTCTTCCTAAAACACCCGAGTGGTATATGCGAGTTATTTGTAAAAAGCCGAGGGTAACATTTTTCCCCTCCCGCTCCCAAGGGGTATATCTGAGATATTTGTATAAAGCCGAGCATCACATTTCTCTTCTCGCCCTATGGAATAAGGTATAACTGCGATATTTTATTTAAAAAGCCGACGCTCGCCGCATCTTAGGCGAGGGGCGTCGAGGGGGGAACGGGATATAAAGAGTAGTAAAACGGTCGAGGCTAAGGTCGGCGGTACTTGCCCTTTAGTCTTATAAGGCCGAGGGTCGCCTCGATGGCCTCGGTCTTCCTCTAACACCCGAGTGGTATATGCGAGTTATTTGTAAAAAGCCGAGGGTAACATTTTTCCCCTCCCGCTCCCAAGGGGTATATCTGAGATATTTGTATAAAGCCGAGCATCACATTTCTCTTCTCGCCCTATGGAATAAGGTATAACTGCGATATTTTATTTAAAAAGCCGACGCTCGCTGAAACTAAGGCGAGGGGCGTCGAGGGGGGAACGGGATATAAAGAGTAGTAAGACGGTCGAGGCTAAGGTCGGCGGTACTTGCCCTTTAGTCTTATAAGGCCGAGGGTCGCCTCGATGGCCTCGGTCTTCCTCTAACACCCGAGTGGTATATGCGAGTTATTTGTAAAAAGCCGAGGGTAACATTTTTCCCCTCCCGCTCCCAAGGGGTATATCTGAGATATTTGTATAAAGCCGAGCATCACATTTCTCTTCTCGCCCTATGGAATAAGGTATAACTGCGATATTTTATTTAAAAAGCCGACGCTCGCTGAAACTAAGGCGAGGGGCGTCGTGGGGGGAACGGGATATAAAGAGTAGTAAGACGGTCGAGGCTAAGGTCGGCGGTACTTGCCCTTTAGTCTTATAAGGCCGAGGGTCGCCTCGATGGCCTCGGTCTTCCTAAAACACCCGAGTGGTATATGCGAGTTATTTGTAAAAAGCCGAGGGTAACATTTTTCCCCTCCCGCTCCCAAGGGGTATATCTGAGATATTTGTATAAAGCCGAGCATCACATTTCTCTTCTCGCCCTATGGAATAAGGTATAACTGCGATATTATATTTAAAAAGCCGACGCTCGCTGAAACTAAGGCCGGTGGCGTCGAGGGGGGAACGGGATATAAAGAGTAGTAAGACGGTCGAGGCTAAGGTCGGCGGTACTTGCCCTTTAGTCTTATAAGGCCGAGGGTCGCCTCGATGGCCTCGGTCTTCCTCTAACACCCGAGTGGTATATGCGAGTTATTTGTAAAAAGCCGAGGGTAACATTTTTCCCCTCCCGCTCCCAAGGGGTATATCTGAGATATTTGTATAAAGCCGAGCATCACATTTCTCTTCTCGCCCTATGGAATAAGGTATAACTGCGATATTTTATTTAAAAAGCCGACGCTCGCTGAAACTAAGGCGAGGGGCGTCGTGGGGGGAACGGGATATAAAGAGTAGTAAGACGGTCGAGGCTAAGGTCGGCGGTACTTGCCCTTTAGTCTTATAAGGCCGAGGGTCGCCTCGATGGCCTCGGTCTTCCTCTAACACCCGAGTGGTATATGCGAGTTATTTGTAAAAAGCCGAGGGTAACATTTTTCCCCTCCCGCTCCCAAGGGGTATATCTGAGATATTTGTATAAAGCCGAGCTTCACATTTCTCTTCTCGCCCTATGAAATAAGGTATAACTGCGATATTATATTTAAAAATCCGACGCTCGCCGCATCTTAGGCGAGGGGTGTCGAGGGGGGAACGGGATATAAAGAGTAGTAAGACGGTCGAGGCTAAGGTCGGCGGTACTTGCCCTTTAGTCTTATAAGGCCGAGGGTCGCCTCGATGGCCTCGGTCTTCCTAAAACACCCGAGTGGTATATGCGAGTTATTTGTAAAAAGCCGAGGGTAACATTTTTCCCCTCCCGCTCCCAAGGGGTATATCTGAGATATTTGTATAAAGCCGAGCATCACATTTCTCTTCTCGCCCTATGGAATAAGGTATAACTGCGAGATTATATTTAAAAAGCCGACGCTCGCTGAAACTAAGGCGAGGGGCGTCGAGGGGGGAACGGGATATAAAGAGTAGTAAGACGGTCGAGGCTAAGGTCGGCGGTACTTGCCCTTCAGTCTTATAAGGCCGAGGGTCGCCTCGATGGCCTCGGTCTTCCTAAAACACCCGAGTGGTATATGCGAGTTATTTGTAAAAAGCCGAGGGTAACATTTTTCCCCTCCCGCTCCCAAGGGGTATATCTGAGATATTTGTATAAAGCCGAGCATCACATTTCTCTTCTCGCCCTATGGAATAAGGTATAACTGCGATATTTTATTTAAAAAGCCGACGCTCGCCGCATCTTAGGCGAGGGGCGTCGAGGGGGGAACGGGATATAAAGAGTAGTAAAACGGTCGAGGCTAAGGTCGGCGGTACTTGCCCTTTAGTCTTATAAGGCCGAGGGTCGCCTCGATGGCCTCGGTCTTCCTAAAACACCCGAGTGGTATATGCGAGTTATTTGTAAAAAGCCGAGGGTAACATTTTTCCCCTCCCGCTCCCAAGGGGTATATCTGAGATATTTGTATAAAGCCGAGCATCACATTTCTCTTCTCGCCCTATGGAATAAGGTATAACTGCGATATTTTATTTAAAAAGCCGACGCTCGCTGAAACTAAGGCGAGGGGCGTCGAGGGGGGAACGGGATATAAAGAGTAGTAGGACGGTCGAGGCTAAGGTCGGCGGTACTTGCCCTTTAGTCTTATAAGGCCGAGGGTCGCCTCGATGGCCTCGGTCTTCCTAAAACACCCGAGTGGTATATGCGAGTTATTTGTAAAAAGCCGAGGGTAACATTTTTCCCCTCCCGCTCCCAAGGGGTATATCTGAGATATTTGTATAAAGCCGAGCATCACATTTCTCTTCTCGCCCTATGGAATAAGGTATAACTGCGATATTTTATTTAAAAAGCCGACGCTCGCCGCATCTTAGGCGAGGGGCGTCGAGGGGGGAACGGGATATAAAGAGTAGTAAGACGGTCGAGGCTAAGGTCGGCGGTACTTGCCCTTTAGTCTTATAAGGCCGAGGGTCGCCTCGATGGCCTCGGTCTTCCTAAAACACCCGAGTGGTATATGCGAGTTATTTGTAAAAAGCCGAGGGTAACATTTTTCCCCTCCCGCTCCCAAGGGGTATATCTGAGATATTTGTATAAAGCCGAGCATCACATTTCTCTTCTCGCCCTATGGAATAAGGTATAACTGCGATATTTTATTTAAAAAGCCGACGCTCACCGCATCTTAGGCGAGGGGCGTCGAGGGGGGAACGGGATATAAAGAGTAGTAAGACGGTCGAGGCTAAGGTCGGCGGTACTTGCCCTTTAGTCTTATAAGGCCGAGGGTCGCCTCGATGGCCTCGGTCTTCCTAAAACACCCGAGTGGTATATGCGAGTTATTTGTAAAAAGCCGAGGGTAACATTTTTTCCCTCCCGCTCCCAAGGGGTATATCTGAGATATTTGTATAAAGCCGAGCATCACATTTCTCTTCTCGCCCTATGGAATAAGGTATAACTGCGATATTATATTTAAAAATCCGACGCTTGCCGCATCTTAGGCGAGGGGTGTCGAGGGGGGAACGTGATATAAAGAGTAGTAAGACGGTCGAGGCTAAGGTCGGCGGTACTTGCCCTTTAGTCTTATAAGGCCGAGGGTCGCCTCGATAACCTCGGTCTTCCTAAAACACCCGAGTGGTATATGCGAGTTATTTGTAAAAAGCCGAGGGTAACATTTTTCCCCTCCCGCTCCCAAGGGGTATATCTGAGATATTTGTATAAAGCCGAGCATCACATTTCTCTTCTCGCCCTATGGAATAAGGTATAACTGCGATATATTATTTAAAAAGCCGACGCTCGCCGCATCTTAGGCGAGGGGCGTCGAGGGGGGAACGGGATATAAAGAGTAGTAAGACGGTCGAGGCTAAGGTCGGCGGTACTTGCCCTTTAGTCTTATAAGGCCGAGGGTCGCCTCGATGGCCTCGGTCTTCCTCTAACACCCGAGTGGTATATGCGAGTTATTTGTAAAAAGCCGAGGGTAACATTTTTCCCCTCCCGCTCCCAAGGGGTATATCTGAGATATTTGTATAAAGCCGAGCATCACATTTCTCTTCTCGCCCTATGGAATAAGGTATAACTGCGATATTTTATTTAAAAAGCCGACGCTCGCTGAAACTAAGGCGAGGGGCGTCGAGGGGGGAACGGGATATAAAGAGTAGTAAGACGGTCGAGGCTAAGGTCGGCGGTACTTGCCCTTTAGTCTTATAAGGCCGAGGGTCGCCTCGATGGCCTCGGTCTTCCTAAAACACCCGAGTGGTATATGCGAGTTATTTGTAAAAAGCCGAGGGTAACATTTTTCCCCTCCCGCTCCCAAGGGGTATATCTGAGATATTTGTATAAAGCCGAGCATCACATTTCTCTTCTCGCCCTATGGAATAAGGTATAACTGCGAGATTATATTTAAAAAGCCGACGCTCGCTGAAACTAAGGCGAGGGGCGTCGAGGGGGGAACGGGATATAAAGAGTAGTAAGACGGTCGAGGCTAAGGTCGGCGGTACTTGCCCTTTAGTCTTATAAGGCCGAGGGTCGCCTCGATGGCCTCGGTCTTTCTAAAACACCGAGTGGTATATGCGAGTTATTTGTAAAAAGCCGAGGGTAACATTTTTCCCCTCCCGCTCCCAAGGGGTATATCTGAGATATTTGTATAAAGCCGAGCTTCACATTTCTCTTCTCGCCCTATGGAATAAGGTATAACTGCGATATATTATTTAAAAATCCGACGCTCGCCGTATCTTAGGCGAGGGGCGTCGAGGGGGGAACGGGATATAAAGAGTAGCAAGACGGTCGAGGCTAAGGTCGGCGGTACTTGCCCTTTAGTCTTATAAGGCCGAGGGTCGCCTCGATGGCCTCGGTCTTCCTAAAACACCCGAGTGGTATATGCGAGTTATTTGTAAAAAGCCGAGGGTAATATTTTTTCCCTCCCGCTCCCAAGGGGTATAACCGAGATATTTGTATAAAGCCGAGCATCACATTTCTCTTCTCGCCCTATGGAATAAGGTATAACTGCGATATTTTATTTAAAAAGCCGACGCTCGCCGCATCTTAGGCGAGGGGCGTCGAGGGGGGAACGGGATATAAAGAGTAGTAAGACGGTCGAGGCTAAGGTCGGCGGTACTTGCCCTTTATTCTTATAAGGCCGAGGGTCGCCTCGAGTTATTTGTAAAAAGCCGAGGGTAACATTTTTCCCCTCCCGCTCCCAAGGGGTATATCTGAGATATTTGTATAAAGCCGAGCTTCACATTTCTCTTCTCGCCCTATGAAATAAGGTATAACCGCGATATTATATTTAAAAATCCGACGCTCGCCGCATCTTAGGCGAGGGGTGTCGAGGGGGGAACGGGATATAAAGAGTAGTAAGACGGTCGAGGCTAAGGTCGGCGGTACTTGCCCTTTAGTCTTATAAGGCCGAGGGTCGCCTCGATGGCCTCGGTCTTCCTAAAACACCCGAGTGGTATAGGCGAGTTATTTGTAAAAAGCCGAGGGTAACATTTTTCCCCTCCCGCTCCCAAAGGGTATATCTGAGATATTTGTATAAAGGCGAGCATCACATTTCTCTTCTCGCCCTATGGAATAAGGTATAACTGCGATATATTATTTAAAAAGCCGACGCTCGCCGTATCTTAGGCGAGGGGCGTCGAGGGGGGAACGGGATATAAAGAGTAGTAAGACGGTCGAGGCTAAGGTCGGCGGTACTTGCCCTTTAGTCTTATAAGGCCGAGGGTCGCCTCGATGGCCTCGGTCTTCCTCTAACACCCGAGTGGTATATGCGAGTTATTTGTTAAAAGCCGAGGGTAACATTTTTCCCCTCCCGCTCCCAAGGGGTATATCTGAGATATTTGTATAAAGCCGAGCATCACATTTCTCTTCTCGCCCTATGGAATAAGGTATAACTGCGATATTTTATTTAAAAAGCCGACGCTCGCCGCATCTTAGGCGAGGGGCGTCGAGGGGGGAACGGGATATAAAGAGTAGTAAGACGGTCGAGGCTAAGGTCGGCGGTACTTGCCCTTTAGTCTTATAAGGCCGAGGGTCGCCTCGATGGCCTCGGTCTTCCTAAAACACCCGAGTGGTATATGCGAGTTATTTGTAAAAAGCCGAGGGTAACATTTTTCCCCTCCCGCTCCCAAGGGGTATATCTGAGATATTTGTATAAAGCCGAGCATCACATTTCTCTTCTCGCCCTATGGAATAAGGTATAACTGCGATATTTTATTTTTAAAAGCCGACGCTCGCCGCATCTTAGGCGAGGGGCGTCGAGGGGGGAACGGGATATAAAGAGTAGTAAGACGGTCGAGGCTAAGGTCGGCGGTACTTGCCCTTTAGTCTTATAAGGCCGAGGGTCGCCTCGATGGCCTCGGTCTTCCTAAAACACCCGAGTGGTATATGCGAGTTATTTGTAAAAAGCCGAGGGTAACATTTTTCCCCTCCCGCTCCCAAGGGGTATATCTGAGATATTTGTATAAAGCCGAGCTTCACATTTCTCTTCTCGCCCTATGGAATAAGGTATAACTGCGATATTATATTTAAAAAGCCGACGCTCGCTGAAACTAAGGCGAGGGGCGTCGAGGGGGGAACGGGATATAAAGAGTAGTAAGACGGTCGAGGCTAAGGTCGGCGGTACTTGCCCTTTAGTCTTATAAGGCCGAGGGTCGCCTCGATGGCCTCGGTCTTCCTAAAACACCCGAGTGGTATATGCGAGGTATTTGTAAAAAGCCGAGGGTAACATTTTTCCCCTCCCGCTCCCAAGGGGTATATCTGAGATATTTGTATAAAGCCGAGCATCACATTTCTCTTCTCGCCCTATGGAATAAGGTATAACTGCGATATTTTATTTAAAAAGCCGACGCTCGCTGAAACTAAGGCGAGGGGCGTCGAGGGGGGAACGGGATATAAAGAGTAGTAAGACGGTCGAGGCTAAGGTCGGCGGTACTTGCCCTTTAGTCTTATAAGGCCGAGGGTCGCCTCGATGGCCTCGGTCTTCCTAAAACACCCGAGTGGTATATGCGAGTTATTTGTAAAAAGCCGAGGGTAACATTTTTCCCCTCCCGCTCCCAAGGGGTATATCTGAGATATTTGTATAAAGCCGAGCATCACATTTCTCTTCTCGCCCTATGGAATAAGGTATAACTGCGAGATTATATTTAAAAAGCCGACGCTCGCCGCATCTTAGGCGAGGGGCGTCGAGGGGGGAACGGGATATAAAGAGTAGTAAGACGGTCGAGGCTAAGGTCGGCGGTACTTGCCCTTTAGTCTTATAAGGCCGAGGGTCGCCTCGATGGCCTCGGTCTTCCTCTAACACCCGAGTGGTATATGCGAGTTATTTGTAAAAAGCCGAGGGTAACATTTTTCCCCTCCCGCTCCCAAGGGGTATATCTGAGATATTTGTATAAAGCCGAGCTTCACATTTCTCTTCTCGCCCTATGAAATAAGGTATAACTGCGATATTATATTTAAAAATCCGACGCTCGCCGCATCTTAGGCGAGGGGTGTCGAGGGGGGAACGGGATATAAAGAGTAGTAAGACGGTCGAGGCTAAGGTCGGCGGTACTTGTCCTTTAGTCTTATAAGGCCGAGGGTCGCCTCGATGGCCTCGGTCTTCCTAAAACACCCGAGTGGTATATGCGAGTTATTTGTAAAAAGCCGAGGGTAACATTTTTCCCCTCCCGCTCCCAAGGGGTATATCTGAGATATTTGTATAAAGCCGAGCTTCACATTTCTCTTCTCGCCCTATGAAATAAGGTATAACTGCGATATTATATTTAAAAATCCGACGCTCGCCGCATCTTAGGCGAGGGGTGTCGAGGGGGGAACGGGATATAAAGAGTAGTAAGACGGTCGAGGCTAAGGTCGGCGGTACTTGCCCTTTAGTCTTATAAGGCCGAGGGTCGCCTCGATGGCCTCGGTCTTCCTAAAACACCCGAGTGGTATATGCGAGTTATTTGTAAAAAGCCGAGGGTAACATTTTTCCCCTCCCGCTCCCAAGGGGTATATCTGAGATATTTGTATAAAGCCGAGCATCACATTTCTCTTCTCGCCCTATGGAATAAGGTATAACTGCGATATTATATTTAAAAATCCGACGCTCGCCGCATCTTAGGCGAGGGGCGTCGAGGGGGGAACGGGATATAAAGAGTAATAAGACGGTCGAGGCTAAGGTCGGCGGTACTTGTCCTTTAGTCTTATAAGGCCGAGGGTCGCCTCGATGGCCTCGGTCTTCCTAAAACACCCGAGTGGTATATGCGAGGTATTTGTAAAAAGCCGAGGGTAACATTTTTCCCCTCCCGCTCCCAAGGGGTATATCTGAGATATTTGTATAAAGCCGAGCATCACATTTCTCTTCTCGCCCTATGGAATAAGGTATAACTGCGATATTTTATTTAAAAAGCCGACGCTCGCTGAAACTAAGGCGAGGGGCGTCGAGGGGGGAACGGGATATAAAGAGTAGTAAGACGGTCGAGGCTAAGGTCGGCGGTACTTGCCCTTTAGTCTTATAAGGCCGAGGGTCGCCTCGATGGCCTCGGTCTTCCTCTAACACCCGAGTGGTATATGCGAGTTATTTGTAAAAAGCCGAGGGTAACATTTTTCCCCTCCCGCTCCCAAGGGGTATATCTGAGATATTTGTATAAAGCCGAGCATCACATTTCTCTTCTCGCCCTATGGAATAAGGTATAACTGCGATATTTTATTTAAAAAGCCGACGCTCGCTGAAACTAAGGCGAGGGGCGTCGAGGGGGGAACGGGATATAAAGAGTAGTAAGACGGTCGAGGCTAAGGTCGGCGGTACTTGCCCTTTAGTCTTATAAGGCCGAGGGTCGCCTCGATGGCCTCGGTCTTCCTAAAACACCCGAGTGGTATATGCGAGTTATTTGTAAAAAGCCGAGGGTAACATTTTTCCCCTCCCGCTCCCAAGGGGTATATCTGAGATATTTGTATAAAGCCGAGCTTCACATTTCTCTTCTCGCCCTATGAAATAAGGTATAACTGCGATATTATATTTAAAAATCCGACGCTCGCCGCATCTTAGGCGAGGGGTGTCGAGGGGGGAACGGGATATAAAGAGTAGTAAGACGGTCGAGGCTAAGGTCGGCGGTACTTGCCCTTTAGTCTTATAAGGCCGAGGGTCGCCTCGATGGCCTCGGTCTTCCTCTAACACCCGAGTGGTATATGCGAGTTATTTGTAAAAAGCCGAGGGTAACATTTTTTCCCTCCCGCTCCCAAGGGGTATATCTGAGATATTTGTATAAAGCCGAGCATCACATTTCTCTTCTCGCCCTATGGAATAAGGTATAACTGCGATATTTTATTTAAAAAGCCGACGCTCGCCGCATCTTAGGCGAGGGGCGTCGAGGGGGGAACGGGATATAAAGAGTAATAAGACGGTCGAGGCTAAGGTCGGCGGTACTTGTCCTTTAGTCTTATAAGGCCGAGGGTCGCCTCGATGGCCTCGGTCTTCCTAAAACACCCGAGTGGTATATGCGAGGTATTTGTAAAAAGCCGAGGGTAACATTTTTCCCCTCCCGCTCCCAAGGGGTATATCTGAGATATTTGTATAAAGCCGAGCATCACATTTCTCTTCTCGCCCTATGGAATAAGGTATAACTGCGATATTTTATTTAAAAAGCCGACGCTCGCTGAAACTAAGGCGAGGGGCGTCGAGGGGGGAACGGGATATAAAGAGTAGTAAGACGGTCGAGGCTAAGGTCGGCGGTACTTGCCCTTTAGTCTTATAAGGCCGAGGGTCGCCTCGATGGCCTCGGTCTTCCTCTAACACCCGAGTGGTATATGCGAGTTATTTGTAAAAAGCCGAGGGTAACATTTTTCCCCTCCCGCTCCCAAGGGGTATATCTGAGATATTTGTATAAAGCCGAGCATCACATTTCTCTTCTCGCCCTATGGAATAAGGTATAACTGCGATATTATATTTAAAAATCCGACGCTCGCCGCATCTTAGGCGAGGGGTGTCGAGGGGGGAACGGGATATAAAGAGTAGTAAGACGGTCGAGGCTAAGGTCGGCGGTACTTGCCCTTTAGTCTTATAAGGCCGAGGGTCGCCTCGATGGCCTCGGTCTTCCTAAAACACCCGAGTGGTATATGCGAGTTATTTGTAAAAAGCCGAGGGTAACATTTTTCCCCTCCCGCTCCCAAGGGGTATATCTGAGATATTTGTATAAAGCCGAGCATCACATTTCTCTTCTCGCCCTACGGAATAAGGTATAACTGCGAGATTATATTTAAAAAGCCGACGCTCGCTGAAACTAAGGCGAGGGGCGTCGAGGGGGGAACGGGATATAAAGAGTAGTAAGACGGTCGAGGCTAAGGTCGGCGGTACTTGCCCTTTAGTCTTATAAGGCCGAGGGTCGCCTCGATGGCCTCGGTCTTCCTAAAACACCCGAGTGGTATATGCGAGTTATTTGTAAAAAGCCGAGGGTAACATTTTTCCCCTCCCGCTCCCAAGGGGTATATCTGAGATATTTGTATAAAGCCGAGCATCACATTTCTCTTCTCGCCCTATGGAATAAGGTATAACTGCGATATTTTATTTAAAAAGCCGACGCTCGCCGCATCTTAGGCGAGGGGCGTCGAGGGGGGAACGGGATATAAAGAGTAGTAAAACGGTCGAGGCTAAGGTCGGCGGTACTTGCCCTTTAGTCTTATAAGGCCGAGGGTCGCCTCGATGGCCTCGGTCTTCCTCTAACACCCGAGTGGTATATGCGAGTTATTTGTAAAAAGCCGAGGGTAACATTTTTCCCCTCCCGCTCCCAAGGGGTATATCTGAGATATTTGTATAAAGCCGAGCATCACATTTCTCTTCTCGCCCTATGGAATAAGGTATAACTGCGATATTTTATTTAAAAAGCCGACGCTCGCTGAAACTAAGGCGAGGGGCGTCGAGGGGGGAACGGGATATAAAGAGTAGTAAGACGGTCGAGGCTAAGGTCGGCGGTACTTGCCCTTTAGTCTTATAAGGCCGAGGGTCGCCTCGATGGCCTCGGTCTTCCTCTAACACCCGAGTGGTATATGCGAGTTATTTGTAAAAAGCCGAGGGTAACATTTTTCCCCTCCCGCTCCCAAGGGGTATATCTGAGATATTTGTATAAAGCCGAGCATCACATTTCTCTTCTCGCCCTATGGAATAAGGTATAACTGCGATATTTTATTTAAAAAGCCGACGCTCGCTGAAACTAAGGCGAGGGGCGTCGTGGGGGGAACGGGATATAAAGAGTAGTAAGACGGTCGAGGCTAAGGTCGGCGGTACTTGCCCTTTAGTCTTATAAGGCCGAGGGTCGCCTCGATGGCCTCGGTCTTCCTAAAACACCCGAGTGGTATATGCGAGTTATTTGTAAAAAGCCGAGGGTAACATTTTTCCCCTCCCGCTCCCAAGGGGTATATCTGAGATATTTGTATAAAGCCGAGCATCACATTTCTCTTCTCGCCCTATGGAATAAGGTATAACTGCGATATTATATTTAAAAAGCCGACGCTCGCTGAAACTAAGGCCGGTGGCGTCGAGGGGGGAACGGGATATAAAGAGTAGTAAGACGGTCGAGGCTAAGGTCGGCGGTACTTGCCCTTTAGTCTTATAAGGCCGAGGGTCGCCTCGATGGCCTCGGTCTTCCTCTAACACCCGAGTGGTATATGCGAGTTATTTGTAAAAAGCCGAGGGTAACATTTTTCCCCTCCCGCTCCCAAGGGGTATATCTGAGATATTTGTATAAAGCCGAGCATCACATTTCTCTTCTCGCCCTATGGAATAAGGTATAACTGCGATATTTTATTTAAAAAGCCGACGCTCGCTGAAACTAAGGCGAGGGGCGTCGTGGGGGGAACGGGATATAAAGAGTAGTAAGACGGTCGAGGCTAAGGTCGGCGGTACTTGCCCTTTAGTCTTATAAGGCCGAGGGTCGCCTCGATGGCCTCGGTCTTCCTCTAACACCCGAGTGGTATATGCGAGTTATTTGTAAAAAGCCGAGGGTAACATTTTTCCCCTCCCGCTCCCAAGGGGTATATCTGAGATATTTGTATAAAGCCGAGCTTCACATTTCTCTTCTCGCCCTATGAAATAAGGTATAACTGCGATATTATATTTAAAAATCCGACGCTCGCCGCATCTTAGGCGAGGGGTGTCGAGGGGGGAACGGGATATAAAGAGTAGTAAGACGGTCGAGGCTAAGGTCGGCGGTACTTGCCCTTTAGTCTTATAAGGCCGAGGGTCGCCTCGATGGCCTCGGTCTTCCTAAAACACCCGAGTGGTATATGCGAGTTATTTGTAAAAAGCCGAGGGTAACATTTTTCCCCTCCCGCTCCCAAGGGGTATATCTGAGATATTTGTATAAAGCCGAGCATCACATTTCTCTTCTCGCCCTATGGAATAAGGTATAACTGCGAGATTATATTTAAAAAGCCGACGCTCGCTGAAACTAAGGCGAGGGGCGTCGAGGGGGGAACGGGATATAAAGAGTAGTAAGACGGTCGAGGCTAAGGTCGGCGGTACTTGCCCTTCAGTCTTATAAGGCCGAGGGTCGCCTCGATGGCCTCGGTCTTCCTAAAACACCCGAGTGGTATATGCGAGTTATTTGTAAAAAGCCGAGGGTAACATTTTTCCCCTCCCGCTCCCAAGGGGTATATCTGAGATATTTGTATAAAGCCGAGCATCACATTTCTCTTCTCGCCCTATGGAATAAGGTATAACTGCGATATTTTATTTAAAAAGCCGACGCTCGCCGCATCTTAGGCGAGGGGCGTCGAGGGGGGAACGGGATATAAAGAGTAGTAAAACGGTCGAGGCTAAGGTCGGCGGTACTTGCCCTTTAGTCTTATAAGGCCGAGGGTCGCCTCGATGGCCTCGGTCTTCCTAAAACACCCGAGTGGTATATGCGAGTTATTTGTAAAAAGCCGAGGGTAACATTTTTCCCCTCCCGCTCCCAAGGGGTATATCTGAGATATTTGTATAAAGCCGAGCATCACATTTCTCTTCTCGCCCTATGGAATAAGGTATAACTGCGATATTTTATTTAAAAAGCCGACGCTCGCTGAAACTAAGGCGAGGGGCGTCGAGGGGGGAACGGGATATAAAGAGTAGTAGGACGGTCGAGGCTAAGGTCGGCGGTACTTGCCCTTTAGTCTTATAAGGCCGAGGGTCGCCTCGATGGCCTCGGTCTTCCTAAAACACCCGAGTGGTATATGCGAGTTATTTGTAAAAAGCCGAGGGTAACATTTTTCCCCTCCCGCTCCCAAGGGGTATATCTGAGATATTTGTATAAAGCCGAGCATCACATTTCTCTTCTCGCCCTATGGAATAAGGTATAACTGCGATATTTTATTTAAAAAGCCGACGCTCGCCGCATCTTAGGCGAGGGGCGTCGAGGGGGGAACGGGATATAAAGAGTAGTAAGACGGTCGAGGCTAAGGTCGGCGGTACTTGCCCTTTAGTCTTATAAGGCCGAGGGTCGCCTCGATGGCCTCGGTCTTCCTAAAACACCCGAGTGGTATATGCGAGTTATTTGTAAAAAGCCGAGGGTAACATTTTTCCCCTCCCGCTCCCAAGGGGTATATCTGAGATATTTGTATAAAGCCGAGCATCACATTTCTCTTCTCGCCCTATGGAATAAGGTATAACTGCGATATTTTATTTAAAAAGCCGACGCTCACCGCATCTTAGGCGAGGGGCGTCGAGGGGGGAACGGGATATAAAGAGTAGTAAGACGGTCGAGGCTAAGGTCGGCGGTACTTGCCCTTTAGTCTTATAAGGCCGAGGGTCGCCTCGATGGCCTCGGTCTTCCTAAAACACCCGAGTGGTATATGCGAGTTATTTGTAAAAAGCCGAGGGTAACATTTTTTCCCTCCCGCTCCCAAGGGGTATATCTGAGATATTTGTATAAAGCCGAGCATCACATTTCTCTTCTCGCCCTATGGAATAAGGTATAACTGCGATATTATATTTAAAAATCCGACGCTTGCCGCATCTTAGGCGAGGGGTGTCGAGGGGGGAACGTGATATAAAGAGTAGTAAGACGGTCGAGGCTAAGGTCGGCGGTACTTGCCCTTTAGTCTTATAAGGCCGAGGGTCGCCTCGATAACCTCGGTCTTCCTAAAACACCCGAGTGGTATATGCGAGTTATTTGTAAAAAGCCGAGGGTAACATTTTTCCCCTCCCGCTCCCAAGGGGTATATCTGAGATATTTGTATAAAGCCGAGCATCACATTTCTCTTCTCGCCCTATGGAATAAGGTATAACTGCGATATATTATTTAAAAAGCCGACGCTCGCCGCATCTTAGGCGAGGGGCGTCGAGGGGGGAACGGGATATAAAGAGTAGTAAGACGGTCGAGGCTAAGGTCGGCGGTACTTGCCCTTTAGTCTTATAAGGCCGAGGGTCGCCTCGATGGCCTCGGTCTTCCTCTAACACCCGAGTGGTATATGCGAGTTATTTGTAAAAAGCCGAGGGTAACATTTTTCCCCTCCCGCTCCCAAGGGGTATATCTGAGATATTTGTATAAAGCCGAGCATCACATTTCTCTTCTCGCCCTATGGAATAAGGTATAACTGCGATATTTTATTTAAAAAGCCGACGCTCGCTGAAACTAAGGCGAGGGGCGTCGAGGGGGGAACGGGATATAAAGAGTAGTAAGACGGTCGAGGCTAAGGTCGGCGGTACTTGCCCTTTAGTCTTATAAGGCCGAGGGTCGCCTCGATGGCCTCGGTCTTCCTAAAACACCCGAGTGGTATATGCGAGTTATTTGTAAAAAGCCGAGGGTAACATTTTTCCCCTCCCGCTCCCAAGGGGTATATCTGAGATATTTGTATAAAGCCGAGCATCACATTTCTCTTCTCGCCCTATGGAATAAGGTATAACTGCGAGATTATATTTAAAAAGCCGACGCTCGCTGAAACTAAGGCGAGGGGCGTCGAGGGGGGAACGGGATATAAAGAGTAGTAAGACGGTCGAGGCTAAGGTCGGCGGTACTTGCCCTTTAGTCTTATAAGGCCGAGGGTCGCCTCGATGGCCTCGGTCTTTCTAAAACACCGAGTGGTATATGCGAGTTATTTGTAAAAAGCCGAGGGTAACATTTTTCCCCTCCCGCTCCCAAGGGGTATATCTGAGATATTTGTATAAAGCCGAGCTTCACATTTCTCTTCTCGCCCTATGGAATAAGGTATAACTGCGATATATTATTTAAAAATCCGACGCTCGCCGTATCTTAGGCGAGGGGCGTCGAGGGGGGAACGGGATATAAAGAGTAGCAAGACGGTCGAGGCTAAGGTCGGCGGTACTTGCCCTTTAGTCTTATAAGGCCGAGGGTCGCCTCGATGGCCTCGGTCTTCCTAAAACACCCGAGTGGTATATGCGAGTTATTTGTAAAAAGCCGAGGGTAATATTTTTTCCCTCCCGCTCCCAAGGGGTATATCCGAGATATTTGTATAAAGCCGAGCATCACATTTCTCTTCTCGCCCTATGGAATAAGGTATAACTGCGATATTTTATTTAAAAAGCCGACGCTCGCCGCATCTTAGGCGAGGGGCGTCGAGGGGGGAACGGGATATAAAGAGTAGTAAGACGGTCGAGGCTAAGGTCGGCGGTACTTGCCCTTTATTCTTATAAGGCCGAGGGTCGCCTCGAGTTATTTGTAAAAAGCCGAGGGTAACATTTTTCCCCTCCCGCTCCCAAGGGGTATATCTGAGATATTTGTATAAAGCCGAGCTTCACATTTCTCTTCTCGCCCTATGAAATAAGGTATAACCGCGATATTATATTTAAAAATCCGACGCTCGCCGCATCTTAGGCGAGGGGTGTCGAGGGGGGAACGGGATATAAAGAGTAGTAAGACGGTCGAGGCTAAGGTCGGCGGTACTTGCCCTTTAGTCTTATAAGGCCGAGGGTCGCCTCGATGGCCTCGGTCTTCCTAAAACACCCGAGTGGTATAGGCGAGTTATTTGTAAAAAGCCGAGGGTAACATTTTTCCCCTCCCGCTCCCAAAGGGTATATCTGAGATATTTGTATAAAGGCGAGCATCACATTTCTCTTCTCGCCCTATGGAATAAGGTATAACTGCGATATATTATTTAAAAAGCCGACGCTCGCCGTATCTTAGGCGAGGGGCGTCGAGGGGGGAACGGGATATAAAGAGTAGTAAGACGGTCGAGGCTAAGGTCGGCGGTACTTGCCCTTTAGTCTTATAAGGCCGAGGGTCGCCTCGATGGCCTCGGTCTTCCTCTAACACCCGAGTGGTATATGCGAGTTATTTGTTAAAAGCCGAGGGTAACATTTTTCCCCTCCCGCTCCCAAGGGGTATATCTGAGATATTTGTATAAAGCCGAGCATCACATTTCTCTTCTCGCCCTATGGAATAAGGTATAACTGCGATATTTTATTTAAAAAGCCGACGCTCGCCGCATCTTAGGCGAGGGGCGTCGAGGGGGGAACGGGATATAAAGAGTAGTAAGACGGTCGAGGCTAAGGTCGGCGGTACTTGCCCTTTAGTCTTATAAGGCCGAGGGTCGCCTCGATGGCCTCGGTCTTCCTAAAACACCCGAGTGGTATATGCGAGTTATTTGTAAAAAGCCGAGGGTAACATTTTTCCCCTCCCGCTCCCAAGGGGTATATCTGAGATATTTGTATAAAGCCGAGCATCACATTTCTCTTCTCGCCCTATGGAATAAGGTATAACTGCGATATTTTATTTTTAAAAGCCGACGCTCGCCGCATCTTAGGCGAGGGGCGTCGAGGGGGGAACGGGATATAAAGAGTAGTAAGACGGTCGAGGCTAAGGTCGGCGGTACTTGCCCTTTAGTCTTATAAGGCCGAGGGTCGCCTCGATGGCCTCGGTCTTCCTAAAACACCCGAGTGGTATATGCGAGTTATTTGTAAAAAGCCGAGGGTAACATTTTTCCCCTCCCGCTCCCAAGGGGTATATCTGAGATATTTGTATAAAGCCGAGCTTCACATTTCTCTTCTCGCCCTATGGAATAAGGTATAACTGCGATATTATATTTAAAAAGCCGACGCTCGCTGAAACTAAGGCGAGGGGCGTCGAGGGGGGAACGGGATATAAAGAGTAGTAAGACGGTCGAGGCTAAGGTCGGCGGTACTTGCCCTTTAGTCTTATAAGGCCGAGGGTCGCCTCGATGGCCTCGGTCTTCCTAAAACACCCGAGTGGTATATGCGAGGTATTTGTAAAAAGCCGAGGGTAACATTTTTCCCCTCCCGCTCCCAAGGGGTATATCTGAGATATTTGTATAAAGCCGAGCATCACATTTCTCTTCTCGCCCTATGGAATAAGGTATAACTGCGATATTTTATTTAAAAAGCCGACGCTCGCTGAAACTAAGGCGAGGGGCGTCGAGGGGGGAACGGGATATAAAGAGTAGTAAGACGGTCGAGGCTAAGGTCGGCGGTACTTGCCCTTTAGTCTTATAAGGCCGAGGGTCGCCTCGATGGCCTCGGTCTTCCTAAAACACCCGAGTGGTATATGCGAGTTATTTGTAAAAAGCCGAGGGTAACATTTTTCCCCTCCCGCTCCCAAGGGGTATATCTGAGATATTTGTATAAAGCCGAGCATCACATTTCTCTTCTCGCCCTATGGAATAAGGTATAACTGCGAGATTATATTTAAAAAGCCGACGCTCGCCGCATCTTAGGCGAGGGGCGTCGAGGGGGGAACGGGATATAAAGAGTAGTAAGACGGTCGAGGCTAAGGTCGGCGGTACTTGCCCTTTAGTCTTATAAGGCCGAGGGTCGCCTCGATGGCCTCGGTCTTCCTCTAACACCCGAGTGGTATATGCGAGTTATTTGTAAAAAGCCGAGGGTAACATTTTTCCCCTCCCGCTCCCAAGGGGTATATCTGAGATATTTGTATAAAGCCGAGCTTCACATTTCTCTTCTCGCCCTATGAAATAAGGTATAACTGCGATATTATATTTAAAAATCCGACGCTCGCCGCATCTTAGGCGAGGGGTGTCGAGGGGGGAACGGGATATAAAGAGTAGTAAGACGGTCGAGGCTAAGGTCGGCGGTACTTGTCCTTTAGTCTTATAAGGCCGAGGGTCGCCTCGATGGCCTCGGTCTTCCTAAAACACCCGAGTGGTATATGCGAGTTATTTGTAAAAAGCCGAGGGTAACATTTTTCCCCTCCCGCTCCCAAGGGGTATATCTGAGATATTTGTATAAAGCCGAGCTTCACATTTCTCTTCTCGCCCTATGAAATAAGGTATAACTGCGATATTATATTTAAAAATCCGACGCTCGCCGCATCTTAGGCGAGGGGTGTCGAGGGGGGAACGGGATATAAAGAGTAGTAAGACGGTCGAGGCTAAGGTCGGCGGTACTTGCCCTTTAGTCTTATAAGGCCGAGGGTCGCCTCGATGGCCTCGGTCTTCCTAAAACACCCGAGTGGTATATGCGAGTTATTTGTAAAAAGCCGAGGGTAACATTTTTCCCCTCCCGCTCCCAAGGGGTATATCTGAGATATTTGTATAAAGCCGAGCATCACATTTCTCTTCTCGCCCTATGGAATAAGGTATAACTGCGATATTATATTTAAAAATCCGACGCTCGCCGCATCTTAGGCGAGGGGCGTCGAGGGGGGAACGGGATATAAAGAGTAATAAGACGGTCGAGGCTAAGGTCGGCGGTACTTGTCCTTTAGTCTTATAAGGCCGAGGGTCGCCTCGATGGCCTCGGTCTTCCTAAAACACCCGAGTGGTATATGCGAGGTATTTGTAAAAAGCCGAGGGTAACATTTTTCCCCTCCCGCTCCCAAGGGGTATATCTGAGATATTTGTATAAAGCCGAGCATCACATTTCTCTTCTCGCCCTATGGAATAAGGTATAACTGCGATATTTTATTTAAAAAGCCGACGCTCGCTGAAACTAAGGCGAGGGGCGTCGAGGGGGGAACGGGATATAAAGAGTAGTAAGACGGTCGAGGCTAAGGTCGGCGGTACTTGCCCTTTAGTCTTATAAGGCCGAGGGTCGCCTCGATGGCCTCGGTCTTCCTCTAACACCCGAGTGGTATATGCGAGTTATTTGTAAAAAGCCGAGGGTAACATTTTTCCCCTCCCGCTCCCAAGGGGTATATCTGAGATATTTGTATAAAGCCGAGCATCACATTTCTCTTCTCGCCCTATGGAATAAGGTATAACTGCGATATTTTATTTAAAAAGCCGACGCTCGCTGAAACTAAGGCGAGGGGCGTCGAGGGTGGAACGGGATATAAAGAGTAGTAAGACGGTCGGGGCTAATTTGGGATATTCTGGCCCTTCTAAAAGCACCCAAGGGGTATATCCGAGATATTTGTAAAAAGTCGATGGTCACTTTTTTAAGTCTAATTTTTCTTGGTTAAAAAAATTAGTTTGATTCTTTACTTCTCTATGTTTCAATTGACATAGACGATTCTTTCCAAAGCCAACCAATTT
>CAXAKS010000141.1:10000-89648 GCA_963969495.1 Ceratothoa steindachneri | reverse complement strand
AGAGAGAGAGAAGAGAGAGAGAGAGAGGAGCAACGCATGTTAAGAAGAGAGAGAAGGAAGTAATGCATGCCAAGAATGAGAGAGAGGAAGGGAGTAAACAAAGCATGCCAATAAGGGAGATGGAACGAAACAACGCATACCAAGAGGTAGAGAGAGAGAGAGAGGGGAACGCACGCCAAGAATAAAGAGGGGCAAAATAACAGAATTTACGCCAAAAATAAGAGGGACGGAAGCAACGCACGCTAAGAATAAGAGAAAGAGTGAAAGAAACGCACGCCAAGAGAGAGGGAAGAAAGCCACGCACGTCAAGAATGAGAGAGACGGACGGAAGCAACGTACGCCAAGAATAAGAGGGGGAGGGAATGAAGCAACGCGCGCCACGAATAAGAGATAGGGAAAGAAGCAACGCGCGGCAAGTAAAGAGAGAATGAAGAGGGAAGAAAGCAACGCATGCCAAAAATAAGAGAAAGGAAAGGAAGCAACACACGCCAAAAATAAGAGAAAGGGAAGGAAGCAACACACACCAATAATAAGAGGGGGGCGGAAAGCAACGCACGTGGAATAAGAGAGGTGTGAAGGAAGCAACACACGCCAAGAATAAGAGAGGAAAGGAAGCAAAGCACGCCAAGAATAAGAGAGGAAAGGACGCAAAAGCACGCCAAGAATAAGAGAGAGGTTGGAAGGAAGCAACGCACGCCAAAAATAGAAAATATATTGGCTATAAACTTCTAAATAGTAATTGTCATAGAATTCTTTCTGATAAGAACCCTACTTACCTGACACCACTTTAATTATGTCGTAGAATTCTTTCTGATAAGAACCCTACTTACCTGACACCACTTTTTTTTTTAGTGTCGTAGAATGCCCCTCCTTTTTGTTCTATTCTAAGAGTGCTAAGAGTGTCTAATATAGTGATATTATAAGAATATCTTAAAGCACAGAGCCGTTACCAAACACGTAATGATATATATAAGAGAAACGAACATTAATCCCAAAATAAACTTATATTTTACCTTTGTCAATTGAATACATAACATTTAACATTAATTACAGCAATACTCTGAAGATTATCCTAAACAAAAATTAATTAAATTAGTTTACCCACAAAACTTGGTTAACGTTTTCTCTACACAACAATAATATAAAAATTAGGCTTACGGACTCGTGGAATTTAAAGGGCCTCAGAAATATTTACTCTTGACGCGTGTAGATGGGCGGAATTCCACGGTCGTCTTGGCGAGGGTAGCAGCTGGGGGGTCCACACGTTCTTCGGGGGGGGGGGGTCTTCAAGGACGAGGACCAATACGGTGCTTTATGCAACACCTAGGCAGTCGTGGTCTCTCTGGCGAGAGTGAGTCGAACTTGTTTCTTAAATCAAGTTAACTTAGAGTGCGGTGTGATCACCGAGTAACGAGCTCGAGGAGGAGCTTTTCTCCTTCGTTACTAATTTCCCTTATGGACGAGGACTGAACTTGGGGAGGGTCTTCTTCAAGGGCGAGGATAACGGAGGGGGATTTCTCTGACGAGAATAAATTACTTAACGTTTGGTGTGGCCACCGAATAACGGGCTCGAGGGGGAGCCTTTTCCTTCTTCTTTTCTTAATTCCTCAAGGACGAGGAATGCCCCTGGTGTTTAAGGTGCACCAGGATATGAGGAATCTCTCTGGCGAGAGTAATTCGAACTTACCAAAGTTCACTTATCGTTTGGTTTGATAACCAGGGACTTAGCTCAAGGATGAGCTTCTTCCTAGCCCCTTAAGGTAGGTAGCCCTGCCTCTCTTGCAGGGTACTTCTTGGTCTGGCGACCCAAGTAAACTACCTCTCCAGTCTCGGTAGCTCGGTTGTGGATCCGAGGACTTCGTCACCTAGAGACTGACGTATACTACCAATCCAGTCTAGGTAGCTCGGTTTTGGATCCGAGGACTTCGTCACCTGGCCTGACGTATACTACCAATCCTTCTTCTTCTTAATTTCTCAAGGACGAGGAATACCCCTGGTGTTTAAGGTGCACCAGGATATGAGGAGTCTCTCTGGCGAGAGTAAGTCGAACTTACCAAAGTTCACTTATCGTTTGGTTTGATAACCAGGGACTTAGCTCAAGGATGAGCTTTTTCTTAGCCCCTTAAGGTAGGTAGCCCTGCCTCTCTTGCAGGGTACTTCTTGGTCTGGCGACACAAGTAAACTACCTCTCCAGTCTCGGTAGCTCGGTTTTGGATCCGAGGACTTCGTCACCTAGAGACTGACGTATATGTACTACCTCGATTTTCCTCAGAGTTCCTCATTTATACCTCGTCACCCCACTGGGGGAGTGGTCAGGGGGGGAGGGGCTTGAGGACGGCCCCAGGAGAGCTCTTTTTCCAAACGGTCTTTCCCACGCAGTCAAACATCGGCTCCTCGTTAGCCATCGAGATTGGGAGAAACCCGTCTCCAATTTCTTGTTCGACGTGAAACTGGATCTCACTCTCCTGGGGGAGATCTTACCTTTTTGACCTTTAGGGTCTTACATGGCACCGAGTTGTGCCACACTGTGGTTAAACACTGACCCGCCGATGCCTGGGGCGGATGTCCTTGCGGTAACCACCGCCTTGGGACTGCATCACGAGTGAACGGGGGGGGAGGGAAGTGACCATTCCCTTACAGTAATAAACAATAAATTAGCTCAAGAAAGGCTGCATAACTATTTACAACCACGAGTATTACGCCAATAAAGGGATCCTTATCTTGAGAACCAGTGGCCAGCCGTCTTCTGGTCATGTAATCATGCTTCCAAATTAACCTAACCTAACCGTAAGGAGGAAAAAAATAAAACAAGAAAAGTAAAAAGCTACATTTTCGTATTAATACACGATTGTATATTTTTTCCGGATGAAAAAAATAGGTATTCATGTAATTATAAAATGTCCATGGCTCCGGAAATGTTATATGTAGACTAGGCACTGCATATGTGTACTTTCTAGCACAACATAACCATCGTACAATATGTGTTAGCCTAGTGAATACGACATTGCTTTGGCAACAGAAATACCTACATAAATTGCAAATCATCCAATTGGTAAGCATTCACAAATGGCACACAACAACACTTCGAAATACTAATCAACATACACAATCACATACAGTACTGTTATGCACACTCAACACAATGATACAAGATGTAGACAAAAAAAAAACATCCCCTACAGGCAATAGAAAAACACAACTCTAATTTCACACCAGAAATTCAAGGCCTCATCTCAGCAAACAACGCGAAGCATTATCCCCCCCCCCCTCCCCCAAGATAGAGCTTTCAACATAAATATTAACAAAATATCCGGAAAGTGAGTTACTCTTTGGAAGTATCTTTAACAAATGAGCTAATAATGCGCCTCTTCCTAATAAGCGACAAATTAGGACGAGGCCAACCTACAGTCATGGCCAAAGGTTTTGAGACTACTATATTTTTTTCAAATAAGACCAGGCAATGGCTTCGCCACTCCCCCCACGGGGGGGGGGCAGCTTGCACTTCGCTACTAAGATTAAAATTTAAAATCTAAAAAAAAGCAGCCATGGTTAAATTTTCTGAACTTCGCCAATTATAATAATTTTAAAAAGGAACTCGAAACTAAAGTTCTTCCCTTTCAAATTATCACGTTGCTAAAATATAGTTATAGAAGAATAGAAGATATATAAAAGTAAATTTTCTGGACTTCACCATTTTTTGTATATATTATAAAAGAATTATTAGAAATAACTTTGATTAAAAAAAAACATGTCATAACCAAACTAAGATTAAATTATTATTCAAATACTCGTAAAAAATCCCCTTCTTAAAATATAGTTAGTGATGATGATGATGGAGATTAATTCAACTAACCAAACTTTGCCTTTCGGTTTAGCATGTCAGTTATCATAATTTGAATGTGAAATATACAAAATTAGAGCCAAGCACATTTTATTAATAAATACAGTCAATTGATGCGAGCAGTCAATATTTAGAGTGATGTCCTTTTTCTTCAGGACGACTTCATTTCGTTTTGGCATGCTGGAGAATAAATTTGGGATGCTATCTTGAGTGATATTGGTCCTTTTTTTCTATTTTTTGTTCAATAAGCAAGCACCGCAACTGCTCACAATTGGATGGTTTCTGTTTATCAATCGTCAGTTTGAGTATCAACGACAAATTTCCTATTTAGTTCAAATCTGACGAATTCCCGATGCAAGGTCCCATACTTCGATGTTATTTTCAGCCAAGAACTTTGTTATTGCCTTTGCTTAGTGGCAAGGTGCGCCATCATGCTGAAGCATACAGGTATAAACCCTATATTGATCGTGAAAAGGTGTTGAAGCACGTTTCAGTACCATTTTGAGTTTATGGCCAAATTCTTAGTATTCCAGTTCCCTTAGATGAGAAGCAGCCCCAGACATTGAGTGTACGGATGCTTCACCTTGGCCACGAGACAGGGGTCGTGAAAGCGCTCCCCTTTTCTCCGCCTAACGAGGGATCTTCCAGAAGACCCAAACAAGTGGAAGGGAGTTTCATCATGGAATATAACTTTGCCTGTCTTCAACAGTCCATTCTTTATATTTCCTACAAAAGTAGACCTTATCCATAAGGTTACTCTTGGTGAGATGAGGCTTCTTCGCAGCCATTCTCGATTTGAGTGAGACCTTTGTCGAAAAGTCTCCGCCGCAATATGAGCGCCGAAGCGTTTACACCACCTGCTTCTTTCCAATCGTGAGTATGCTTGGATGGCACTGGAGGCAAACCCAATCCTTGAGCTGGGATCTTACCAGGAGGCGATCTTAGCGTTCATTTAAAGTTATTGGCGCCCAAAAGACTTCACAGGAGTGTAACCAGTTTTCTAAAAGTAATTAATGATCCTAAAGATGGCATTTTAATCCACTTTGATGCAGAGCAAAAATTGTTGCACGCTTTTCTTAGGAAAGAACCATTTTTGGAATTGACAAAAAAAGTAAAATATTTACTTTTACGAAAAAATATTAGGAAATAGAATATAATTACATATTCATTTAAGCCAAATTTGTCATCATTTTACCATTTTGATCGAATAGCAAAGCTCCAGAGACTGAAACTCAACTCCTGCATAATTTAAATATTAAAATAATTATTTCTATCACGAAAATTTTAAAAATGAATGGTAAAAATACACACCTCACCTATTCCACATACCCAAAAAGGCATGTCACAAAAAAATTACTCAGAAACCACATCCGGACAAAACAAAGAAACCCCAGTTTATAATCAAACCATATACTCAGTAATGGACGATACAAGCCCTGCTTGGGTCTCTAACCTCTGTCAAAGCTTCTTCAACACATCAGACCATACAAAACCATCCCAGGCTGCACATCTACTACACTGACAGACCCCTTACACTTTGAAACCACTCTCTCAAAGAAACATCAAAACACCTATTTTATACTACATTAGAGATAAGTTGTGAACTCTATTAACTCACCCACACCAAACCACCTTCCGGAAACATATCCACACTCACTTCACTCACCGCTCTATCCAGTCACTTCCACATTGATGCATGTGCGGCCCTTTGACATCCACCCTTCCTCGTGTGGACAGTCCACCTGGCAAGGCTGCCGTGTGAAAGCCTTCTGAGCTACCAGCAGCGGTTGGATGCAACCTTCAGGAATACCTGTCCAGAATACAACACCGACCTTCCACCCACCCACGCAAACACATAATGAAAGACTGCAGTACACACAATTACACACACCAGCAACATAATATACACTCCATGACGACTGTGGGATAACCGGGTACATGCCCATATCCTTCCTCATGGTTTTGGGGTGCTCAGACAGCTTATGATTCAATATTTAACTCAAATATTGAATCATAATTTAAATAGTGAATCAGTTTAGTATGTAAAGTCTTAATAAGTTGGCCGCGGAGCTACCGACCTTCTAGTGAAACTAAATGTAGGTGCCTTAGTCTGTCCTGACGTATTCCAATAGTGTAGTAACCTTTCGCAAAAGTGTACAAGCGATTTATATAAGGGGAGAGTAATATTAGTGCAGCCAGCAACCGCTGGCAACTCCGTGATGTCGACACCTAATATCCTTGCCACGTGAACTTACTTAGGGACACTGAGGAGATGCGAATCATCGATTGTTTTCATCGCCTCGCCATTCGCTCAACACTCCCTCGCTCTACGTCAAGTGCCAGTTTCACCGTTAATCTCCAACGTCTCCATTCACGCTAGCTGTAGCCACGTGACTTGAGCAATCAAGAAGAAATCTTAACTGACATTGTTAATAATATATTGAATTTAAACGCAAAATGTCCGACTATGTAGCCTAGAATCCTATTCACCTTTTGTGTGTAGACTTTTAGACTTTTTGGAGGAGGATGGCCTTCTTCCCTTTATTTAAATAGTTGGGGGATTTTGTTGTTTTTTCTAAATTTTAGTAGGACGCATGTTCCTGCGCCGGGGAAGGCGGACCTCCTCCGACGCCGGAACAAGCTTCCTGCATATTACCTTTTTTCTTGGTTTTATTTTTATTGATGTTTTTTTTATGTTTTTTTATCATCCTCTTTTAAAGATACCTAATTTTAGACAATGTTGAATACAGCGACCAATGCCCAAGTAGGCAGTCACCCGATGAGCTCTTAAAGAAAAAAATTGTGAAGCTATAGTGCATTGTTTTGAATTTTTTTAGATCACTCGAAATTAACACACGGTGATCCTGTTCCATATTGACTGTGTTCAAAATTTGACCGCCCATATTGCAATTTCTTCACAGACTATCATTACCGATGTGCATTACCTCACAGTTGTTTAAGTTGAATTGTATCTGCTTTATTGGCGAGGAACTTAAAGTTACGTGCCATTGCGCCGCGACTGTTCCCAGCGACCTACCCCCCAATGCCGCGACGGCTTGATGTTGGTTCCTGTCGTCTCCGAATTGGAAACACTCGCGGGACGCACCGCCATTCGATGGAGCGCTCGCCTGCGGTTTATTGCGACAACTGCGTTGTCCCCCAGACTGTTCGGCACATTCTTGTTGTCCCAGGCTGGGTGATCTTCGCGCACGTTCTACCTCGGTACCGGGACCATCAGGGTCGCTACCGTTTGTCCCTTACTCGGGACGAGTCCGTGCACACAGACTTTTGGACTATACGACTTTTTGGAGGAGGCCGGCGCGCGCTTCCTTCTTGCCTTTTTACTTTGTTTTCTTATTTTTTTTTAGCATTAAGTTACACACATTCGAAAGGACCGGTCTAGCTTCCGAACCATAACAATGGGGGAACAGTAATCTGACGAGGAGGGTTCGATTACTTCTAATTTTAGTAAGTTTTTTTACCTCCGCATTGAACGTGGATCGCATTTTTTTTTTAAGGGGCTATCTGGCGACTGCCCACTTAGGCATAAGTCGCCGTGAACAAACAGCCTAGTTCAAGGCTACTTTAAAAAAATTGAACAGGAAACAACAATAAAAAGAAATAACAATAACAAAAACAACTAAATCTAGTTAAATGAAAGGGAGAAGGCCGGCCTCCCCCAAATAGTCAACAAGTTCACCAGTAGATGTGCACGCACTTCGTCCCGAGTACAAAGGACAGGCGGTAGCGACCCCGCCCATCCCGGTACCGGGACAGGTAACGTGAACGAAGATCACCCAGGCTGGGACATTCGACAAGAATGTGCCGAACAGTCTGGGGGACGACGCAGTCGTCGCAATAAGGCGCAGTGGAGCGCTCCATCAAATAGCGATGCGTCACACGAGTGTGTCCGATTCGGAGACGACAGAAAATGAATGGGCCGGAGGTAGGCCATTAACAACCGGGATAACTGGGCTTTCTGAGCGGGCTCCACGTGGGGATTTAGATCGATCTTCTGGGAGGGTTTATACGTTCCGGGGAACAACGGGAGTGGGTAGTCATTATCAGCTTCTACGCAAACTGTCTGGACTAGGTTAAGAGGTTCGGGGGATAAGAGTCTTCCATCACGGCCTCTTCGTCCAGGGCAACAATATTGTTGATGCAGGCGCGGCTGTGGTAACGCTTGAGCATGTTGACGTGAAACACTTTGTTACCGGAGGGCGTTTGGATGAGGTAGTCCACGGGGCCACGGGCCTCGAGGACTGAAAGGGGGCCTTTCCATTGGGAAAGAGGTTTATTTGTCTCCGTGGGCAGGAGAAGCAGGACCTCGTCACCGGGTTGGAACCGTCTTTCCTTGACTTAATGTTAAAATGGGTCCTGTCATAGGAGCGGGGCATACATAGAGAGCACGTAGGGGAGTGGTTAGGAACGAAATACTTCCGACTGGTCAAAAACACACACTTGCAGAGAAGTTCAGAAAATCAACCACGCTAGCTCTTATTGCATAGTTAGCTGACATTTTTGGGCATGTAAATGCGCTGAACAAGGAATTGCAAGGAAAGAAAACCAATCTCATCTTAGCAAGGGAAAAAAATTCAGCATTTGTATCAAAGCTTCAGTATTGGAACCAAAAAGTAAATTTCAATAAGATTGCTGTCTTTCCAAATCTGGCAGAGTTTGGGGAAGAATGTGAAGACTGCAGCCTTAGTGACATGACGGAATCAGTCACAAGGCACCTGACCAAAATTAGGAATAGGTTTTGTGACTACTTTCCAGAGCTTGATTCACATACTGTCAGCTGGGTTGTAAATCCCTTCAAATGTGAACTGGCTGATTTGCCTGAAGAGCTTATTGAACTGCGGTCCAACAGTGAAACAAGCATGGAATTTAAGACCAAGGTTGACCTCTCAAGTTTTTGGATGTCAAAAGCTGCAAAGGCTTATAAAACTGCACAGTTGGAAGCAACTAAAATGCTGCTACTTTTTGCAACAACCTACCTTTGCGAACAAGGTTTTTCTACCCTTGTAAATATAAAAACAAAATACAGAAACCGGTTGGATCCTGAAGACAGCATCAAAGTAGCAGTGACATCAAAAATCCCTGATATTGAAATTGTTGTATAAAAGATGAAACAGTATCATTTTTCCAAAGCCTGAGAGAGCTGATATAGTCAAGTTTTCAATAATTTTTTCATTAGACTTATTTGTGTACCATTCTCATGCCAGAAAGGGTAAACATTGTTTTACCATAATAGTGGATTCAATCACATTTTCCTATTTTGTTTTTGTACGAATTTTAAATACATGATAGTGACATAGTCAATAATTTTGCTTGTGCGCCATGTAATGCTAAAAAGTGACTGTTTTATTTCTGTTTATAAATATATAATTTCCTTTTTTTTTTTCTTGTGTGCTATTTCCCTGCCAAAAAAACGGACTTTTATTTCCTAATGATAGATGAAATAAAAAATTAAACATTATCCCAATATAAATTTTTTTGTGTCTTTATTATCCATGATTTTTATAAGTAAATTGGTTTGTCCCCCCCAGAGTACTTCAAAGTCAGGGGTAAATTCATTTTACTACAAATACTTTTGGGGTAACACCCCAAAAAGTTACCCGACCCCTGCTTTATAGGAAAGCTTATGCTTCTGAATACCATTCTTGTTAGCACAAAAAAGTCTAATCAAATAATACTCTTTTACATTTGCTCTCTTACTGTCGTAGAAAACGGAGAATGTTCTATTTATTTCTGTGGGTGTCTATGCTAAAACACTTTGGACGGATGGATGCTATCATGGAAATTGGCAGGGTTATGGAAAAAGCAATAAAAAGTACCGCTCACTACTTCCAATCTCCTACCGGACATCCCATAGGAGGCTGGAAATGAAATGAATGGTGGGAGGTGAGATAGAAAATTTCGCCGAGCCCCCCTCTCAGCCCTTACCGGTCTCGGCAGGAGCAGCGGGGAACAAAGAGAGGGAGGGGGAAGAATAAAGAGTAGGGATAGCTAAGCTGGAAATACAAGAATAGAGTTGCCAGTTGACCAAGGCGGCCGTTGGACTTACAGTTTTAGGTTGTATCCGAACCACGGTGTGGTGTGTACTATGTCCTGACTATTCATTATTTCTTTTAATTTCCCTGCCCACGAGTCGTGTTCGGCCTGTGTCGGGTGAAGGATAGTATAAAGGGAGTAGGGAGAAGTGGAGGGAAGTAGGAGGTTTGCAAATGAATGCTAGGTTGCATAGAGGTAATGCTAATCTCTTCTTTGTAGAGTAGTATAGTTTTGAAAATAGTCAGTTTAGCAAGTTGGTGCGGTTCATCGTTATAAAGTGTTTGTATTATAATTGTGTTGTTTTTAGGCGTTCAAACCGTTGTGGTAGAAATCAATAATAAATATCTTTACTCTAAATGCTTAGCCCGAAAGGTGAATTCAAAGCTTCCCAGATTTGATGCGTCTCTCTGAACTAAGCTGCGACTTACCGTAGACCGGTTCATTTTGAATTTGGAAGTCAGTCACGGAAGGTTCTCCAACGATCGTCGACGCTGCTCTCACTGAATACCTGTTGATCGAAACGAGAGTGATTGACTAATTAGTCACGGAAAAGAGGAATCTTTAGGCAAAGTGGGCCAGTAGGCATCGATGCCACTAAAATCTACCCACAAAACCAGCAGCAAATTTAAAACCATTCCACTGTGAGAAATAATAATTGAAATCCGGTCGACAGAATACGCAAGATGCTAATTGGCATTCCAAACTTGCTCGTTTAATGGAAAATCCACGGCTATTCCATGGCACATTCTTTAATGGTTTCTAAAAAATATATATGCTGAAATGGTCATTTCCTAATTAGTTTGTGTAAGTGTTTTTACAACAACTATTATTCTCAATATTTTTTTCCGAAAAGGGCTACATAGAAATAGATGAATTGTCTGAAAGCGAAATTGACTAATTAGTATTAAATGAAAATGAAAATTGTATAGAAAAATCAGGATTCATATAAAAATTACGAAACTTGGCATCGCTGCTTGGCAATTAACATACCTATTCAAAGCCGATCAGTATTCTATGCACTTGTGCTAAGGGAGAAATCAGATGATCGAGAAATTATTCATATTTGATTTCTAGTATTGAGCTTATGTTTTTCTGTCTTAGGCCGAGCATACAATTAATTTAAGCATTATGTTTATCTTATGAGGACTTCGGGTGGAGTATTTTTCTCACATGCTAAGCGGTGGAGGGCCAAATGAAGTCACGGAAAGACGTTATAAGTCACCTCACTTGGCTGAGAATTGGCACCTCTGGTTTAGTTTTGTCCATTTCCGTGCAAATTATGTTACATCTGGCGCTTAATAACTAATTGAATGTTGAATGCCCTTAGTGCTCATTTGATTTATTTTGATACTAATTTCAGCCTCACTATGTCCACTAATCAATAAAGATCAGTGTAAATTTTAATCTAAGAAAGGAGACAAATGATTACTTTTTCCTTGAAGTCAATGATAGAACAATGCCTCGTGTCCACAAAACCAGTTTCAAAAATTAAAAGTACACTCTTGAGTACCGTTATGCTTCTAAACAAAGAAATAAATAACTGTTCAATTGAGTTTGGACAAGATTGATAACCATACAAAGAAACTAACAAAACAACAATATTGCAACAATCAGGTAAACCGAATAACTTGATAATTACGAAGCTAGTGCCTTAATTGCACAAACACTACAATCACACTGCGAAGGTAAGCTCATAAAAATTGTTTAGTAACTACACCTCAGAAATTGGCTCCAGAAAAAGGAAATTTATTTAACAGTATTTATTAGTTTAGCATAGAGAACAGTGTGCGATCGTATTTGTGAAGTAGCTAATGACGTCGAAGTCATTGAAAAAAAAGAGGCAGAGGCATTGAAATTTAATTCCTTGACTGTTGATGAAAAAGTAGATATGACAATTTCAGATTAGCAGGCCATTTTGATTCGCGGAATTAATTCCAATTTTCAAGCCAGAACTATTTTGCTTGAAATTTCTGCATGGAACGACTTACCTTAAATGAGCAATCAATGACTATGATTTGCCGTATGAAAAATAGTGTTTTTTATCACTGATGGAGTTCCATTAATGATAGGAACTCAGAAAGGACTCGTTAGTGTAGTTGAGGCAGAATTTAAAGAGACAACATAATGTGAATAATTTAATCGCATGTCAATGAACAACTTCATGTGAATAATTTAATCGTATGTGACAGTAAATTCACCAATCAATAGCTATGATTTCTTATATGAAAAACAGTGGGTTTGCCACTGTTGGAGTTTCAAGAATGATAAAGACTCAGAAAGGACTCGGTAGTGTGGTTGAGAAAGAATTTAAAGAGAGACAACATGATGTGAATAATTTAATCGTACGTCACTGGACAAAATGATGCGAATTTAATCATATGTCATTGCTAATTCACCAATCAATGACTCATCTATCGTATGGAAAAAGGAATCATTAATTTGGTTAAGAAAGAATTTGAAGAGAGATAACATGATGTGAATAACTTAATCATATGTCATTGAACAACATGATGTGAATAATTTAATCATGTCATTGAACAACATGATGTAAATAATTTAATTGTATGTCATTGTAAATTCTCCAGGAAAAGTAGTGTGCTCAGTCTCTAAAATGAAAAAATGGGATATCGGTTGCTGTGAAATGCGTTAATTTTATCAAAAGGAAAAGACTTAACAACAGACACTTTAAAGAGTTATGGTAGATATGGAAGCAGAATATGATGTTTTATAGCTGTGGCGTTCGTTGGCTCTCATGCGGTTCAATATTCAAGCTATTTTATGAGCTCAAAAAAAATATTAAAATGGTTGCTTAGGGGGCGCTTTTTGTCGAGGGTACCCAACATTTAAATACTTTAAACTTAAGATTGCAAAAAGTAGAAACATTGGTCACCTCGATTCTTACATATGCGAAATATGTTGAAACCATGTTACAAATATAGTTGACGCAGCTGAAACAAGCTAACACAACACATCTTCCAATATTACGAGAACAACAACGAGTATCGAATCTGACGTGTATTTCTGCACGGTCAAATCCCTATGCTAATTTGAAAAGAAAGTTACGTGAATAAAAAAAGAAAGAAAAGGAGATTCAAATATTCGAAATCCCATTTAATGTTCTGCCGGAAAACGAACCTGTTTCATTACAACTAGAATTGACAAACGTAAACGTGTAGTTGACTAAGTATAATAGCATATCTCTTCTCCACTTCTCTAATTTGAAATTAAGGGATGAGCAGCTTCCACTTCGAATTTATGCATTGAAAATTACATCATTATATGTAATAAAATTTAATACTAATAATACTTTGTTATGTCGGTCTTCAAGGTCATTAACCATCTATTGAGTAAGAGTAAGCTATAGAGAAGAGGTGAATCTGCAAGGTACGCTTGAAAGCACCAAGGTAGGGCGATTAGCGTATTACAGCATAAGACCTCGTATAAGAATTTCAAGAGGGAGAAGATAGATGCGAAACAGAAGTGGACTAAGAACTGACCCTTAATTAACACATTCCATATTCTCAAGGCAAGTATGGAGAAAGTATGGTCGTCCATGCAGCATAGGTGAGTACAAGGAACAATCAGTATGGTAAGCAGAGCTCGAGTGGAGGATTCTGAGAGGCTGAGATAAGAGTCAGTGGAGGGCAGGTAGGGGAGCTACGGCATTTAAGGTCTAATATGTAAAAAGGACCATAAAAGTGCTTACGTGCAGATCACGAAGCAGTGGAGTTACATGAGAGAAGCGTCCCAGAAGAAGGACACCAAGGGCTACAAAATTACGAACTAATTGAAGAGTCAAGTCAGTGAGAAGGGAGTTACAGGCGTCAAGGCGGGAAGATGACGGAGGCATGAATGACAATTCGAAGCTCTTGTGGCCAAAGTGGTTGCGGATGCGGTGGAGATTAGGGAGAAAGCAGAGAGAGAACTCAGAAGCGTTGGGAATGTGAGTTTTTGATAGATAACTGACTATCAAAGGTGACCACGACTTTTAACTGCATCATAAAAAAGGCACGTGAGACGCCATGGTTTAGATGAGGAGCGATAGTTTTGCGTTGTTCCTCGTCACCAGTTTTGTCATAGGTGAGTTTCATAAAATTGTCCGAGGGCCATTTAGTGATGATGTTATAATCGAACAGTAAGTTTCTACGAGTTTCAGCATACGAGGCTGGAAAATGAGGTTAGATGGCTAGATTTGTGCCATTACTATATAAATGAAATTATAAACCAAGACGTATAAGAACGGAGAGAGGGAGAAGATTTTTTTTTTTAGAGCCTATCTGGCGACTACCCACTTGGGCACAAGTCGCCGCGCTCACGACCGCCAAGCACTAGGCTACTTTAAAATAAGAATGAAAAACAATAACAATAAGGGAAAATCGTAACAAGGAGGAAAGAAGCTCCTGCGTCGGGGGAAGGTCCCCCAGCGCAGGAACGTGCGACCTACAAAGAAAACAACAACAAAAAAACTAGTTAAATAAAAGGGAGAAGGTCGGACTCCCCCCAAAAGTATATAAGTCCACCAGTCAATGTGAACGCACTCGTCCCGAAGACAAGGGACAGGCGATAGCAACCCCGCCCATCGCAGTACTGGGACAAGTAACGTGCGCGAAGATCACCCAGACTGGGACATTCGACAAGAGTGTGCCGAACAGTCTGGGGGACGACGCAGTCGTTGCAATAGGGCGCAGGCGAGCGCTCCACCAAATAGCGATGCGTCACACGAGTGTAGCGGATTCGGAGACGACAGAAAGCGACCTGAAGCCGTCGTGGCATTGGGGAATAGGTCCATGGGAACAGTGGCGGCGCAATGGCATGCAACTGGACCGTCTCCCATCTGCGTTGCCGAGCAGTGCGAAGAGCTGCATGTATTCCTGTCATTTAGTCTGTGTGTGGAAGAGCGAGACGCTGGTCCGGTCGCCCGGTCCTCGCGCTCTTTAGCGCCCTCATTCCCGGCAATTCCTACCTGTCCAGGAAACTAGCAGAAGATAATCTCGACATCCACCCGGCTCACTAAAACCGTGGCATCAGAGATATCGCGAACCAGAGGGTGCAGAGATTCCAATGCAGTGAAAGCCCTCAGAGCGCTCTGTGAGTCGCTATTAATCACGATCCGGTCTCCGAACCGGGCACGTCGCGTAATCTCGCGTACCGAGTGGTGTATTGCCAACAAATCAGCCGTGAAGACAGACGCAGCGCCTGGTAGAGCCCCGCTGACTACAAACAGAGGGGATACGGCGTGGAAGCCGACCCCCTCTTCGAACTTGGAGGCATCCGTATACATTGGCACGGTTCCAGTGTGACACGAGATGTGCTCCAAAAAGGTCGAACGCAATATTCCTGGCGCTGTACAAGCTTTGGGAGCATAGGCGTGGCGAAAAATAGCCAAAGGTGGTACTCTCCAGGGTGGCGTCCTGGGAAGAACCAGGGGCGCCACCGGCCCAAGAGTTATATCTAGCTCTCGAAGGAGTTTCCTAGCCCTAAACTCAAAGGGCTTAGGGTATGACTTGCGTCTCTCGGCGGCAGAGGCACCGTCAAGATCAGCTGTGGATTCTTTGAGAGCCGTTGGAGACAAAGGGAGACGCTGCGCTCGTGCGTACAGACGAGTAAAGCACTGTGCGCGGCGCATAGATAATGACATCTCTCCAGCGTCGACAAGCAGGCTCTCAATAGGGGAAGTGAGGAAGGCACCGGTCGCAAGGCGAAGGCCGGTGTGATGGATCGAGTCCACCTTCCGCAATAAACGTTCGGCTGCGGATGCATAAAACTCACATCCGTAGTCGAGCTTCGAACGGACAAAGGATCGATAAAAAACTAAGGTAGTAGCCCTATCAGCATCCCAAGCGCTGAACGTCACGGAGCGAAGAATATCCATAGCGCAGGTACAAGAGACTCAAAGGCTGCGAATATGAGCCTCCAAGTGAGGTGTCGGTCAAATACAAGACCAAAGAAACGGTGCGATTCATCCACTTCCAGGCGCACCCCATTAGGAAACAAATCTGAGTCGGGGTGGAGCCGTGGATGGCGGCAGCAGTGCACCACCTTAGTCTTAGCCAAAGAAAGCCGAAACCTGTGCGCTTCGGCATAGCGAGAGACCCGGTTCAATGCTTGTTGGAGTCGAAGCTCCAGAGTTGGCATCTGGGCCGCGCCAAAAGAGATCGAAAGATCGCCCACGTAGAGTGTAGCAAGATCTTCTGGCAGCACCGATGTAATGCTGTTGTTTCTCGAGACAAAGAGGGTAACGCTGAGGACACTTCCCTGCGGGACACCCTCTTCCTGCTCCATTTGGTCGGAGAGGGCTCCCCCCACTCATACGAGGAATGGCGATCTCGCAAAAATTCAGATATATAGACTGGTAGGCATCCCCTGGCTCCCATCATGTGGAGGGTCTCCATGATACCGTATCGCCATGCGGTATCATAAGCCTTCTCCAGATCGAAAAACACCGAGGCGACGTGCTGTCTACGAAGGAAGGCCTCGCAGACAGCATTTCCCAGTCGAAGCAGAGCATCCGACGTGGAATGGAACTTGCGGAAGCCGCACAGCGCAGACCACAAATGGCCTCCACTGCCCCCCCCCCCCCAAAAAGCTAATCAAACATTTACCAATTTCTCCATCAACTTGCACACCCAGTAGGTTAGAGAAATTGGGCGGAAACCGGCCGGGGTAGAATGATCTCTCCATAGTTTGCGAAAAGCTAGCACAGTAGCGATTCGCTAGGAGTCTGGGAGGTTACCCGCTACCCAGATCCTGTTGAACAAATCTAACGGAAAAGCCATGCCTCACTCACCCAGGTGTCGAAGCATGGCGTACGGGACATCGTCCAGACCATGGGCGGTGTCCGCGCACGAAGCAAGAGCGGAACGCAACTCACTCACAGTAAACCTGTCGTTGACGGGTTCTCCGCCTCTGGAGGTAAAGTCCAGCCGGCGGACTTCCGCGACATCACGACGTGCATTGAATGCTGGCGGAGCAGCATCCCGGCTAGAGAATGCGGACAAAGCGGCCGCAAAGGATTGTGCCACGGACGCGTGGTCCGAGATTGCGGTCACATTCTCCTGGAAAACGGGAGGGGGGACCTGCAATAACTTGACCCGAATCCTTTATACTCGCTTCAAACCTGTTAGAAGGGTCTTCCCGTTAATTGAAGACACGTATGCCCGTCAAGAAGAGCGGCTGACGTGCTTCGAAATATACCGGAACCTAGTCATAGCTCGACGAAATTCACATAGTGAAATCGTTCGGGAGGTGCATATAGCGCAGATAGGAATAACGCTTCTGTTTCAGGGCCGTCTCACACTCGGCGACCAGGTTGCCGGAGAACAACTCAACGGCCTCATCTATCGACCTAAACTCCACGACTGAGGTAGAGAATTCAGTCATTTCCTGAAATGCAGGTCACCGCGCCCGCGCCAAGCACCACTGAGGTGGGCTCTCAGGCGGCAGCGGCCCAGAAAATGATATTTGAATGGGAAAGTGATCACTACCATAGAGGTCATCGACCACCACCCAATCAAAATCAGGCTGTGCATCCGGAGAGCACAGAGATAGATCAAGCCAAGAAAATGAAGCAGTTCTCGGGCAGTGATGCGTAAACTCATCCATATTTAGGACACGTATCTCAAGCTCTTCGATCAGATCGGATTTATTGAGTAGTCTCCCCAGAGAGGATGTCTGCCATTCAGATCTCCAAGCAAGAGAAAGGGCCTCGGAAACCGTGCCACGACGCGGCGGAAGTCCCCCGCGTCGAAGTCAGCTAACGGTGGAATGTACGCAGAAACAACAGTATACCTCCTATCCAGGTGAAGCTGCAAAGCCACTGCCTGAAAGGAGGGCAGGGGGCATGCGCCCAGCATGGACTCCTGCAAAAAGATAGCTAATGGGGAACGGGACGGGACGAGACGAGCCTCCGCAGCTCCTTCCAGTTGGCCCGGAGTCCACGGCAATTCCATTGAAGGAATTTGCCCTCCAGGTCTAGCTCGGAGACGCGGGGGCCCTATTCGAAGAGAAGATCCTCGCGGGAATGGCCGTACGCTTCCCGGAGGAAGAATCCCGGGCGATTTTGGCCGGACAATGCACTGTCGCCTTCGATGACTTATTGGGGGAGGTTGGGCTCACCATACGAGTCTTTTCATCCCTCCGCCTCGAAACCTTAGGCGGGCGTTGCGGCTTTGGAGGCGAGGGGCTATTTTTTTCTATGATCCACCGTCTCTGAGCCACCCAGCCCACCACTAGGCGTGGGCGAAAGAGCCGAAGCTCCTTTGTTGCTGTCCTCCTTTCGGGGGGGGGCAGCTTTAGGAACCTCGGAAGATGGCCTGGCGACCAACTTCATGGGTGTTCCCTCCTGTGAGTCTAATGACACGGTGGAGGCGCGTGACCGTTTTGCCTTACGAGAAACGGTCACGCTGGGGGAGCCCCGGGCTGGGTGTGAACCCTTTTTGCCACCAGCTTTACCAGGGGAGCGCCCGGGTTGAGTAGAATCCGCAGAAGGGATCCGAATAGGCGCGGAAACAACCGTGCACGTTGGCCTGGATGGGCCAGGAGCAGAGGGTGTCTTTATTAGCATTGAAGCGTAAGACGTCCCAGGCAGAGCCGGGCACGCCAGGACCAAGTCCTTAGCCTCGCGGAATGAGAGTCGATCCTGGGCCTGAACGGCCAGGATTTCTTTCTCAAGGAGATATGCACCACATTGCTTCGAAGAAACGGGGTGCGGCTCTCCGCAATTGACACACTTGGCTACATACGATATAGACTTATCGTGTGCGGCCTTGGAGCAATTTACACAGACTTCGGGTGACCCCGACTTTGCACGTCTAACATGAGCGATTCGTATGGCGGAAGCGGTGACAGTAATAGCACCGCCGCGGCAGTGGCACGAATGCCTTCACGCGGTAGCGGTACCAACCGGCACGCACCGACTCAGGGAGCTTGTCACAGTCGAACGTGACGAAGAGTGTAGGGGTGGGTCTCGAGGCCCCTCCGTTTTCTCCTCACACGTTCGACCTTGACCGCCCCGTGGTCGGCTAGCCCTAGAGTGATATCTTCTATGGAGTAGTCCACTAGTTCCCTCGCATAAACTACTCCTTTCACAAAGTTCATGGTAGAACGCGGCGTCCCACTCACTGGGGTGCCATCAAGTGTCCGAAGAGCACTTATCTTTGTCGCCTCGGAGGGAATCCGCCGCATTCGCCAGAAGGCTCCCATCCGAGAAACGGGTCACCTTCGGCTCTCTACGAATTATACCAACTAAAGCTCTTCTCTAATGGATCATGTTGCCCTTGGCCAACATGCTGCCATCAGTGGAACGAATCACTAAGAAGCGTTTGAAGTCAACGGGTCGAAAACGCCAGGTAATCTCTGAATGAGGAACCCTGACGTAATTGAGGCTCCGCTCTCCGCACTTTTGGTCTTATTTGGGGATTCCCAGCCCAGGCGAGCACCGGAGCCGGACGTGCCGAACTTGGCTTTGCCGCGTTGACGGATGGTAATGGCCTCGTCCGTCCCCGCGGCTTCCGTGGAGGTAGAAGAGCCCCGAGTCTTTTTGTCTTTTTTGTTAGGAGAGGAGGGCGGAGAATGGAACTACTTCTCCCCTCCCCCAGCAGGAGCCGCCAGGACAGATGGGACGGTCTCTGCAAGGTCCTTCGCTGAGATAGTGAAGGTCCCAGCAGTCGTGGAGGCACCGGCCGGAGGAGGAGATCCCTCCCCTCCTTGTGCTGTCTTAGCAGCCCGACCCTTCTGGCGAGGGCCCAGTATAGGAGCAGACTCGGGCTCGGTGTTTGATGCCGAGCCCGAATCTGCCCCCATGGAAGGCGCAAACTTCTGACACTGGGCTGCGTCAGAGAGCATGTCTATCTCGGGGGGTGGGGGGCTTGCCCCCCATGACATCACAGGTCATGTCAGTCTCGTTCATGTTCTTTTGGGGGGCATAGGCCTTCACACCCGCTAGATTCAATGTTCGGGCCAGCAGGTCTTTAGAGGGAAGCGGCCGATGGATCCTTTTTTCCCTCTTCCCCTAAGGGGGTTTGCCCTACCGAGCCGCTTCAACCGGGAGCGGCCGGTTATGGGCTGCCTGCTGGCTTTCCCGGTAGTTCCCTGTGTAGAGGTATAAGAGTTTAGCAAAAAC
Source organism: Ceratothoa steindachneri (assembly GCA_963969495.1). Taxonomy (NCBI): domain Eukaryota; kingdom Metazoa; phylum Arthropoda; class Malacostraca; order Isopoda; family Cymothoidae; genus Ceratothoa; species Ceratothoa steindachneri. The sequence continues at coordinate 69,633 of CAXAKS010000141.1, read as the reverse complement.
TGTTGTGAACTAGCGAGTGTATATATGTATCGAACTATATAAGCGAGACCCAAATCGCTAGAAAAGAATATAAACATATTCCAACCACTTCTGAAGGAAACCTTTTCAAGGTCATAAACGTCCGACAACCCACCTGCCGCATCGGCGCCTTTCATTCGAAGTAACGCCATCTTGGGACCAACCAGCAAACTACTCGAGCTACACCTCTCAGGAACAAAATCTCCGAAGATATTCTAACTAGAATCGGCTATTAATCTCCATTACCTTATGTAAGTAAAGAATAATCATGTTGTTTATGTCCCCGTGCATAAAAATGTTTATTGGATGTCTGGCTAAGGACAAAGAGATTAACTTAAAATTGTTCGCCCGTAAAATTCTATCTAGAATTGAACCTTGAGAGTTCGCCAAGTAATCCCATTTTCTTTGTATACGTGTATTAGATCAGTTTGTTTTAATGTTATTTAGTGAGAGGGTTTAGGTTCATTAAAGTCTATTTTTTTTTTTAGTAAAAGCTGTTTTAATTATCCTCGAACGAGTTGAAGTGGCAATATTTGATAAAGGCAAGAAAGAAACCCCTTTTATTCATTCCCTAGAATAAAATAAAGTTTAGCACTCTTAGAGAACGATCCTCAAGCGATCACCGAGGCACGAACTTACGCCTCAAGTCAAAGTTTATTTGGTTTATTAACCATAATAAAACATATATATATATATATATATATATATATATATATATATATATATATATATATATATATATATATATATATAATCTCGGCTAACCCTCGACACGCTGTGAAAGCAAAGGCGGGACTGCCAGATTTGAGCTGGAGTCACATGGTGACTCCAAGGAAGGGGGTGAGGGGGAGCCCTCTGCACCCGTAGGCACTAGAGAGGAGTAAGCCGCCTCTCCGGTTTAAGAGTTATGGAGAGCCCCCTGGGAAACCACAGGGGGGGTAACTCCATTTCTTCTGTGAAGCTGCTTGAGGGCGGCTCCGTCGTTCTTAAAGGGGAAATGGAGAGATATTTTTATTTTTTTTTAAGTTATCATCATTGGGCACGGTGACCGTTTTTTTTTTACGGGATGCAAATGCTAGTCACCCACCGCAGTGGCCCGCTCTGCGAAGGGTGAGTACAGGCCTGGCAGAGCCAGGTGCCGCCATTTTGGACCACCCCTCCCGCCTGGTGGCCTGGCAGTCCCTCAGCATGGTGGCTCCACCTTGGACGCGGCGTAAAATGGATAGTGTTTGAAAATAGAAAGGAAGAGGAGGTGAGGAAGATGTGGGTAAGGATAAAGCAGGTTATTAAAAATCCCACCATCCCAAAATGAAGCTCAGGGGTGAGGGATCATTGTCCCCTCCTCCTTCAGCCCGAGCCGTGATAGTTGGCTGAGAGGGTGACCAGAGAAAGTTGTGGGAGAAGTTGTATGAAAGGCGAGGAAACAGGGGGAAAAGACAAGTGTTCTGTAGGAAGGAGAAGAGGCTAAGTTTGGGTCAGACGGGTGCATAGCCCCGTCAGCACGGCGGCCAGGATGGAAAATCGCCGCGCCCCTTACGGGGGAGGGAGAAGATACATACGAAACATAAGTGGACCAAGAACCGGCCTTTGCGGAACACCTAAACGCACCGCCGCCGGCCGGTATACATTATTACTCAGATAGCATCACCAAATATCTTCCAAAGGTTGTCTATCGGGTTTAAATCAAGGTTTAATTTGACTAAGAACCGATTGCATGCAAGCCTACAGACGGCAGTTTTCGGGTCAATCGAAAATCGCTACAACTCCATTGCCACCAAATATCACGGCACTTTTATCCGTAATGTGTATAATCGATATATTTATATCTGGTTTATTTATCTTTATTAAATTTAAGAGGAATACAGTACCGTCCAAAACTAAAAAAAAAAATTAAATACTCGTTTAATTTCCAATAAAATTGGACAGAATATTCTTTGAAATTTGCCTCTGGTACTGTCCAATATTCATTTCATAGAACAGATAAAAAAAGTCATGAATATTCGCAGGATGCACCTAAAGGTAGGGAACGATAAGTATAAATGCAACCTTTACCAGAAACAACATAATTATCTTTCCCCCGCACCATGCTTTAAATGCTGCTTGCTTCCCATCTGATCCGAACAAATTAAATTTGCTTTCGTCGCTGAAAAGCCGTTCAGTTAAAAACAAGACATGCTCAGTAGCGAAAGTCAACCTACGTAGTTGTTTTACTCTTTTACAATTATGAGTGGTTTCCTAGCAAGTGAGCGTGCCATCAGTCCCACCTCTATTATGAGACGTGATACAACAATCTGACGAGACACATTCTGGTTCAAGTTCTCGGCAACTTGACGTCAAACACAGGTTGCTGTCTCAAATCGGCCCTTCATCGACATCCGTTGCATCGCGCTTTATTCCCTGAAAGTTTCTTTTGGGGGGCAACTCGTTTTCTTCGTCAACTCGCATGACCACATAGCTTTAGGAAGTTTTATTATGCGTTGAACTCTAACATTTTGATCGATCGCAATGCCTCAAAATGTCAGACAGTGTCATTCCTACACTCTTCCATTAGACAACCTACTTTCAGAACGATTTGTCAACCTTAACTATTCTCACCATTCTGATGAGTCCTACAATCGGTAGCAATCTACAACATACGTGGGACAGTGTCGACATACATACGTTACGAATCTTAGAATTGTATGGGTAAACTGAAAGTTATGTTATCATTCTCTAGATTTAGGCGCATCTTTTTTTTAAATATATAACTTTCCTACGGTAAATTTCAAAGAATATTTGTGCAATTTTCATCGAAATTAAACTGTTATTCAAGAAAATGTAGATTTGAGTATTTTGTTCTCTCTACTTTTAAATCCGCACAAATTCCTGGTATATCCACACTTAAACATGCAGCATTCACTCACGTCCTTACCATTCAATGCCGAGCAGTGGCAATATGGCTCATCTCCACCATTACCATTCTGATACAACGAAGATACTTAAAAAAATCGCACTTGTTCAACTGATCGAATATCACATGCCACCCAATCTTCACCCATTAACTCCACAACCTTATTCTATTCTGCATTTACTTTTAGCCCTCTCCTCTCACAACCCATGTCAAACGCTTCGCAACTGTTTGAAGAGTTGCAAGCCGTCTGCAATTCACTTGGTTGTTTATTCCATCAATGCTTTATAGTGAGAATAATTTGAATTTTATTTCTATAATCCACATAACCAAATGTGAATGTGTTATCCTAAATTGCGCATAAGTATACTGAATTTCTAATATTTTTGGCCACCGGACCTTAAGAAAACGCCAATTTTAATTCGTTCTCACTCAAATTCCAAATCCTGTGTACATTCTCCGATCTTTTTGTAAATTTGACCACTAATGCAGTTTATTATGCTGATTCTATATATATATATATATATATATATATATATATATATATATATATTTGTTATTTCGGGGAAATTATTAGTTTACAAAAAGATCGGAGAACGTGCACCAAACTCATAAGATCCAAATTCCCCTCGAATGATGTTTCAATTTGATTGCGCTGAATTCCAAAGTTTAAGCATTAAACGAATAGATTAAATAAAGTCTTTAAATTTTAGGTAATTATGAAGAAGACAGGCTACTAAATTATGTCATACTTCTCGTAACGTTGAAATAGTGCCCTAGGAGTAATATTTTGACGGCTTATAAAGTCACAAAAAGTCAATATTTCAAACCGATTCGTCAACGCAAGAATACTTTTACGGTGCCATCTTTAAATGCCACGAGACGGCATTTATGGGAGACGGAAACTTTTTCTATATTTTGGAGGGAAAAACGCTTGTGTCCGTTTCATTGGCGTTACTCTCTAGAATTACTAAAACTAAACATGTTTAAATAACCTACTATCTTAACCTTCAAAATCGTCGCCCGAAAAATAAAAAGTAATTACTATTAACCTTAAAATCTCCGTTCGCTTCGGGAGCTTCAAAAGAAGCAAATGTAACTTAGGCGGTCTCATGGTATTTAAAGATGGTGTCGTTGAAGACTTCTCGCGTTGCAGAATCGGGTTGAAATATTGACTTTTCGTGACTTTATAAGGAGTGATAGACCCTCTATCAAAATATTACTCCTAGGAAACTATTACAAGGCTAAACGTTTTGCGCTATTCTTTTTCAAAATTAGCAAAAGTTACTTCGAAATAATGCTAGAAATATTTTTTGTATCATAAGATATCCTAAACTCCCTTACCTAACGTAAATTTAAATCTAATAATCCGAACACACACAAAAAAGGAAGGAGAACGTGCGCCAAATACACAAGATCCTGTAATTTAAATAAGCAAATTTCTCTTTAAATTTGAATCTGTTCTAACGTCAATTTCCCCAAGAGCTATTGCGAGCATTCCTGTTTGGCTGCTTGAACTTTCCATTCTTAGGATCCTTTCACCAAGAGCCAAAGATGGAAATACACTTGTAGTTGTTTTTAATGTAGAAATAAACGTAATTAATGAGTAAATGAGACCTATGATGGAAGACCTCCACAAAACTAGCTTTCCAATGAAGACCTTGATTGCGTTTCTTTCTAGGATTTAACGACTTTTATTTGTCATCACCCAGACTATCAGCCCGACATATCCCACCCATTGTCAGTATAAATGGAAACCTCTGTACCAAGGTTTGTCTATGTATATCCCAACTCTTTGTCATGAAAAATAAATACCTCTGTACCAAGGTTTGTCAATGTTAATCTTACTTCCCAGCAAAACGGAATCGATACTTAAAACGAGGAGTAAAAATTAGGTCGGAGAAGGCATACGGTTTCAAATAATTTGCCCTTCTTGCGTAATGAAGATACGGATAGAATCATTAAAGGCGACTTTAAGGACAGTTTGTACACGAATGATTTAATCCTTTCCTTTTGTGAGTCATCACAGGCAACATGTTAAATGCGGCTTTTATTTGACCAGGGGGTGGGGGGAAGTGGGTTTTTTTTTTAAATTAAAGATGCATTGAGGGAAGAAAGGGGAGTTTGTGTCGGAAGAAGCGGCTATTCCGACCTTTAAAGAAATCAACAACACAAACGACGGTAGTCAGGGTTTTTAATTTAAGACGAAAACCAAGGAGGGTATTTTTAAGGTCTCATCTGGCGATCGCCAGCAAGGGCACAAGCGGCGAAATTACAAACTAGCCTATCTTTAGGCTACATTAAAAAGATATCCCCCCTCCAATAAAACAACGAAAAAAGGTAAGCCCGGGTGCCGGACTGAGACCCGCTTACTTCCGAGGCTTTAGGTTGCAGCCAACAATTTAAATAACCAAATACCACGGAGAAGTCCAGCCTCTTCTAAAAAAAAAACAATCACAACACAGTCCGGTGTAAAGGAGTTCCTCCCTAGGACTCAGGACAGGCGATATCACTCACGAATTTCCCACCGAAAGGTGCCTTAAAATTGGGGGAACCAAGCAATCTTAACAGAAAGGTTCAGGGAGCGCTCCATCTATCGAGTGTGGCCGATAGATGCGGTGGAGGCATTAGGGAGTATGTCCCCAGGAATAGACGAAACGCAATGGCACGTTATTTTAAATTCTAGTCCGCCGCGTTCTTTCTTCTTTGCCATGGAGTTTGATGAGTTGTCCTGATTCCTGTCATGTAGTCTGAGTGGGGAAGAGTAAATTGCTGGTCCGGGCGCTGTCTGTGTAGACAACCTCTGCATGGCCAGGAACCAAGAGGAAGATAACCTCTACATCTTCCCGATTCGCAGGTCCATGACGTCACGGATACTGCGAACTAGTGGATGCGGATATTACAATACCTTGATGGCATATATTGGAACCAGCTCGGCCGTGTAGACAGATGCAGCGGCTAGACGAGCCATCACAATATAGTGGCATGGCTCTACGATATACGTTCTAAGAAATACAAACACAATACTACTACTGTTATAGAAGCTTTGGGAGCAGAGGCACGCCCACATAGGTTCATAGGTGTCATTATCCAGGTGGCATCTTGGGCAGAACTAATGGCGCCATAGGCCCGAAAGGTCGGATTAAACTCTCGAAGGAGTTTCCTAGCCTTAAACCCGAAAGGCTTGGCGGGATGATTGAGTCTCGCATTGGCATAGACACCGTCGAGATCGGCAGTGGAAGAAATTAGAGACGTTCGCGATTGGGGAAGACGGTGAACCCGCGCGTACAGTAGTGTACAGGGCGTAAAACGAGCGGCATATCCCCAGCATTGCCAAGGAGGCACTATGGGATCGTGGGAAAGGCACCAATCGTAACGCGGAGACCGTCCGCAATGGAGGCTCGGTTCGGGAGATCGCCAGTAGAAATTCAAAGGGTGGAATCATTCCGACGGCGCCTATATCGCTTCTTTCGAAGGCCGCCTCGCAGTCAACGACAGCCAGGGGAGCGGACGGTGTGTGCAAAACGGACAAATATTCAAGAAATAGAAGCCATGCCCGCGGCGAGTAGCGCGCCGGAGAAAAACTCAACGGCCTCATCATCATTTACTATCAGTTTAGTATATGTTGGCAATGTGTAACAGTCATTTACTGTCAGCTAGGAAGTGTTTTCAATATGTAAAAGCAATTTGCCGCCCATTGGTACATGTCAACATGTAAAAGCCATTTAGTACATGTTAGCAATGTGTAAAAGTCATTTACTGTCAATTAGTACATGTTGAACATATGTAAAGGCCATTAACTGTAGGGTAATACATGTTGTCAATATGTAAAGGCCATTTACTATAAGTTAGTATATGTTGTCAATATATACCCGGTTTTTAAAAGTTCTGTTACACTCGGGGAGGGGGGTATCTTTCGATAGGTTTACGTGTACTAGAAAAAGTTCCAAACAAACTTAAAGTTCTACTTTTCCAGCAGGTGTCATTGAAACGCCTTTTACATTGTGTGTAGATGTGTCGAGTTGGAAGGGAAAAGAACCGAGATCTCTGCTCTCATGGGCACGGCTCACAACAAGTCCGACATCGCCAAGTGGCTCAACGTTAGCCGGATGACCGTCCCATGGGTCGCGGAGAGTCTCAAGAACGGGGAAGATCTCAAAGATCGACCTCGTTCAGGCAGACCTCAAGTTGCCAACCGTTTGACTGTGAAAAGGTGTTCAGAGCCTTTAAGGAAGGGGGCGGAAAGGGCTTGAAGTGCGTGGAAAGGCCTCTGCTCACGGACTGAATGCGATAACGTCGGGAGTGTTGTCGTTGACTTCTCAACGCCTTGAAGACATGGCAAAGGAATTATATTTCTTCTGATGAAAAAACCTTCACGGTCGATCCGGCCATCAACAAGCAGAACGACCGCGTGCTAAGCTTTAACCAGGACGTCTCCGAGGTACGCACGTGACCATGACCAAACGACCCGGCCTCCGTGATGATGCTCGACGTCATGGCTTCGAATGGAGAGACTGATACCACCGGTGTGGTTCACGGACGGTTACAAGCTCAGTGCGGTCGAATACAGGGACATATTGGCCACGAAAATACTGCCCTGGGTGAGATAATTCACAAAGAAAGTCAAACTGTCTTTCAGCAGGACGGTGGCCCGGCCCACACGGCCAAGACCATGCAAGAGTGGTATGGGTCGAACATGAACTTCTGGTCGAGACAGTCCCCCGACCTCAATCCCCTCGACTACGGGATGTAGGCGCATGTCAAGAGCGAGACCTACAAGGTCCGCCGCAGAGATGTCGATGAGCTGAAGTCTTCCGTCAACCGCGTGTGGCCCAGCATGAGGAAGGAATTCGTCCGAAACGTGTACGCGTCCTTCCCTTCAGGTTTCTCCTGGAGCGCGTGCTCGACGCCGAGGCGGCCACATTGATTAATATTACAATAAAAAAACATTAATTAAAACAATAAAAAAGTGTCTAACTGTATAAAAACATCATTCTATCCTTTGTTAAGAGCATCGTAACGAGTGCAAAAGGACTTTTGAAATACCTGGTAGTAGGCACTTGAAATCAGGAACTGGCACCGGATGAATCAGGGTTGGCCAAAAAAAAAACAAATTTTGAAAAAGCCCAATAAAACCCGGGTTTTATTCTGGGTTTTTTCAAATCTTGGGTCTTTATCAAAAAGCAAATGCTACAAGCATTAGAATAACATAGAAAAAGAATAGCTATCTCTATTTTTATATAATATTAATAATTACTTAGTTTAATAATTATATTATAGTAAGAATAAATCACAGTAACATTTTTTTTTTTTTTTTTTTTTATAGAGCCCATCTGGCAACTACCCACTTGGGCATAAGTCGCCGAAAAACACGACAGCCTAGAATTAGGCTACTTTAAAGTTAAAATATGAAAACTTAACAATCAATATAAATTTGAAAAACTTAACAATCGAAGCAATCTCCGGCAGCGGGGGGAGGTCCCCCTCACCCCGGTGCAGGAGAGTGCAATCTAAAACAAAACAATAACAAAAAAAGGAACCTTAAATAAAGGGGAGAAGGCCGGCCTCCCCCAAAAAGTCAATAAGTCCACCAGTCATGGTGCACGCACTCGTCCCGAGTACAAGGGACAGGCGGTAGCGACCCCGCCCATCCCGGTACCGAGACAGGTATCGTGCGCGAAGATCACCCAGACTGGGACATTCGACAAGAATATGCCGAACAGTCTGGGGGACGACGCAGTCGTTGCAATAGGGCACATGCGAGCGCTCCACCAAGTAACGATGCGTCACACGAGTGTGTCCGATTCGAAGACGACAGAAAGCAACCTGAAGCCGCCGCGGCATTGGGGGATAGGTCCATGGGAACAGTCGCGGCGCAATGGCACGCAACTTTAAGTTCCCCTCGACCGTCTCCCATCTTCTTTGCCAAGCAGTCCGAAGAGCTGCCCGTATTCCTGCCATGTAGTCGGTGTGAGGAAGAGCGAAACGCTGGTCCGGTCGCAGAGTCCTCGCGGACTCTTTGGCGCCCTCATCGGCGCGCTCATTCCCCGCAATTCCTACATGTCCAGGAACCCAGCAGAAGATAATCTCGACATCTGCCCGGCTCGCCAAAACCGTGGCGTCACGGATTTCGCGAACCAGGGGATGCGGAGATTCCAATGCCCCGAGAGCACTCAGGGCGCTTTGTGAGTCGCTATAAATCACAATCCGGTCTCCGAACCGGGCACGTCGCGTAATCTCCCGTACCGAGTGGTGTATTGCCACCAGCTCGGCCGTGAAGACAGACGCAGCGCCTGGTAGAGCCCCGCTGACTTCAAACAGAGGGGATACGGCGTGGAAGCCGACCCCCTCTTGGGACTTGGAGCCATCCGTATACACTGGCACGGTACCAGCGTGACACGATGTGTGCTCCAAAAAGATCGAACGCAATACTCCCGGCGCAGTACAAGCTTTGGGAGCAGAGGCGTGGCGACAAATAGCCAAATGTGGTACCCTCCAGGGTGGCGTCCTGGGCAGAACCAGGGGTGCCACCGGCCCGAGAGCTATATCTACCTCTCGAAGGAGTTTCCTGGCCCTAAACCCAAAGGGCTTAGGGTATGACTGGCGTCTCTCGGCGGCATAGGCACCATCGAGATCAGCTGCGGATGCAGTGAGAGCTGTTGGCGACTGGGGGAGGCGCCGGGCTCGCGCGTACAGGCGAGTGATGCACTGCACGCGGCGCAGAGCGAGTGGCATCTCCCCAGCATCGACCAACAGGCTCTCATTGGGGGAAGTGCGGAAGGCACCGGTCGCAAGGCGAAGGCCGGTGTGGTGGATCGAATCCACCTTCCGCAATAAACGCTCGGCTGCGGATGCATAAAACTCGCATCCGTAGTCGAGCTTCGAGCGAACAAAGGATCGATAAAAAAGTAAGGCGGTAGCCCTATCAGCGCCCCAAGCGCTGAACGTCACGGAACGGAGAATGTCCATGGCGCGGGTACAAGAGACCCTAAGGCTGCGAATGTGAGCCTCCCAGGTGAGGCGTCGGTCGAATACAAGACCAAGGAAACGGTGCGACTCAACCACATCCAGGCGCACCCCATTAAGAAACAAATCTGGGTCGGGGTGAAGCCGTGGATGGCGGCAGAAGTGCACCACCTTAGTCTTGGCCAAAGAAAACCGAAACCTGTGCGCTTCGGCATAGCGAGAGACGCGGTTCAATGCCTGTTGGAGTCGGCGCTCCAGAGTTGGCATCTGGGCCGCGCCAAAAGAGATCGAAAGGTCGTCCACGTAGAGCGTAGCGAGAACATCTTCCGGCAGCACCGAGGTGATGCCGTTGATGCTCAGGGCAAAGAGTGTGACACTGAGGACACTTCCCTGCGGGACACCCTCTTCCTGCTCCTTTGGGCCGGAGAGGGCTCCCCCCACCCGTACGCGGAATCGACGATCTCGCAAAAATTCAGATATAAACATTGGGAGGCGTCCCCTCGCCCCCATCGTGTGGAGAGTCTCCATGATACCGTATCGCCATGCGGTATCATAGGCTTTCTCCAGATCAAAAAACACCGTGGCGTAGTGCTGTCTACGAAGGAAAGCCTCGCAGACGGCATTTTCCAGTCGGAGCAGAGCATCCGACGTGGAGTGGAACTTACGGAAGCCGCACTGTGCAGAAGACAGATGGCCTCCGCTGTCCAGGAAATAGGCTAATCTAACATTTACCAATTTCTCCATCAACTTGCACACGCAAGAGGTTAGAGAGATTGGGCGGAAACCGGTCGGAGTAGAGTGATCTCTCCCCGGCTTGCGAAAGGCGAGCACAGTAGCGATTCGCCAGGAGTCTGGGAGGAGACCTTCCACCCAGATCCTGTTGAACAAATCTAATAGAAAGGCCATGCCTCGCTCACCCAGGTGTCGAAGCATGGCGTACGGGACATCGTCCGGACCATGGGCGGTGTCCGCGCACGAAGCGAGAGCGGAACGCAACTCACTCACAGTAAACTTGTCGTTGAAGGGTTCTCCGCCTCTGGAGGTAAAGTCCAGCCGGCGGCCTTCCGCGACATCACGACGTGCATTGAATGCTGGCGGAGCAGCATCACGGCTAGAGAATGCGGAAAAAGCGGTCGCTAAGGATTCCGCCACGGACGCGGGGTCCGAGATTGCGGTCCCATTCTCCTGGAGAACGGGAGGGGGGTCCTGCGAGAACTTGCCCCGAATCCTTTTGACTCGCTTCCACACCTCAGCTAAAGGGGTCTTCCCGTTAAGTGAAGACACGTATGCCCGCCAAGAAGAGCGGCGGGCGTGCTTCGAAATATACCGGAACCTAGCCCTAGCCCGACGAAATTTAGCGACGGTGAAATCGTTCGGGCGGCGCTTATAGCGCATGTAGGCATAACGCTTCTGTTTGAGGGCCGTCTCACACTCGGCCGACCACCATGGGAGTGGTCGGCGTGCAAAACGGCCAGACGTCCTAGGAATAGTAGTCAGGCCCACGGCGATGAGGTTGCCGGAGAAGAACTCGACGGCCTCATCTACCGACCTAAACTCCTTGACTGAGATAGAGAATTCAGTCATTTCCTGAAATGCAGGCCACCGCGCCCGCGCCAAGCACCACCGAGGTGGTCTCTCAGGCGGCAGTTGCCCTGAAAATGATATTTGAATGGGAAAGTGATCACTACCATGGAGGTCATCGACCACCCCCCAATCAAAATCAGGCTGTGCATCCGAAGAGCACAAAGATAGGTCAAGGCAAGAAAATGAAGCGGTTCTCGGACAGTGATGCGTAAACTCATCCACGTTTAGGACACCCATCTCAAGCTCTTCGATCAGATCGGCAAGGACTTGTCCCCTGGGATTTATGGTGTAATCTCCCCAGAGAGGATGCCTGCCGTTCAGATCTCCAAGCAAGAGATAGGGCCTCGGCAACCGTGCCACGACGCGGCGAAAGTCCCCCGCGTCGAAGTCAGCTGACGGTGGAATGTACGCAGAAATGATAGTATACCTCCTATCCAGGTGCAGCTGCACAGCCACTGCCTGAAAGGAGGTATCTAAAGAGAAAGGAAGAACGGAGACATCATGCCGGGTGTAAACCGCGCATCCCCCAGCCCGGCCGTCCCGCGGTGGTTGGGTCGCAAGACCCTTATACCCCGGGAGGGCAGGCAGGGGGCACGCGCCTAGCATGGTCTCCTGCAAAAGAATAGCTAACGGGGAACGGGATGAGGCGAGCCTCCGCAGCTCCTCCCAGTTGGCCCGGAGTCCACGGCAATTCCATTGAAGGAATATGCCCTCCAGGCCTAGCTCGGAGGAGACGCGGGGGCCCTCCTCGAATTGAAGACCCTCACGGGAATGGCCGTACGCTTCCCGGGGGCAGAACCCCGGGCGCTGTTGGCCGGACAAAGCGCTGAAGGCGCTGTCGCCTTCGAGGACTTATTGGGGGAGGTTGGGCTCGCCATGCGAGTCTTTTCCTCCCTCCGCCTCGAAACTTTAGGCGGGCGTTGCGGCTTCGGAGGCGGGGGGCCCTCTTTTCGAGGAACCACCGTCTCCGAGCCACTCGCTCCACCTCGGGGCGTGGGCAAAGGGGCCGAAGCTCCTTTGTTGCTGTCCTCCTTTCGGGGAACAGCTTTAGGAACCCCGGAAGATGGCCTAGCGACCATCTTCAGGGGTGTTGCCTCCTGTGAGTCTAACGACTCGGTGGAGGCGCGTGGCCGTTTCGCTTTACGCGAAACGGTCACGCTGGGGGAAGAGGGGGGAGCCCTGGTTTTAGCCGGGGCAGGGTATGAACCCTTTTTGCCGCCAGCTTTACCAGGGGAGCGCCCAGGTTGGGTAGAGCCCACAGAAGGGCTCCGAATGGGCGCGGAAACAACCGTGCTCGTTGGCCTGGATGGGCCAGGAGCAGAGGGTGCCTTTCTAACTATTGAGGCATATGACGTCCCAGGCAGAGCCGGGCGCGCCAGGACCAAGTACTTTGCCTCGCGGAATGAGAGTCGATCCTGGGCCTGAACGGCCAGGATTTCTTTCTCAAGGAGATATGCACCACATTGCTTCGAAGAAGCAGGGTGCGGCTCTCCGCAATTGACACACTTGGCCACACACGATTTGGACTTATCGTGTGCGACCTTGGAGCAATTTACACAGACTTCGGGTGACCCCGATTTTGCACGTCTACATGATCGATTCGTATGGCCGAAGCGGTGGCAGTAATAGCACCGCCGCGGCAGTGGCACGAATGCCTTCACGCGGTAGCGGTACCAACCGGCACGCACCGACTCAGGGAGCTTGTCACAGTCGAACGTGACGAAGAGTGTAGGGGTGGGTCTCGAGGCCCCTCCCTGTTTTCTCATCACACGTTCGACCTTGACCGCCCCATGGTCGGCCAGCTCTAGGGTGATGTCCTCAATGGAGTAGTCAACGAGTTCCCTCGCATAAACTACTCCTTTCACAAAGTTCATGGTAGAGTGCGGCGTCACACTCACCGGGGTGCCATGAAGTGTCCGAAGAGCACTTATCTTGGCCGCCTCGGCGGGATTCGCCGCATTCGCCAGAAGGCTCCCGTCCGAGAAACGGGTTACCTTCGGCTCTCTACCAATTGCACTAGCTAATCCTCTCCTCTGATGGATCATGTTGCCCTTGGACAACATGGTGCCATCAGTGGAGCGAATAACGAGGAAGCGTTTGAAGCCAGCGGGCTCGAAAACGCCAGGTAACCTGTGAATCAGGGGCCCCGATGTCATCGAGGCTCCGCCCTGTGCATTCTTGGTCTTAGTCGTAGTCATGGGCTCCGCACACGAGGGGGTAGAGGGGCCGGATGTGCCGATCTTGGCTTGGTCGCCTACCAAAGTGGTAGCAGACCCATCCGTCCCCGCAGCCCCCGCGGATGGAGAGGAGCCCCGAGTCTTCTTCGTCTTTTGAGTCTTTTTAGTCTTTTTCTTTTTAGGAGAGGAGGGCGGGGAATGAACCCGCTTTTCACCTCCGCCGGCAGAAGTCCCCAGGCCAGATGGACCAGCCTCAGCCAGGTCCCTCTCCGAAATGGAGAAGGTCCTGGTTGTCGTAGGGGCACCTGTCGGAGGAGATCCCTCCCCTCCTTCTACTGCCTCGGAGCCCTCAGCCATTTGAGGAGGACCTTGCATAGGGGCGGATTCGGGTTCGGTGCTTGGCGCCGAGCCCGAATTCCCCCCCATGGAAGGCCCTACCGTCTGGGGCTGGGTCTCCTCAAGGACCATGTCTATCACAGGAGGGGCCTCCAGTTGGTCATCCCCTCCCAGGACATCGCAGGTCCCCTTGGCAGTATTGTCACTAGTCAGGTGGTGTGGGGAGGCACAGGCCTTGACCCCAGCAAGGTTCAAAATTCTTGCCAGCAGGTCTTTTGAGGGAAGCGACCGAAGGGGCCTGGCTTCCCTCTCCCCCCTAAGGGGGTTTGCCCTACCGAGCCGCTTGCACGAGGGGCGGTCGGCAATGGGCTGCCTGCTGGCTTTCTTGGCAGTCCCCTTAGAAAGCAAAGGAGGGACTGCCGCTGGAGATAGGGAGGTGCCCGAAAGCACCTCCAGAGAAGGGGGTGAGGGGGAGTCCCCTACACCCGTAGGCGTAGGAGAGGAGTAAGCCTCCTCTCCGGTTAAAGAATTATGGAGGGTCCCTTGCGCAAGCACAAGGGGGGGGGACCTCCATTTTCTCGGTGGAGCTGCCCGAGGGCGGCTCCGTAGATGTTTTTGGGGAAGTTGGGGGTTGGGGTTTTTGTTTTTTTTCATACATGGGCATGGTGACCCTCTTTTGATTACGGGACGCAATAGCTCATCACCTCTCGCAGTTGCCCGCACTGCGAGAGGTGCTTACAAGCCCGGCAGAGCCAGGCGCCGCCATTCGGGACCACCCCTCCCGCCTGGTGGCCTGGCAGTCCTTCGGCATGGCGGCTCCACCTTGGACACGGCGTAAAAAATATAGGTTGTGAAGAGGAGAGGAAAAGGGATGTGAGGAAGATGTGGGTGGGGATGAAGCAGGTTGTTAAAAAAAACCCATCCCGAACCGGAGCTGAGGGGTTAGGGAACAATGTCCCCTCCCCCCCTCAGCCCCGATCCGGGGTGGTTGGCTTGAGAAGAAGGTCAGCATTCTACCCTGTGAAATTAGAGGCTGACCAGAGAAAGTTGTGGGAGAGGTTGTATGAAAAGCGACGAGGTAGGGGAGAAATCGGGCTATCTGAAGGAAGGAAGAGAGGCTAAGCTGGGGCCGGACGGAGCGCTGGATCCCGTCAGCACGGCGGCCAGGATGGCAAATCGCCGCGCCCCTTACGGGGAATCACAGTAACAGATCACTGATCGAGAATTTGGGGTACCCATGTCCCATGATAGCCATTATCTGTAGAAGGAGAGATGAATTATTATGAGTCGTCATTATCAGAGAAATAACCTTAAATTGATACATATTTTTTTTAAATTATAAACATAAATATGAATTTTGAATAAAATAATGATAAGTAGCATTCATTTCTTGAAAAAAAAGTAATTTTGAAAAAAAAACCTTGAGTTTTTTCAAATTTCACTTGAAAAAGCAAATAAAAAAAAAAACAAAAAAAAAACTGGAATAAAACCCGGGTTCTTTTACAGCTGGATTTTTTTATTTAGCCACCTTGGGATGAACAGTAGGAATCTAGAATGAACAGGGACCCCTTGAACATTAACAATGAAACGAGGTCGAGACTGACAAGGAAAGCGAGATATAGTAGTAAGAGACAACGTAGACTTAGTCGTGGGACCTATAGCTTTAGCGTGGAATCCGAACCACGATGTATAGCTTATACTTATACCTATTCTAGATCGTTGCTGTTTATTGTGACCCCTGTCCCACTTATCTACTGCGACCCGTGTGTGAATATGATAGTTTTCGGTAAATTATATGAGTGTTATCAGGGCCAGAGGCTCGGGTTAATTGATACCTCCTCTAATGAGCTGTGTTCATAAGGTGACTTAATTCTAGCGAGTTTCCCTACTCACTTTAAGATTAGCTGATCTCATTATTTCTTAAATCATAACCCTCCCAGACAGGATGGCTCCCCCAAAACGACGTTTGAAACAGGAGGTAGGTAGCGCTGCTCTCAGCGAAGATGCATTCGGCACGGAAATGCCGTGCAATTTTTTGATCAGATACTTCTTCCGATGAGCGGGAGCCCCAAGAACAGCCTGTTCGTCAATGAGATCATCATGGCCCCTAAGCAGAAATTTCCGGTCATCATGACTAATAATAGATTTTCTGTTGTTAATTCTATAAATGATGAAGAACCATAAATTCACCTGGTTGGTGACTCAATTGTGAGAGGTCAACTGGGAGAATTCTGTGGCAGGTACCCGACGAAGAAATGTCGATAATGCTACCCAGGAGGAAAGATCGAGGACTTGGTGGATTCACTTGATGACTTTGTAGTCGAGGCCTCTAAGTATACTGCTTTCATATTTTTTTTGGGGGGGGAACTATTGTTTCCAGTAAGTCTGACAAACTCGTGCGGTACAAGTTACTAAGGAAAATTTAGTAGTATAATGTTTGAGAGTTATGCTGCTGAGACACAACTGTGGTAGCAGCTACCGCGGAAAGACGCCTTATATCAATATCGTTTGAGAGTCATAAGCAAGGATTACAATTTGAAAAGTTCTGTGGTCACTTCTACGAGCGTCACGGTCTGCTCACATCATATTGAGTTCATTTAAACGGGATAGCATTGGCGAGATTTGGGGGGTCAGAAGGTCAGTACCAATTTTCAGAGCAGTGCTGAAAATTGGAGGATAGTGATCATCGCATAATTTGCTTAGATATAGATATTTCTCGAATTATTAAAGAAAATTCTCAATTAATTCTAAACTTTAAATCTTGTAATTTTGCTCTTTTCGGCGATCGCTTAGAGCATTGCTTCTCAACCAGTGTGCCGCGAGATCTTGTTGTGCCGTGAAATTTTGAACGGCACACTAAGAAAATGCAAAAATCCAGGTGATCTCAACTGCAACATGTTGCACCACTTAACTTTGTTCATTTAGGGATGAGCGAAATGTTTCCAAATGTCGCAATGCTAACAATTCTACATTTTTTATTGTTTCGTTCGTCATTAATATTGATCATGTGACGATATTAGTCAATACTTGTCTTAAGTTAAAACTTAACTTAACTAATCTTGTTTTGTATATAATTTAACTAGATAAATATTTGAAAAGGAAAGATGTTAGTGACGAGTCTAAGTCCAGAGGCGAACCACCATCAACCTCCAGTGTCAAAAAGAGAAACATTAATCGACAATATTGTGATAATTATTTGAAATTTGGATTTTATTGGTCTGGTGACGTTGATAGACCAAGTCCATCATGCGCAGTGTACGATGAAAGAATGTCAAAATTTATTTCTAAACATTCATCTCTAAAAGATAAAAAGCTTCATTATTTTCAAAGATTGTAAGAGCGGAAATTAAAACAGCTAAGTTATTTTGAAAAAAATAATGACCGTGTCTGCACGAGCCCAACTAGTGTTAATACAGGTGGCTGAAATAATAGCATTAAAATCTAAATCCTACACGCTTGCTGAGTCAGTCATCCTCCTAGTTTGCAAAAATATGGTGAAATCCAGGTCTAGGAAAAGGCTGAGAAAGAAATTAACAATATCCCACTTTCAAATGGTACAATACGTAGAAGAATCCTAGATATATCGAAAAATTTTGAAGATACTGTTCAGTAAAAGCTTAAGAATTCTAATTGTGCTTTAACTGTGGATGAATCCACTGACATCAGTAATAAAAGTCAATTGCTTGCATTTGTACCTTCAATCAATTTTTGTGTTGTAAAGAAATGTCCACAACAACAAAAGGTAAAGATATTTTTGATATGGTAACAGGCTACCTCAAAGAAATTAATTTGTCTTGGAAGTCCTGTGTCGGCATTTGCACCGATGGAGCACCATGCCTGACAGACTATATTAAAGGATTTGTATCCCTGGCAGAAAACTAAAATCGAAATCTCATTCGTACTCATTGCTTTCTATATAAAGAAGCTCTCGTTTCAAAAATATCGCAGGAAGATTTAAAGGTTGTGTTACATCAAGTTGTTGAAATGGTCAATTATATAAAAAACAGACATTGAAGTCAAGATTATTTGAACTGTGCAAAGAAATGGACTCTCAACGTGTTCAATTATTAATGCATACTGAGGTTCGATGGCAGTCGAAAGGCAAAGTGCTAAATCCTGTTAACAAATTGCACAAGGAATTACTATCATTTTAAGTCCAGGAAAAACAGGAGAAATTTTGTGAAAACCTTAGTTGCAAATTGTGATAGAACGGTCTGAGGCCGCTTAAATTCAGCCGCTATCACATGTTTAGAAACACATGCCACCCACGTGCATCTGCGAGAGGAAGCAGAGCGCGTTATCGCCACCTTAGCCAATATTTAATCAAGGAGGTTCATTCCCCCGTTTCGCCTCCATACGTCGATCTCGCCAGATTGAGTTAGGCTTATGGGCAGATAAGGTATTTTCCCAGGCACGACCGGGGCATTCCCCCGAAGCCTCCCACTCAATTGTCCCCTACGCTAAGGGGATGGCTTCGACTATTTATATCATAGCTTTCCCGATTGAAGCAGATCAGATCCAGATCATCTTCGAGAGGCATCACGCCGATCCGGTCTCCCTTGTGCACCATAGGAGCTCTATACCTCGAGATCCACCATTATTGTCCAGAAGAGGACAATATCCCTTGAGTGCCAAGGTTCGTGCCTTCGAGACGCCAAGTCCACAAGGGCCCCCTGTTGTTCAGAAAGAGAACAACGTTAGAATAGCCATTGTTCTTTGAGCAGGTTGACAAGAGACGGTTCTCACCCCCCTGTTGTTCAGAAAGAGAACGTTAGAACAGCTATTGTTCTTCAAGCCCGTTCGTCAAGAAACGGTTCTCATTCCCAAGACGTCACGTCAGGATAATTTAATTCCCCCCTTTTTAACGTTCTTCAGAGAACGCTTGGTTTCAACAATAACCTCCATTGTTCATCTAGAACATCCCCGATTTGCTGTCACAGAGATCGCTCGTACTTCCGAGCCCCACTTCGCTCTCACTCTTCGAAGACAGTCCTTCCCCTTCGCTAAGGACAACCCCCCGAAGAACCCTTCCGCTGGAAATCACCAGTGGACCGAAGATTCATTTGCATCGTCTTCCTCTGCACAACAACTTTGTAATTACGTAAGCTGAGCATTACCTTTAATCATCTAACCTTTTGTCAACGCTACCCTGTGCTTTAAATGGTTTAGCGAACCATCCTCCCCCCTTTAATTTTTATTTGTTTACCTTTTTAAATCTCTCCAAATCTTAATCCTCGGATTAGTCAGATTTTCCCACGACCCTTTCCATTCTCCGTTTATGTAAACATTTTCTTTTTGTGTGTTGTTGATAGTTTAATTAATAAAACTCTATTTTATTAATGATAGCCATATTATTATCCTTGAGCTCAGTTCCACTTCTTAAGCATATTGAAGACAAATAACTTCGGTCAATCAGATTACCACGCACTCGAAATATTAGAATAATTCCCTCAACGAATAGTTATATATGGTATATCGTCGAGAGCCTATTCTACGACACAAATTTTGAATGTCAAAAATGGACTACTTAACAGAAATATTTAGTGAACTAAATAAAACAAACAGTAGCATGCAAGGTAAAAACGAAAATATTATCACTTCCACAGACAAGTTAGTTGTCCTCAAAAAGAAAATTGTGATTTGAAAAAATAGAGCAATCACTGGCAATATTGATGTTTTCTTTATTGCGGTCTACCTGCATTATAGAAATTGTCCCTATTGTACTCATCTGACAACACTGGACGAAAGCATCAACGATTATTTTCCGTCATTAAATTATGATTGGATTAGAAATCCTTTCATAAATCTTTCATCAAATATTGAACTTGAGTTACATTAAGAAGAAGAATTGGCCACCCTTTCAACGCTGCCCATTGATACATTTGGGATTTCAATTCAAGAGGAGTATCCCTCATTATCTAAAAGAGCTTTAGAAATTTTATTACAATTTTCAACTCCTTATATATCCGAATTAGGCTTCTCAACATTAAAAACAAGAAGTGTGACAGATTACGTACAACTGAAGACGAAATGATGATCTGTCGGTCTCATATTCGACCAGACATTGAAGAAATTACGATGAAAAGTCAGGCACAAATTTCTCAATAAAGAAACTGAACATGTGACTGATGAATTTCGAAACACTGCAATAAAGTTCATATCTGTGTTTTCCTTAATTTAATTTTAGTCATTCTATGTCTATGATTAGTCTGTGCAGTGGCACAATAGCAGTCTACAGGTATATGCCGTCTATGACTTGCTATGTTTTTATTTTGCAACATTCAAATATTTTTAATTTATATTTAGCCAGGTATTCCGCTATACGAGAATTTCAATGTGTTCCTAGGTGCGTTGTTGGTAAGAAAAAGTTGAGAACTACTGGCTTAGAGGATGCAAATTAGAATGAAATGTTGTCAACACTGGTAATGCACACCAAATCTATGCAGATTTTCGAAAAAGTGCCTTAGATAAGAGAGATTAAAAGTGCAGACAGAAATGTAACCGGCGCTATAAAATATCATGGGCTAATAATGTCGAAATAAGGAATCGTGTATTTTTTTAGCGTCCTCTTGGCAAATTTAGCTAAGGCCCCAGTCACACCAAGCTTACGACCTGTTTCTGACCACTTGTGACAGAAAATCAAGTGATCGGTCGGCGGGCGACATAAAACCTGAAAAGAGGTAGTCGCAGGTGGTGGACGAGTAGTCGTGCGACCGGTGGGCTACTAGTGGCCGACTAGTAGACCACTAGTGGGCGCCCGGGTGGCGATCAGTGTGGCTGGCATCGGGCGCCGACGACCTACGAGTAGTTGGCTACTGGTGACCCACCAGTCGGGTACCAGTCAGCCACTAGTGGCCGAGTATTCGGCCACTAGTAACGACTATCAAACTTCTAACAGGTCTGGCGACCACCTCTCATTCGCAACAAGTCTTCGTAGGTCGCTCACTGTTCGGCGATGGGTGGCCCACCAATCGATGGGCCACCGATTGGTGGGCCTGGTGTGACTGGGCCCTTAGAGAAATCACTAAAAGAAACTATCTTCGACTGAGAAGAGTCGTGGTAAAAAAAAATGGGCAACGATCACTAGCGGTATCCATCAAGAATCAGTTCTGGTCCATTGTTGTGTACAATTTATAGACCTTGAAAATAATTTATTTTGCAAAATTTGAAATTTTGCTGACGAGACAAAATTAGCAAAGAAAAATATTTCAGTGTTATAATATATTTACACCAGGCAATGAATGGCTTCGCTACTCTCCCCTACGGGAGCTCGCTCGCGCTTCGTTACTAAGATTAAAATTTAAAATCTAATAAAAAGCAGCCATGGTTAAATTTTTAAAAAATTTCTGAACTTCGCCAATTATAATAATTTTAAAAAGGAACTCTAAACTAAAATTCCCCCCTTTCAATATATCACGTTGCTAAAATATAGTTGTAAAAGAAGATATATAAAAATAAATTTTCTGAACTTCACCATTTGTAATTCTTTGGTTTTTAAAAATTTTACAAAATTTCGATACTTATATTTATTTCTGAACTTCACCATTTTGTTTTTTGATACTATAAAATAATTATTAGAAATAACTTTGATAAAAAAACATGTCATAACCAAACTAATATGAAATTATTATTCAAATACTCAAAATAATCCCCTTCTTAAATTATAGTTAGTGATGATGATGTGATGAAAACGAAGTGTGCAGCATGGATGCCGCGCATAGACTTTAACATGGTTGGGTTAGAAAAAAAATTAGGAGTGTTAATTTCGAGCAACCTAAAAGTTTCAAAACAATCTGTTGTACCTAACCAGAAATTTTGTGTTTAAATCAAAATATATTATTCTACCATTATATAAAGCGCTTGTGAGGCCTCACCCGGAATATGCGGTTCTTTTTCGCTCTCCTAATCTTCAAAAAAACATCATAAACATCGAATGCATTCACCGTAGACCAACGAAATTAATTCCTGCAACTTGAAACTAAATCATATGGGGCCAAATAAATATAATTTAATTTACTTTCACTAGGAAATCATGGTTTGCGTGGTCAGTTTATCTTCACTGGGAAATAAAATCATGGTTTGTGTGGTCAGTTTATCAAGTTTTTTTTTTAAATACTAAAGTTTTACTAATATAAAGTATAAGTTGTTGGGTTAGATAACCGAGTGACCACTAGAAATAACGGTTTCAAATTTATTAACCAAAAATTTAACACCAATAACTTTTTCTTTTGTAAAATTACTCAGATTTGGAATAGTTTATCTAGTAAGTCGTTCAAAGCACTTAATCAATATATATATTGATAAAAAAACAATATTACTATAAAAAGTAACACTGCATATAAATGTATAATTTTTATCAGCTTTTATGTTCACTCCGATCTTTTCTCCTCCATTCATTTCCTTCCTTGGATTGACCTCGAGTGAACCTTAGGGTCTTTGCCGATCTGTAAATCTCGATCTCGATCAAGGGTGAGTGGATGGAAGCTGATCACCGACTAGCCTGAAAAATTAGGCGCCGGCCAAGAAAAATAGGCGAGAATGGGCTTGCAAAGAAAGTGAAGAAAATGGACATCTAGAAGAAAAAAATGCATATGTAATATTAAAGTAATTTTAGACTACAGGTGGCAGTGGGGCCAGGGGCCTGTGGCACTCCTCCATGTGCCAGGTTTGAGTGCCACGAGGCTTGCAAGTGCCGCGTCTTTGTGGTCGTGGGATCAGTGGTCGTGGGATCAGTGTTTGAATGGAAGGCAGCGCCTTGTGTTTATTGTCGGGGGAGGGGGGGAGAAGTCTAGTATTGTTAGAAAAGCAAGAAATAGGTTGTTAGAAAAATAGTAATATGTTAGGTTAGAAAGGTTAGTAATAGGTTAGGTTACTAAAGCTAGTATTATGTTATGTTAGAAAAGCTAGCATTAGTTAGGCTAAGTCAAAAAGCTAGTAATAGATTGTTAGTAAAAGCTAGTAATAGGTTGTTATAAAAAGCTAGTAATAGATTAGGTTAGAAAAGTTAGTAACAGGTTGTTATAAAAAGCTAGTAATAGATTAGGTTAGAAAAGTTAGTAACAGGTTAGGTTAAAAAAGTTAGTAACAGGTTATGTTAGAAAAGCTAGCAATAGGTTGTTAGAAAAGCTAGTAATAAGTTATGTTAGGAAAGCAAGTAATAGGTTAGGTTAGGAAAGCTAGTAATAGGTATGTTAGGAAAGCTAGTAATAGGTTGTTAGGAAAGATAGTAACGGGTTGTTAGAAAAGTTAGTAATAGGTTAAGTTAGAAAAGCTAGTAATAGGTTAGGTTAGGAAAGCTAGTAATAGGTTAGGTTAGGAAAGCTAGTAATAGGTTAGGTTAGGAAAGCTAGTAATAGGTTATGTTAGGAAAGCTAGTAATACGTTGTGAGAAAAGCTAGTAATAGATTAGGGTAGGAAAGCAAGTAATAGGTTATGTTGGGAAAGCTAGTAATAGGTTAGGTTAGAAAAGTTAGCAACAGGTTAGGTTAGAAAAGTTAGCAACAGGTTAGGTTAGAAAAGTTAGTAACAGGTTAGGTTAGAAAAGTTAGTAATAAGTTATGTTAGGAAAGCTAGTAATATGTTAGGTTAGAAAAGCTAGCATTCTTAGGTTAGAAAAGCTAGTATTTGCTTAGATTAGAAAAGCTAGTAATTGGTTAGGTTAGAACAGCTAGTATTAGGTTTGATTAGAAACTAGTATTAGGTTAGGCTAGAAAAGCTAGTACTAGGTTAGGCTAGAAAGTTAGTATTAGGTTAGGAACAAGTATTTGTCAGGTTATTAACTAGTTGCTCCAGATACGCATATGAACCTCTCTCGACCCCAACCGTCCATAATAGATTAGCATCATTCTGGGGGTTCGAACTAATAAAAAGTCAACAATAGAATGAAATATGCACCCCCAACTAATTTAGTTCCATAAATGACCTCGAAAAAAGGAGCTGAAAAAAGAAACGACATAGAAAATAAGAGAACGCGGATGAACCGAACAGCTGCATAAAATCCGGTTAACCTTGGCAACTCAATATTGTTGTGCGATGATCCCGTTGCTATGAGAGGGCCAATATAAATCATGGATTATTATTATTATTGCTATGCATATTTCAACCTCCCCCCCCCCATGTACATCCATGTACTGGATTATACGTTTAAAAGCCTATTACATCACGAGGGCATTACAGAAATGGATGATCGTTAAGAATTAGCAAGTGTACAAAAATGGCGATATTATAAAAAGGATCAAAAGATCAGAATTGGTGGTTATGAATTCCGTCTGCGTCACTCTTGAACGAAGAGGAGAATGCTGAGCAGGAAAGGATGCGTCACATCACCAGAGACCTACCGACACGTGCACAAAGAAGACCGAGTGGCAATATATTTCTTTATTTGAAACTAAGAAACGAAAACAAAAGGAAATCACATCCAAAAGGTTTGTGAAATTGTGGAGAAGGCTCAATAGATGTTAGTGAAGTTAAAGGGGAGTGAAATGTAGCAATGAGTAGGATAATTGACAAAGTGTGGTTAGACCTCAGGACTATGCAAAATATAAAGAGCCTGCGAATGGGAAGAAGCGAATGGGAAGAAGTGATACAAGAACCAGAATGGATAACAGGCCAAAACGCCTACCGAGGTGGAAAAAGGTCAATAGAGGGGGGGGGGGGGTAAAAGCTCATAACAGACAACCAGATTGTTTTGTTTTTCATTTGAACACCTTTTTTTAATCAGCAATTCACACCTGCCGTGCAATATCTCAGTGCGAACTAATTGGTAGCCGATGTGGCGAAACAACTTGTGTGAAGGAGAACCTCCAGATGGCTAGGCCGTAAACCACAAAAAGTATGTTTAAGGATAAAGGATAAAATTAATAAAAGGCCTCGAAAGGATAAAAGAAGAAAGCGAAAGATAAATGCTCCTAAAGGGATAAAAGAAATAAGCGAAGGATAAAATGTCTCGCGGCGATAGAAGCAGCGAAAGATAAATGGCTCTAAACTTAAAGGAAAGTGAAAGAAAATGCCCCGAAAGAATAAAAGAAGAAAGCGAAATATAAAATGTCTTGAAGGGATAAAAGAAGCGAGCCTGGTGATAAATGCCTCGAAGGGATAAAGGAAAAAAGATAAAGATAAAAAGACCTGAGAAGATAAAAGAAGAAAGCTAAAGATAAAAGGGTATGGAACAAGCAGTTACCTATTCAGACATTCACCAATCCGAATTACCTTCACTTACGAATAAAAAAAAGTATCTAAAACCAGTTTGAAGATAACTTTGAAAGGTAATAAAAACGTAGTAGTAATAATATAAAGGCGGGGACGTCATTATACGAGAACAAAGCGGCTAACCGGGTTAACACCCGACAGTTATCCCTCCCTCAGGGAGGGAAACAATGGGACCCAACAGCATGGACAACCAGCACTGCGAAACCCCTTGCTTAGGAGTTCATTTAGGCCCAGGGTGCATATTTTTCGAATAAATCAGGAATATTAAAATGTACCATTGAGATTTGGGGATAGTTTCATTCCATAAGGACGTCGCATAGTCTAATGATTAGCCTTTTGAAGGCTCCTTTTCTTATCGTCCTTAATTGGAATTATGCCGAAATGCTATTTTCTCTTCACACTATAAATAGACCGTTTCTATTAATCCGCGTACGTCTATTATTTTCTTTCTTCATCGAAGAAATAACGTAATTAAATTGCGGTTTGTCCTTTAACGCTGTGGACTCTTTCGCCATTTTATTTTACTCTCTTTGATGTTGGTCGCATCCTCCGGCGCCGGAGCGTGCTTCTTTCTTCTTGCTGATTTCGTTTTTGTTTGTTTTTTTATTGTTTGGTTTGGCTTGTCGCCAGGTGGTCGCTTTTAAAGAAAACAAAGTATCCTTCGGAGTAAATGAGTGCGAGAGGCTTACAGGAAGCACTCTTATATATCATAAGGCGACAAGGTATGGCTCGGGAGCTATGCTTCGACAGGAAATCTAGAGGTAGTTGCACGAAGTCTATCTACTCAGCTACAATATTCACAGGAGCGAGGACAATGACATTTGGAAAAATACCGGTCTGGCAAGCCGTAAAATCACAAGCATAAATATGTAAACAAGATCGCGCACACACCAGGGCAACTATTCGAACAAGAAACCGTTAATAAACCCACTGACGGAAAGAGAGCAGCAGCGCCCACTGGCGGAGATTAATAATGAGGGAAATAAATTTTAAAAAGTGTCCTTTCCAAACCCATAGATGGAAAAGTAAAGAAGAAACCCCTTAAATCCCCCCCAAAAAAAATTCTGAGAGGGATGGAGGTCTATTTATGACCGGAAACGGTACATAATGGCAGTTATTAAGTGGGCGAATCTCCCCCCCTTTACCCCCACTTCCTACCATCAACCGCGCGCGCAAGGGGGAAGAGACACGGGGGACAAAGGGAAACCGTTCTGTGCTACGAAGCAAGCTTGAGACCTGTGCGGGCCATTGAACTGACTGCACCTGTAGTATAATCACACACTCGTGATATTGACAGTTCAATGCAAATGAAAGCTGGTCTTTAAGATGACTTTTTTTATTTTTAATCACAAGTACAAGACTAATGTCGATGCATCACCTCCTCCCCCTATCATTCATGTGTGAAAATCGCACAGGAAAACGAAAACTACAACAAATTAATAACTCCCACGAAAGAGTGAGTGATACAAAAACATGAGGGTAATATTACAAAGCCGTCATCTGCATTGTAATATCATACAGCTATGTGCACAACAACGTTCACCACGACCCCCACCCCTAGTCTAGGCATCAATGCTCTGTAAAAATTCGCTTATTTATTTCTGATAATAGGCCAACCTAGTCATATTTAGTAGCATAACTAGGCTAGCCTAGTAGTCCTCACTTGTTGCTCATCAGTGAGAGGAGAGGTGCGTTGTTAGTTCAAGATAATTTAAGTGAACAACTAAACGCTTTTTAATAAAATAAACTTGTAATCTATTCGATAGGTCTATCTGAATTGTCTGTTGCTATATATTCGGCGTGCAAAGCGCTATTTTCCGAGTTATCAGCATTTGAAAGTAGGGATCAATTGTAGAATCTGCCCCCACACTGATCATCTGTACATTCTCCACCCCGATACATATTTAAATAAGACAAATGAAACAATATAATTAGAGTGAACAAGAAATTTTCTGAAAGCAACTAAGAAATGTTAAATAAAGTATCCAAAAGCAACTAAGAAATGCAAAATAAATAGGCCTATAAATAACAATGTAAAAATAAACACATAAGAAAGGTAACATAAACAAAAGCAACTAAGAAAATAAAAATAAAGAAAGAAAAAATACAAATGTAAAATAAAGAAAAAACAAATGTAAAGTAGTCAAAGTGAATAAATGTAAAATAAAGAAACCAAAAGCAACTAAGAAATGTACAATAAATAAACAAAACCAAATAAGAACTATAAAATGAATAAACAAAACCAAATAAGAACTATAAAATAAAGGAGCCAAAACCAAATAAGAAACGTAAAATAAAGGAGGCAAATAAGAAATGCAAAATAAAGAAACAAAAAGCACATAAATAGAAAATAATATAAATAAAGGCAACTAAATGTAAAAGAAATGAGCCAAAGGCAACAAAGAAATCTAATATAAACAAAGCAAAAGCAATTAAAAATATGAAATTAGAAGCAATTAAGAAATGGAAAATAAAGAAAAAGCAAATAAATGTAAAATAAAGAAACAAATAAACAATGTAAAATAAATTAAAGGCAAGCAAAGGAATAAAAGAAATCAATCGTAAAAGACACTATTACGACCCCACCCTCGAAGTGAGGGGCAGGTGTAGTAGGGTAAAATACTGCGGTTGACAGCGGGAGGGGCACGTGCCCTCACAGCCCCAACACCAGCATCTTGTGAAATTGGTGACCGTAAGAATTTTAATCAGTTCTTTCACCAGATGCGACTCTTACAGGCATTGTTAAGTAAATGCTGCAAAGCGATTGTTTACTACCAGCTATTCAAACAGCGCTTGAGGCACTGGAGGGAAGAAGAGTTTTCAGAACTTCAAGTAAATTTTAAGAACATCCACACCAAGATTTTATGGATATAAAATATAACAAACCTAACCTTACCTAACTTTTTTTAGGACGAGTTGGGTTAGATTAGGCTTGGTTTGTTAGGTCAGGATTTATGATCGTCGTTGACTCCGCAAATCGCTTATTTTGGCCGAAAATGATTTACTTTTCGTAGCAGCTGTGCTCACACATAAATGTGAAGCTAACTCAAAGAAAACCATTTGCGGTGGTAATGAACATCATATTCGCATTCCTCATCCACTAAATACGCCAGAAAAATATATTTTAGGTCCTAAATTTTGCAGTGGAGATGTTTTTAAAATCTACCGTTCTGGGTGAATAACTGGTTTACTATCAATCAGCAGGTGCAAAAAAAGTAGCATTCCACTGAGAAATGGGCGACGAATAAAGAGAAAGATTAGCCAAGACAAAAGAAAAAAAAAATGAGACCCCAAAATCTTAAAGAGCAAAACCATGATAAATTCGAAGTTAAATGAAAGTTTCGAAGAGTTGAAAAGAAAGTGCAAAAACAAGGATTACAGGGGATTAAACTCTCCCCCGCCCCGCCCACATACACAGACGCCCTTAAGCATCAGTGTTCCCTCCTTTTGTTTTCATACCCAGAAGCTGTTTGTGAGAGTATTGCAATAATAATAAATGAACATATTCAATAACCTATTAAGGGATCTAAAATAAATTTGCCTAACCTCATAAAATAAAGAATGACTATGCACCTTTCTTATGTACATATTTATTTACAACCTAATACACAGGGGATAGCCTAAAGCAGAGGCACAACAAATGTTGGCGGAAATTTCAAGTGGAAATTTCCACACTATCATAGATAGCATCAAACCGACGTAGATTTATTTGGTGATCGAACAAGCATCGCGTTACAAATCCCACATTGATTTTTAACGGTGCGCTTGCGAAGTGTGATCCCGCTGATGGCCAATTAATTCAATGAATTTATCTCTATTTTCAAATAATTCCCCTCGCAACATAGATAAGTGACTTTCGGTTTTATTTTGTTTTTATCGAGATAAAATCCGGGGTTAGCCAGACCTCCATTCGCAGATATTGGATTCGACTAGTAGTTTGGTTTGGTTATTTGAAAAGCAATACTTTAAGGAAAATAATAAGGCCATACCTTTGGACTGAACATAAAACATTTTTTCTTAGAGCAGACAACATTGCACTACACAAATGCAAAATATTGTAACAAACACTGAGAAAGACTGAGGAAACACTGAGTCAACTTGTTGTCAAACTTCGTACGCCAGCTGGCAGGAGGTGACAACTACTGACTCCCGTATGGCGCTGTCTGGCAATCGCAATATCGTCAGAATGTGGACAGATCAAGAGGATGCTTACGATTACAAGAAAACAAACTATTGTACAAAATAAAAGACTTAAATGTTTATTGTTTGATTAATATTAAAACATACACGAACAATTTTTTTTTCTTGTACACTCTCAAATTATGTTCCCAAACTATTATTAGGAGGAAGGGGGGGTATCTCCATTGGACCATTCCAGAGCAAGATGAAACCACATCCAAAATAAAAATGCCACGAAATTTAAAATTCTAAGCGACCCTTTAAGAATGTAAACGGGAAAAAACAAAATGAGAGGTGAAATATTGTGAGTTACTTATAATAAATTATGGCAAGATAAGCAGTTGATTAAGCACACAAAATATGCTTACAAAATCAAACTGAATCCATTATAAACTCGACCCCAAATAAATTTAATCCGTTTTTTTTTATAAAGAAGAGTGTCTCTAACCACTTTTACTTGTGCTCCACGGATAGGAAAAATCACAGAACACATAAAATTCATTAAGAAAAAAACGTCAATCATAACCTGTAGGGTTTTTATTTTCCTAGTGGGGAGTTTAGAATGTGGAACGAGACCAGATGCATTCAGTGAAGAGATCACATCATGATGACACGATTGTACATAACTAAAGAGTACTCATTCTTAGTTTGAAATTCTTATACACTCTCAAATTATGTTCGCAAACAATTATTAGGTCGGTTTTCTTCTATCTCCATTGGACTATTCCAGAGCAAGATGAAACCAATGGATTTTTTTTTTAAGTATCCATATCTTTTATTTTCCAACCTAAGCTCCATTCAGGTCAAAACATTTTTTCAAGCGATGATACCATCCATTTAAACCATTTGTATAAAACAGGAATTAAACCAATTTAAAGCAGCTTGTTTAAAATGGTTGCTATTTCTTTTATCTTCTATAATCCTGTAAAGGCTATCTCGTGTGGTTTCTTTAATCCAGGAGGGGCTGATAACCTAGCTAAATTAGACTTTTTATAAAACCTTGAAAAGAAAAGCACGGGCACTCATTTTTCGGATCAAGTAAAGATAGTCCCTCCCATTTTACCAAGTAACGATCATCCCTCCCAAAGTTACGAGGAGCGGTCAATAAGTTTTGCAATTCGGATATAAGGAAACGAGATATGAGGAAAAGTGTTTTATTAGTTTTCAATATAACTACCCTCGACTTCAATGCACTTGCGCCACTTGTCCCTGAGGCTTCGAATTCCCGACAACCAGAAATCTCCTGACTGCTGTTCGATCGACTCCTGGACGGCGAGCTGGACAGACATCTTCATCGTCCCCAAACCGGCGTCCATGCAGTGCAGCCTTGAGCTGGCGGAATAAAAAGTAGTCGCTAGGGGCCAGATATGGATTGTAGGGGGTATGATTGAGCTCCTCGAATCCGCACTCGCGCAGGGCAGCTTGTGCAACTCTGGCCTTGTGGACAGGGGCATTGTCGTGGAGGAACAGGACATCGCGTGTCAACTTGCCGCGCCGCTTATGACGGATGCACTTCTTCAACCCAGCCAGTTCCTTGGCGTAATATTGGCCTGTGATGGTCCTTCAACGAGGCGCATAGTTCACCATCAACACTCCCTCAGAATCCCAGAAGATGGTGGCTATGATCTTCTCGGCCGGGGGTTGGGTCCGGAACTTGATGGGGGCTGGAGAGCCCCTGTGCTTCCAGGCCATGCTTTCGAGCTTGGTCTCGGGATCCCAGTGATGGACCCACGTTTCATCACCTGTCACTATGCGTGACTCAAATCCCGCCGGGTCTTGGTTGTACAGGAGCAGCAGCTGCTCCTAACTTTAACGACGTTGAAGTCGATCATGGGGCGTGAGGTTTCGTGAGGTTTCTAGGGACCCAACGGGCAGAGACCTTGGTCATGGCCAAATTGTCGTGGATGATATTGATAATACTTCCATGTGATATTCCAAGTTCTCGCTCGATTTCTTCGACCTTCACTCGTCGATTTTCGAGGATCACCCTCTCCACACGGGCCACATTGTCCTCGTTGGTCACGTCTGATGGGCTTCCTGGACGGGGGTCATTTTCAAAGGACTCACGACCATGGCGGAACTGCCTATTCCAGCGAGCAATGGTTGCATAGGAAGGGGCGGTGTCGGTGTACACTGCAACCATGGCTTCATGGATCTCTTTTGCATTTTTGCCTTCCTTGGTCAAAAATTTGATCACTGCGCGGTGCTCAACCTTCTCCATTGTTGAAAAATTTGTGACTGGCGATCTGCGACCAGCTACTGCTTCTTAAATAGACGAGGCAGGAGCGTGCGGCTGCAGGTCCTGACTTGTCATAACTTGTCCTAACATCCCCATAAACAGCCATCCCCCTTCCTCTGTTTTGCCCTACCGATTCGCAAAACTTATTGACCGACCCTCGTACACTAGTAAAGCTATTTCCTCCTTTATTGGTTTCACCCATACAAGTTTGTATATAAATTTCCCCCAAAACAATATATATATATATATATATATATATATATATATATATATATATATATATATATATATATATATATATATATATATATATATATCTTAAGAGAGCAGAGGGGTTGCACGTAGCCAGACGTATACGTATTTTTAGGATAAAAGGATAAATAAGCAGGCTAAATTTAGGAAGTTTATTATTATATATTAACTTATTGGTACCGACGTTTCGGGTAGGAACCCATTTTCAAGGATGTGAAATTATAAATATATACAAACATAAGAATTTTTTAGAGAAGTTATCAGATATTTTTAAATTTATTATATGGGAAATGGGAAGCAGCAGAGGTGGCAATATTCAAATTTTAAAAATGCAGGGCTTTTAACTAATAGGGAATAGGAAATATGTTTTGGTTTTCAAATAAAACTGAGATTAATTAGTTTAGTTTTGGGCGTTCTTATTGTAAAAAAGGGAAGATAGTAGAAATATTTGAAAGATAGGGGTTGTTTTGGGGAGAGTGGATTTGGCATGTGTAATTCGTAGGTAATTATAGTTGTAGTAAAAATGAAATTAGCATTTATATAATTTGAATATTACCACATCTGCTGCTTCCCATTTCCCATATAATTAATTTATAAATATCTGTACCTTATCTAAAAAATTCTTATGTTTGTATATATTTATAATCTCATATCCTTGAGAATGGATTGCTACCCGAAACGTCGGTACCAAGAAGTTATAATATAGTAATGAACTTCCTAAATTTAGCCTGCTTATTTATCCTAAATAAATATATATATATATATATATATATATATATATATATATATATATATTTAGTTTCTTGATAACTTTCATAAATGATTATCCCTTAAAAGAGGGGGACCATATATATCATTTTAAATAATTATTTATTATTCGCCTGACGTAGATTTCCAGTACTTATTATTTTCATAGATAATGTGAGCTTCATACATAATTTCAGACCGATGACTGTGAGCAGCGAAACTTTAGGTAAATTGGCGTAAAATCAAGTATTATTTCAGAAAGAGATGTGTTAGTTTTGCTGTTTTCTCCTGTTATTTTTTCTAACATATGTTCGTTCTAAATAGTTTCATTTTAAATTAAAAAAAATGTTCATTTTGATCGCAAGTTTATTTTTACTATATTACTTCTCAAAATCTTGTAAAATATTTACATATATTTTGTATTTATAGAGCAGAAATTCTTTAAATTTATCAGTATAGCCCTTGTAGAAAACCAATGTGGTTGAAAGGCGCCTCTGGCGAATAATAAATAATGATTGAAAAATTATATTTATGGTCCCCCCTGTTTTAAGGGATAATCTTTATGAAAGTTATCAAGAAACTCAAAAATGCCTCTACTGCTGTCAAATATAACAATTACTATATCCAACATGGCCTCTTTATAATATATATATATATATATATATATATATATATATATATATATATATATATATATATATATATATATATATATATATATATATATATATAAATATATATATATATATATATATATATATATATATATATATATATATTGTGATAGAACGAGTTGAATCTGTGTTAAATTCAACTCCTATCCCATATTAGTTAAAACCTCGAGGAGGCCCACGTGCATCTTCGATTTGAGGCTTGGAGTCTTATCAACAGCTGCCGGACGTCAATGTTTAAACAAGGAGGTTATCGTCCCCCCGTTCGCCCCCATACGCCGACCTCGCCAGATCGAGTTAGGCTTATGAACAGATAAGGCATTTTTCTCCGGCCCAGCTGTGCGTTCCCTCCAAGCTTTCACTCCATTTTCCCCCACGCCAAGGAGATGTCCTGGCTATTTATATGGAAACTTTACCACTAAGATCAGATTGGAGATCCAGATTTTCGTCGCGAAACATCACCACGACCCTCTCTCCCTTTGTGCGCCAAGGGACCTCGGCCTCGAGATTCACCATCACTTGTCCAAGAGGACAATATTCCTTGAGTGCCAAAGGTTCGAGCCTTTAGTGACGTCAAGTCCCCAAGGCATTCCCCCCTGCTGTTCAAGGAGAACAGCATTAGAACAGTCATTGTTCGTTTTGAGCCCTTCGCCAAGAAACGGTTCTTCCCCCCCCCCTGTTGTTCAAGGGAGAACAACATTAGAACAGCCATTGTTCGTTTTGAGCCCTTCGCCAAGAAACGGTTCTCATCCCTCCCCTGTTGTTCAAAGGAGAACAACATTAGAACAGCCATTGTTCTTGAGCCCGTAGACAAGAGACGGTTCTCATCCCCCCTTTGTTCAGAAGAGAACAAAGTAGAACAGCCATTGTTCGTCGAGCCGTTCGTCGAGTAACTGTTCTCCTTTCCAAGACGCCTCGTCAGGATCCTTTTATCCCCCCCCCCTTCGGCTGGAGCTCGCCAGCGGACCGAATATTCCTTCAAGTACCTTCCACCGCGCCCTAATGAAGTTACGTAAGCCAAGCGTCACCTTTTGAGTATTGATCCCTTATTTGTCAATTCTATCCTGTGCTTTAAATGGTTTATCGAACCATCCCATCTCTTTAACTCCATATTTGTTTTACCTTTTTTGATCCCTTAAATCCTTGGATTAGCCCGAGTCTCCACGACCCTTTCCATTCTGTTTGTCAATATTTTCCGTTTTTGTGTTTTGTTTATAGTTATTATTAATAAAACTCTATTTTATTAATGATAGCAATATTATTATCCTTGAGCTCAGTTCCACTTCTTAAGCATTTTGAAGATACATAATATCGGCCGCCAAGACAGTAAAACGCACTCTAGAGATAATTAAGGAAGTTCCCTCAACGAATAGTGTTATATATAGTATCGTCGGGAGTCATTCTACGACATATATATATATATATATACTATTTAATTTGGTGTCAGGTGTGGGGTTTAACGCTATATCTTTGCAAACACTGGTCTCAGTCGCGTAAAGCATAGTGTTATTCGTTATAATAATAGAATATAGTAGTTCCCTTTTGTTTTAACGATTGCTATCCCCTTTTTTTGAAACTTAAGAAGCTGGAGTAGCTCAAGGAACGGTTATAATAATTTGTTTGTGTTTTTTTGTGATTTTAGTCAGTGGTTATTTAGATTGAGAAACCAAGTACGAATAGGTCAGTGCCCATATTTAGGTAGGCTAATTCTATAGAGGCATAATTCTTGTTGCGAGGAATTTTAGTTGGTTGACTAGTGCGCCCCCAAGTGCAAAGGTGACTCCGTTCGAATTCTTTAAAGCGCAAGGAGAGTCCTG
The DNA here is from genome assembly GCA_963969495.1 of Ceratothoa steindachneri. NCBI lineage: Eukaryota > Metazoa > Arthropoda > Malacostraca > Isopoda > Cymothoidae > Ceratothoa > Ceratothoa steindachneri. The sequence goes on along the minus strand of CAXAKS010000141.1, from coordinate 34,552 downwards.
TGGACTTTCCGGAAAAGAACTAATTAAGTACATTCAAGAGGAACGGATAAGACAAGCTGACCATCAGATTGAATTAGCTCGGATTGAAGCAGAATTTCAAAGAAAAATGGAAGTAATAGAAAGGGAAAGAGGAATCCGACGAGAAGAACGAGAAAAAAAAATCCAACGAGAAGAAAGAAGGATGGACTCGCGCTCCTTCCCAGGGAAGCTGACAAAGTTTCCGAGCCCCGTAAAACCCCAAAACTTCTTTCCCCAAAACCAACAACGGGACTCCAAACCTCCCGTTAAGACTTCTCCTCCATCTCTCTTCCCGAAGCGACCAACCATATGCTTCACCTGTGGTGTAGAAAACCACATGAGCTGGAATTGCCCCCAAAATTCTAGGCTTAAAAGCGGACCAGCCCACCAAGTTCACCAGATTAATGCAACTCCGGCTCCCCCGGTGGTGCAGACACAAGCAGAAACTTCTCCCCATCCGTCAGGCCACCAGGTAAATTTTTTTTGGAATAAAAGTTCAGCGGGAACTTTGAAATATGAGGAGGGCAGCGTGGACAGCTGTCGAGTATCGACTCTCGTCAGGGACACAGGATGTACATGCTTCATCGTGTCCGACGAACTCCTCCCAGTGGCCTCTAACCACGAAAAATTTGCGGTGGTACGTGACTACCTTGGGCGGGCGAACAGATTCCCCGTCGCTAGATGTTACCTGCAGTGTCAATATTATAATGGCTGGGCTGAAGTCATTGTAGCACCAATAAAATTCTGTTCCGTACTTATAGGAAAGAGCCCCCAAGTAAGTTTCGACCCTGTGTTTCAGGCCGCCCTTCCTCAAGGCCGAGATAAGAAAGAAGCCCAGGAGCCCGTCCCCATCAGAACCCCGATACCGTCCGATTTCTCGGAGACCCCTAACCAGGACTTTAGGACGGAAAAAGAGGAATGTGATTCACTAAAACCCTAAGGTGATAAGGCCCCAGACAAGGACACGGAGACTGTCCCTGGACCCCAAGAAAAAAAGAAACCCCAACGCGCCCATGGAGATACCTTCGTAGAACTGGACGAAGCATCGGCGCTTGAAGAGGATTGCCCCGCGGAGTCCCTTAAGGTAATCCAGACAGTGTGCATCCAACCTGATGCCGATTACCCTCCTCCTTCCCTACCAGGCAAGTCTTTGGAACCCTCTGACCTGGATAGTGACGCGCAGCTGACACCACGTCCGAAGAGCCAGCTACAAGAACTAATTAAATGGAATCACCATTTACCCACCCTAGTAGCTCTTTTCGAACAACTGCGCGAAAATGGCCTCACCATTGGCCCCCGCAAATGCCATTTTGCCCACGAACCCATTAAATATTTGGGTTTCAAAATAGGACGAAGCAAGTTAGGTCCCCACGAGAACAAGATTAAGGCAATCGCCCACATGCCCCTCCCGATTACAAAGAAGCCATTAAGATCGTTCCTAGGATCAGCTTCTCCCTATCAGCGATTTGTTCCGAATTTCGCTGCAATTTTGGCCCCCCTACGCCCCCTTCAGGAAAAGAATTTCTCCGATCGTTTACGTTGGAATGATGTCGCTGTTTCCCATTTTAATCAGCTCAAAAGTAAGTTCATTTCTGCCCCCATTTTTAAGTTGCCCAACCCGGAAAAACCCGTTGGGGTTAAGACCGACGTGATCAACGAGGGCATTGGAGGTGTACTCCTTCAATACGTGGATGACAGAACGAGTCATCCAGTGGAATATACTAGTCGTCAACTATTACCACGCGAAGAGAGATATGCCACTAGAGAAAAGATAGCTCTATCAATTATCTGGGTCATAGACAAATTCAAGCTGTACTTGTTATGTAAAGATTTTCAAATAGGAACCGACCACCGTCCGTTAGCCTATATTAGGAATTTGAGACACTCAAACGGCCGCATCATGCGCTGGAGTTTACTCTTGCAAGAGTATCAATTTAAAATAAATTATATCAAAGGTTCCGATAACCAGGTCGCTGACGCACTCAGTAGGAATGCGTTACCGAATAGCGTAGAACAATTGTATTCATAGGATTAGTATCTCCATGTAGGTATATACCGTCTTGTACGACTTAATTTAAGATTCTTTTGTAATATAATTAATTAATGTATATGTCTGAATTTTGTAACGCTCAATGTCTAATTTTTTTTGATGTATATATATTTGTTCTTATTAATTTACGTATAAATTATTTTGTCCCGTATGTACTAAGTTTATAACATTTCATTGTTCCATGCCCTTTTTTTTTATTAAGTTGTATTAAAGGTTATTTTCCCCTGTAATCTAAAGATCAAAATAATCATGTACTGAGGTAATACTAGTTAGGTGCAGGAAGATACGGTTGGTACAAGAAAACGAGTTCCCTACAACGGAGCTCTATCGTTGTCCCTTCTCTCTCTATTTTTTCGAAGTAACAACTTCCCCTGGAATGGAGGGGTGTGATAGAACGAGTTGAATCTGTGTTAAATTCAACTCCTATCCCATATTAGTTAAAACCTCGAGGAGGCCCACGTGCATCTTCGATTCGAGGCTTGGAGTCTTATCAACAGCTGCCGGACGTCAATGTTTAAACAAGGAGGTTATCGTCCCCCCGTTCGCCCCCATACGCCGACCTCACCAGATCGAGTTAGGCTTATGAACAGATAAGGCATTTTTCTCCGGCCCAGCTGTGCGTTCCCTCCAAGCTTTCACTCCATTTTCCCCCACGCCAAGGAGATGTCCTGGCTATTTATATGGAAACTTTACCACTAAGATCAGATTGGAGATCCAGATTTTCGTCGCGAAACATCACCACGACCCTCTCTCCCTTTGTGCGCCAAGGGACCTCGGCCTCGAGATTCACCATCACTTGTCCAGGAGGACAATATTCCTTGAGTGCCAAAGGTTCGAGCCTTTAGTGACGTCAAGTCCCCAAGGCATTCCCCCCTGCTGTTCAAGGAGAACAGCATTAGAACAGTCATTGTTCGTTTTGAGCCCTTCGCCAAGAAACGGTTCTCATCCCCCCCTGTTGTTCAAGGGAGAACAACATTAGAACAGCCATTGTTCGTTTTGAGCCCTTCGCCAAGAAACGGTTCTCATCCCTCCCCTGTTGTTCAAAGGAGAACAACATTAGAACAGCCATTGTTCTTGAGCCCGTAGACAAGAGACGGTTCTCATCCCCCCTTTGTTCAGAAGAGAACAAAGTAGAACAGCCATTGTTCGTCGAGCCGTTCGTCGAGTAACTGTTCTCCTTTCCAAGACGCCTCGTCAGGATCCTTTTATCCCCCCCCCCCCTTCGGCTGGAGCTCGCCAGCGGACCGAATATTCCTTCAAGTACCTTCCACCGCGCCCTAATGAAGTTACGTAAGCCAAGCGTCACCTTTTGAGTATTGATCCCTTATTTGTCAATTCTATCCTGTGCTTTAAATGGTTTATCGAACCATCCCATCTCTTTAACTCCATATTTGTTTTACCTTTTTTGATCCCTTAAATCCTTGGATTAGCCCGAGTCTCCACGACCCTTTCCATTCTGTTTGTCAATATTTTCCGTTTTTGTGTTTTGTTTATAGTTATTATTAATAAAACTCTATTTTATTAATGATAGCAATATTATTATCCTTGAGCTCAGTTCCACTTCTTAAGCATTTTGAAGATACATAATATCGGCCGCCAAGACAGTAAAACGCACTCTAGAGATAATTAAGGAAGTTCCCTCAACGAATAGTGTTATATATAGTATCGTCGGGAGTCATTCTACGACATATATATATATATATATATATATATATATATATATATATATATATATATATATATATATATATATATATATATATATATATATATATATATATATATATATATATATATATATATATATATATATATATATATATATATATATATATATATATATATATATATATATATATATATTTTCTCTCAAATTCGCACGAGAGAATGATGAAAATGAATCCATTAAACGACATTGAAAGAGAAAACGGAATTATTTTTCCTTGCAGTGATATTTTTATTACCTTTTTTCGAAAAATCCGTGCAGGGAAGAGATTCGAACCAGGCACACTGGGGCATCACTTTTAACTGAGATCAAAGCGGTGCTCGCTGCCTCAGTGTGCCTGGTTCGAATCTCTTCCCTGCACGGATTTTTCGAAAAAGGTAATGTAAATATTACTGCAAGGAAAAATTATTCCGTTTTCTCTTTCAATGTGGTTTAATGGATTCATATATATATATATATATATATATATATATATATATATATATATATATATATATATATATATATATATATATATATATATATATATATATATATATATATTATAATTTCGCCTTATTTTCAATATATTGTAATCGGCATATCATCACAATTTTCAAGTACCCTATTTAAGTACATTTTCTATTCATTGATTAATGACGTTGCCTGTTTTCAAAACACCATAATTGTCGCACTGCAAGGATTCTTAATATTGTAATTTAAAGGACCTAAATAACTTATGCTCTTCCGATATTGTATTACCTCAATTGAGATATTAAAATATTAAATTTCTCAAATAAATATATTTGAATTAATATCCCTTCTGAAGAACTGCCTTTATTTCATAAATTCAATTTTCAATCTCAATTCATTGCCAAAGTAATTTCTTACTTTTGCTGGTGCCCTAGATTCCCTAGGCTAATTACCATTAGAACGTTCAAATTATTATTAACGACTTTATAAGCCACACACAAACCGCTTTATTGGTTACCCAGACCCGTTCGATAAGTTACAAAATTGAGTGAATTTCGGTACGACGCGTAAGCAAGGTGCCACCTTAGAGTCAAATCTCCCTGTCGTAGAATGCCCCCTCCTTTTTGTTCTAAGAGTGCTAAGAGAGCTAATATATTGATATCTGAATATCTTAAAGAACAGAGCCGTTCCGAAACACGTAAGGATATAGAGACGCACAATAATTCCCCAAATAAACTTATATTTTACCTTTATCAATTGAATACACAACATCTAAGCATTAACTACAGCAATACTCTGAATATTAGCATAAACAAGAATTAATTAAATTAATTTGACCCTCAAAAATTGATTAATTTCTCTACACACAACAATAATATAAGATTTAGGCTTACGGACTCTATTGGAATTTAAATGCCTCAGAAATGTTATTGACTCACGACGCGTGCCGCCTGGCCAGATGTAGGTACGCGAGATCACAAGGTCCTTTTGTCGAGGATAGCAGCTGGGGGGTCCACATGGTATTCCGGGGGGGGGCGGGGTTCTCTTCAAGGGCGAGGATCGATGAGGTTTTTTTTCTGATGAGAATAAGTGACTTAAAGTTCGGTTTGGTAACCGGGAACTAGCTCGAGGAGGAGCTTCTTCTTAGTTCCAGTCTTCTTCAAGGGCGAGTATAACGGAGGGGGGTTTCTCTGACGAGAACAAGTTGAACTTGGTTCCTCAACCAAGTTAATTTATGAGTTCGGTGTGGCGACCGAGTAACTGGCTCGAGGGGGAACCTTTTCCTTCTTTCTTTAATTCCTCAAGAACGAGGAATACCCCTGGTGTTTAAGGTGCACCAGGATATGAGGAGTCTCTCTGGCGAGAGTAAGTTGAACTTAACAAAGTTAACTTATCGTTTGGTTTGATAACCAGGGACTAGCTCGAGGATGAGCTTTTTCTTAGCCCCTTAAGGTAGGTAGCCCTGCCTCTCTTGCAGGGTACTTCTTGGTCTGGCGACACAAGTAAACTACCTCTCCAGTCTCGGTAGCTCGGTTTTGGATCCGAGGACTTCGTCACCTAGAGACTGACGTATACTACCCCGATTTTCCTCAGTGTTCCTCATTTATACCTAGTCACCCCACTGGGGGAGTGGTAAGGGAAGGGGAGCTTGAGGACGGCCCCAGGAGAGTTCTTATGCCAACGGTTTTTCCCACAGAATCTTACATCGGCTCCTCGTTAGCCTTCGAGCTTGGAAGAAACACGTCTCCAATTTCTTATTTGACGTGAAACTGGATCTCACTCTCCTGGAGGAGATCTTGCATTTTGACCTTTAGGGTCTTTCATGGCGCCGAAATAGGCGACGCTGCGGTTACGCACTGGACCCGCCGATGCCTGGGCAGGATGTCTTTGCGGTAACCGCCTTGTGACTGCACCACGAGTGAACGGGGGGGGGGGGGGAGTGACGATTCCCCTACACTCCCCATCCTTCTTTCGTTTTTGTCTCACAATTATATATATATATATATATATATATATATATATATATATATATATATATTAGTGGTAAAGCGTCTGTCATGATGGTTAACGTGACCTCAACCACTGCGCTGACGTCCACCTCAGACACTACCTCAATGGCTTGTCTAGGTAGCACCACTGCCATATTTTCCTCCACGAGTGGCCCCCATTCGAGCATCCTTCTGCAGTAATCCTTCACTCACCAGATGCCTGCCCTCCCCTCCGTCTGCCATTCTTCACCCAACCTTCGATGCAGAAAACCCCATTGCATGGTTGGAGATGGCCGATTTCATCATGGACAACCACGCCATCCCCAATCAACATAAAACGCTCTACATCGCCCAGAAGTTGCCCCTAAGTATCTTTTCTATTTTTAAGCACAGCATGCTCGAGGGCGGCAATTCTGGGTCTTGGGAGAATTTGAAAGTGGAATTTAGGGAAGACTTTGGGAGGTCGAAAATCGAGGACCTGCGTATTCTCCTCAACACACAGGAGATGGGTGCTAGGCCTCCCTCGCGTTTCCTGGAGCACCTCAGGAAACGCTCAGCTAACTGAAATATTTATGCGTGGGGTCCCGGAGCACGTTAGGCCACTAATATTGGTGGCGTCACCCGCTAACGTGGAGGACATGGCAAAGGCTGCCGATGAGATTTTCAACAACCCATGCGCCAGCTGGGGTGACGTGTATGATAATAAAAATAATACAAATTGCGACCCAAATGTAAAAATGTATATTTCACAGGTTAGACCATCGAACGGATCTCCTTACAACCAGGTAGAACTCCAACGCGGCGCACCCTCCCAAGCTCAGGATCTTGCTTCTGTCTTGGAGAGGATTGAGGAGGATATGCGTGCCCTTAAGTTGCAAAAGGGTTAGCGGGCAGGACAGTGGAGTCAGACGCCGTTTGTTCTCCCGTTTAAGACACAACCAACGAGGGAACTCCAGCACAAGAGGTGAGGCAAGGCAGGTTCATTTTCAACCTTCGTCAAATTCCACCTATCCTGATAATCCTCAGGGTTACTGCTAGTATCATGCTAGTTATGGTAGCAAAGCTGTGCGCTTTGTACAACCTTGCAGCTTTTACCACACATCTATGTATTCTCAAAACTTTTCCCCTCCGGCTAATCATGCTGCTCAAGTTTCCTTTCCCCAAATTTCAAGCTTTTGCTGGTACCACCTCAAATTTGGAGCAAGAGCAGAAAAATGCTCACGCCCATGCTCGTACCATAAAAATGCTCAATCTTCATCTCAAACTGCGCCTAGACTAACTTCACCACTTTCAAATACACAAAGTTCTACGGGTTCTCTTACCCAACCTTCAAACTCAGCGCAGCAAATTTCAAACTAGAAACGCAAGTGATACGTGGGCCTGTCACCTCTGCGAACTCATCCCTTCATCAGGTCGATCCTCCATTTAGTATTCATGACCCACCCTCTGGTTTCTCCTTCCTGGTTGACACTGGCGCTCAATGCAGTGTCATTCCTGCCTCTTCAGTCGAGAAAGCTTGCACTTCTTCTGATCTTGTCCTTAAAACTGCCAATTCATCGGACATAAGGACTTATGGGAGGCGTATCCTCGAGCTCGAGCTCTCGGGTTACGTCGTGTTTTCCCATGGACATTCATCATTGCCGACGTCGACATTCCAATTTTGGACCTCGAATTCCTTTCCCCTCATGACCTTTTGGTAGATTCTCGTGACCGCAAGCTTAACGACAGAACCACGACACTAACTGTTGTTAGGTCATTCTTTCCTTCTACCAGCTCTCTTCCTCTCTGTTAGTCTCCCTGCAACTGCTCCCGGCTTCGAGCAACTTCTGCGGGAGTTTCCAAGCCTCAGTCTGCCTCCTTCTAAGGACAGACCCATTAATACAATGTAGTGCACAGGATCGATACAACAGGAGGGCCAGTATTCTCACGCTCCCGTCGACTGGCCCCTGATAGACTTACCCTAATGAAGCAGGAATTTAAATGCATGATGGAGGCCAGGATCGCTTCCCCATCCGTCTGCCCATGGGCTTCACCGCTTCATGTAGTACATAAGTATACTCCGGGGGAATTCAGAGCTGTAGGCGACTACAGGCGACTCAATGCCTCTACAGTTCCGGATAGGTATCCTCTGCCTTTCTTATCGGATTTTAACTCCGCTCTCTTCGGTTGTTCCATTTTTCCTTGGCTTGATTTGGTTCGCGCTTTCAACCAAATCCCGATTCACCCTGATGATATCCCTAAGACGGCTATCACCACTCCATTCGGTTCCTTCGTCATGAACCGAGTGCCTTACGGACTTCGTAACAGTGGTCATACCTTCCAACGTTTCATGGATTAGGTTCTGAGAGGTTTTCCTTTCGTAGTTTGTTATATAGACGACCTCCTGATAGCATTTTCTTCTTTAGAGGAGCATATCTCTCACCTTCGTCAGCTTTTTGCCCGTTTAGATGAGTATGGTATAGTACTCAACACTTCTAAGTGTCTCTTTGGTGTAACATAGCTTTCCTTTTTGACACACCACATTTCCCCTAAGGAAATTCTTCCTATCGAGGACAATTTGAAGTTACTCGGGTTTTTCTCTGACCTTCTTCGCTAAAGCAACTTCGTAGATTCTGTGGAATGGTAAACTTTTACCACAGGTTCATTTCCAACATCTCCCACATTATGCAACCTCTCTAAAATTGCTTTCCAAGTCCAAGAAGAACCTTCCTCTGTCCTGGTCCCCCGAAGCTTGCGAGGCTTTCTCTCGCACCAAAGAGGCTATGACTCTAGGCAACCACTCGCTTTCTTCTCCAAAGCTCTTCTTCCTTCTCAACAGAGGTACAGTACGTTTTCCCGCGAATTACTGAGCATATACCTCGCCCTCCGTCACTTCCAACAATACATGGAAGGACGTGATTTTACTGTTTTTACCGACTACAAGCAATTGGTTGGTGCGCTCGCCTCTAGTAGCACCTCCTCTGTGCACTCTGCGGTTGATACTCGTTACCTTGACTTCATCCTGCAGATGACAAACGATATTCGCTACGTTCCTGGTTCTTCAAACGTCGTACCAGATGCGCTCTCTCACATTTCATCTATTTCGGACACGCAACTCTCCCAAACTGCGCCTGTTGCCCAAGAACAAGATGAAGACATGCAAACACTGCGTCACTCTTCTCAGCTTATCGTTCGCGAAATTGACTTGCCGGAGAGTCCCTCCAGGCGTATCATGGTTGACTATTCATTACCTGACTGTCCTCGTCCACTCATTCCTCTCGCTTACCATCGGCACATTTTTGACCAGACTCACGAGTTCTCTCATCCTGGCATTCGAGCAACTTCCAAGCTCATCACACAACGTTATGTGTGGCCAGGTATGAACGCCGACGTGGCCAAATGGACCCGCGCATGTCTGCCTTGTCAACGAGCAAAGGTTCAACGCCACACAAAGTCACCTCTCGTGCTTTTCCGCTTCCATTGGCACGCTTCGACGCCGTTCATATTGATCTGTTTGGTCCTCTGCCCTTTTCGCGAAGTTGCACTTACCTTTTCACCGTGATCGATCGTTTTACTTTTTGGCTAGAGGCAGTTCCTATCCCGGACATCAGAGCTTCCACTGTAATTCGAGCCTTCGTCTCAGCACGAGTTGCTCATTTTGGTGTCCCATCAACGATCATGATTGATCGAGGTAGCCAATTTGAATCCCACCAATGGGATGCACTCATGTCAGTGCTTGGCTCCTTTCGTCTCCGTATCATTAGCTACCATCCCCAGAGTAACTCTAAAGTAGAAAGTTTTCACTGGACTCTTGATGGAAGCTTACGCTCCACTGACCCAACATCACTTGGGTGGACAAGCTACCCTTAATTCTCCTGGGAATTCGTGTCTCCTTGAAAGAGGATTTGAATTGCTGTGCTGCAGAACTCGTCTATGGTACGCAACTTCGTCTTTCAGGTCAATTCTTTTCTTCCGCTAACTGTCCTCTTCCTTCCGAAATACATACTGCTGCATTCGTACACAATTTAGTACGGGCGATGTCTGAGGTTAAGCCGACCGTAACAAGAGTGCCTGCTAATCAGAAACCTTTCGTGCTAAAGGAGATGGGAACTTGCTCTCATGTATTTGTTCGTCGCGATTCCACTCGCGCATCCTTGCAACCTGTTTATGACGGACCCTTTCTCGTCGTCTCCAGGAAGCCGAAATTCTTTGTACTTCGGCTTGGCACCAAACGGGATACGGTTTCCATCGATCGATCGATCGATCTATTGATTGATTGTTTAAGGGCTACGCAACTCCATTGATCTACTAAAACCCACTCTTATAGAGGCCGTTCACCTGGAACAGTCACTACCTTCCTCCAATATTAGCGATCCAGTGGTCCCTCCTACAACTCTTACTTCCAGCCATCCATCAAGCTCTCTCCTTTTCAACCATCCTACTCCAATTCCAAACCCTCCTTCAACCACTTCTACACCCCCCGACTTTTCCTCCCAATTGCTGCCGCCTCTCTTTTGTTGCAGGAGCCCTCGGCAGCAGCAGGCAGAGAGCCTACCAACGCACAGCCCCGGAGTGATGTCTTTCGGGGAGGTACAGAACGGATGTCAAACGCCCTGCCTACCCTCGCGCGCGACAGTCTCTCGCCTCTATCGAGTGGCACTGCCAATCATTCGGCCCGCAACCTGTTTCAACCACAAGGAACAGTGACACGTTTTGGACGCCTTGTAAGTAGACCTCCCCGATATATGAACTAAATATCATTGTAAACATTTTTGGGGGTGTAGGGCGAGTTCCCCCTCCCCTCAGTGAGAGAGTATTTTAGTGGTTTCACCCCTACAAGTTTACATATATATATATATATATATATATATATATATATATATATATATATATATATATATATATATTTTCCATAAAAACAATTTATATATAGTTATATCGGGAATGTATCAACTAGCAACATTTCCTTTCGCCCTTCGTACGAAAATCCAGGCATCGACCCATTTGATTTGTGCTCCCGCGTTAACAAGGTTGGTCAGAATTTAGGTATAATTTAAGAAGTAATTTCTATAAATTCCCCAGTTCGCTTGCAGGTAGCTTTTGTGTTCTGGTATTTTAATTTGAATGATATTTACTCCTACTGTAATTTTGATAGCCTGATGGTCGCTCGGAATGATGAGGCCCGGCTCCGGTTCAATGTAGTAATGGAAGGAAACCTGATACTAAATAAGACTATATCGGGTTTTGTGGTTTCTCTCCCAGATATGTACATCGGGAATTCGGGTTTGATTATTGTCATGTATTGTCTGTTGAGTAGTAGTGCGATGTTTCTACTTACATTGTTGTAAGAGATGCAACCTGCCGCTGCACATCTTGCGTTTAAATCTGCGGCGAAGTGAACGTTCCTCCGGTGGCTGAATATCTGCAAGAGGTTGTGCATTGAGACATAGTCGCGTCTTGGGGGCTGGTACCCTGTGGCAACGACCAGTTCCCCTAGTGTAGTACCAACTTCAATCGCAGTCTTGTATTTTAGTCCTTTTTTGACGGATATTGCGCAACCGTCATACCATTCCTGACTATGATTTTTGCTAATGACATCGTATTGAAAAATTTTTAAATGTTTTCGCGCGGACAGTCCGTGTTCAGAAATAAATATTACTTCAGGGTCACTCTGTCGCATAATATTGCCATAGATGGAACCTTTTCTGTCCCACCCATTGACATTCATATGTATTATCATAAGTCTGTCTGCCATTTTGTGTAGTATTAGTGCTTTAGTGTGTGGGATTAAAGTAGACGTTTATTCGTGTTCTACTTTAGCCCTGTGTGGTGTACTGGGTGGGGTGCGCTCCCTGCCGTTTCTTTTTTTTTTGTATTCCGTGTCCGTGATCGTATAAAAGCAGTCCGTGGTCAATTTCACTATGATTTGAGCAGGGTTCGCTTTGACCTGCCGCTCGGGAACCTCATCCGAGCATTCCCACTTGTACGTTCCGGTCTTGAGACCTTCCGCTACTTCACGGGAATCCATCTCCTTTGAGAAGGGAGCCGACTCGGGGGCAAAGATTTTTAGGTTGAATCCACTTGCATGGTATTTGAGCTGGTGCTCTCTACCCTGCGCGGAGGAGGAGGTTGACCTTGGGCAGCGGGTTTTTTAGGTTTTTCTCGACCTTGGAGAGGTGGTCTCCTTGGGGCGCACTGCTTCAGTGTTGCGTGTTTGTGTGTCGTTTTTTTTTGTGGCGGAATTTTTCTTGGGTGTTGCGGGCGCTTGTTTTGGTGTTTCCGTGTTAGATGGTTCGCGTGCATTGGCTGTGTTTTGGGGCGCGGGAACTTTTTGGCATGAATCTTCGCACTGGGAAGCTACGCTAATTCGCAGAACTTCTTCCGAAGGCGGGTTTTCGGGAAACCACATCTCCTGCATTCCGTTTTTTTACGAGCATGCGGTTGACTTCGGTGGCAAAGGTACCTGGGTGACTAATATTCACAATGTGTGCATAGTATATGCAACACATTATTTTGGTGGAATTCTCGTTTTCGATGTGGAGGTATGTCCATTGGTTGTTGGTCTCTGCAATCGCGGCTTTGGCTACTTTGGCGTAAGTAGTGTCGGCTTTTTTTTTCTCTTTGCTTTTACGTTTTATCTGCATTTGTTTTTGAATTGCCTGGTTTTTTTTTTACCGAACATGCCATGAACATTATCCGGAGGTTGCCTTCACAATTTAGGCATTTTTGTTCGTTACTCTTACAATCACGCCAGAAATGGTCGCGACCGGCGCAGATAGAGCACAGTGTAATATCCTTTTCAGGGCAGTTGGAAGGAGTGTGTTTACCGTACTTGTAGCACCGAAAGCACATTTGCAAGTTGACAAACTCCTCGCATTCCATCTGATTTGAGCAGACCCTTACACTGAAGAGAAGTAGACCGCTTTGTTCGCTTTTTGTGCCATAGCCGTGTCCTCAAAGACAACCTTAAACACGTGCGTGTAGTTTTTGAATTTGATAACCTCAGCTACCTTTGCCCATGGGTGGTTCCTTTCAATTTCAGTTTCCATTTCGTCTGCCTAGTGAAACCCGACCCAGTTGATGCGCCTGCAGATCAAACTACGGTGGGATCATATTTGTGGCGGTGTGGTCGGTATCAAGTTTATGGTCTTTAGGCATTCAACAGCCATGCTTGAGGTCAAGGCTTCACAGTCAGCCCCCCTCGCGCAAATGTCCGAGTAACCATTTTGGATGTCGATAAGTCGTACTAGTGCGATACCCAGGGACCCGAAAATTTTCTCAAATACCTTACCTCTGTCCTGTTCAAGGCCCTCTGAGAGGGCCCGTAAAGTAATTCGAATGGTCTCTCTCATTTCCCCCGCATACTATCGTAAGATAGTTGGAGGTGAAAAGGAGAGGGAGTGTTTTGAGGGACTCTGAGTGAGTTAATAATGCACCGGGAAAAATACTTAGAGAGGAAAAGGAGAAAGAAAAGGGGTGGAATCAGAGGATAAGGGGGGTGGGCGGCCAAAGTCCAAGTATATGTCTTTTACTTTACCTTTAGGTTATCCTTGGTGCTTTTGAATAGGCCTGATGGGGCTCCGGTCCTTCTATCTAGCAAAGGTGTGAAGATTTCACCCTCCACTTTCTCTAATCGAAAAACCAGTGGTCCACTTTCCGAAAATTATCTCGCTTTTTCGTTTTGACCAATTTTTATTCACATCTACTCTTGAGCGAGTCCGAACAAATTCACTTCTCACTTTAATTAACTTTTATTAATCCGAAATAATAAATGGCACAATGCTATACAATAGCGGGAAGGGTTGACTAACTGCCGGCACACCGAGCAGTCGTATCGCCAAAATCATTGAAAACATTATATTTATTATGTCTTCCATGCCATATAAATTCATGTAGATAAGAATTTAGTATTTCTCTCTTACGTAAATCCTAGCTTGCGTTTCATTCTTAGTTTATGCTTATTCCAGTAGCTTTAAAATGACTATGCCATAACCTCGTATACCTCCCATTTTACCAAGTAAAGTTAATCCCTCCTTTTTGTCTTAGGAGGGACTATCTTTACTTGATCCCATTTTCCTTCTGCTCGTGATGCTAAATAAGCCATTTTAACTTGGTTTAATTCCTGTTTTATATGAATGGTTTAAATGGGGGTAACCATCGCTGATAAATTTTTTTGACTTCAATGGAGCTTAGGTTGAAAAATAAAAGATCCACTTTTTAAAAAAAAAATTATTCCATTTTCTACGAACTATTTGAACAACCCCTCACATTTATTACGAAGAAAATTAATTCGAATATCTGCACCAAAACATTTTTGGAAAATATTCTTAAAGTGAAGTAGATGGCTAGATATATGTGTGTGAGAGCGCACAACTCTCCTGAACTAACATTCTTTCTGCGACGAAATAGGAACACCTTGAGTCTGTTGAGGAAAATTCAGATTCATTAAATATGACACGCTACCATACTGAAAACAATTTACTCCATCAATCTTAAATTGTAAAAGTTGTCTTCCCTTCTTGACAATAAGAGGGAAGCCTATATAATCCAACTAGAGGAAGCTGATGCATGAGGTAAAGAGCAAATATTAAAATATGGAAGGAAAAAAAAGAGAATAATACAGAAAAGGGATAACAACCTTACCGACCACAAACACTGCGGCAGGAAGGATAAATCGTAAAATCCAAGCCCCAGGGAAGTTATTACATTGCTGTGGTGGTGTGTGCAAGGAGGTGGGGAATTCATTAGCCTTCTTTCTCTTTCTCCCCTACTTTCTACCCTGGTGGGTGAATTTTCCCCATTGAATTACATTTTTTTTCTCCCATTGCCAGATGGAGTTCTGATTCGGGTTAATTTGTTGGGATGGCTTCTGTCTAGCGACCCCAGATTCCGGTTCTATTCCTTAAAAACAAGTGCATTTAGATGGTAAAACCATAACAATTTATTTTTCAGATCTCCGATTATATCACGGGTATAAATAATTTACATTTGTTTCCTATTTTATAAACATAGGTTGGTAAACATATACATATGGAAGATAGTATGTATACAAAGTTTCCTCAGATAAATAACATTTGCTCAAGAAAACCAAACCTTATTAATCTTTAGTGGCAAGAATTAGAGATTCAAGAGCCTAAGATCCGCTCTATGGCTGGTCATGAAAGAGTGAGGAAAGTAGGATAAAGAGTTTTTGCGAGGACCATTAGAGTAAAATAAGGTTAAAGTTTTATTTGGTGTGTTTAATTTTTAAGCATGTTTATCGATGTGCTTTGAACTAGAAATGCTGGCAGAGAATTCCAAGTTGAAACGATTTTATAAATAAAAAAAGCTTCCCCAAGTTATTCGTCTGATAATACTTTAATTTCAATTTATGAACAATTTGTTCGCTTAGTTTTTAATGCGTTCAAAAAGTGAATAAAATTTTATATTTTCGAAACCATTCTTAATTTTGAAGCCTTCTTTCAATGCCGAGCCTAGACATAGCGTTAACGGAATTTCCGTAGGCATGGAGACCATAATTACAGGAATGCATTTATTCACCCGTAAACTTTTTCTAAACAACCCCATAGCAGGGTCGTTGCGAGACTATTTTTAGACAGGACCAAGTTGGTGGACACTCTCCCCTGCGGGGGGAGCTTGCGCTTCGCCACTAAGATTATAATTTAAAATGTAAAAAAAATAGCCATGATTAAATTTTTATAAATTTTCTGAACGTCGCCAATTATAATAATTTTAAAAATAGGAACTCTAAACTAAATTTTCCCCCTTTCAAAATATCACGTTGCTAAAATATAGTTATAGATAGAGATGATATGTAAAAATAAATTTTCTGAACTTCACCATTGGGTTTTGAAAAATTTAAAAAATTTCAATACTTATATTTATTTCTGAACTTAACCATTTTGTTTTTTGATATTATAAAAGAATTATTAGAAATAACTTTGATAAAAAACATAAGTCATAACCAAACTAAGATGAAATTAATATTCAAATACTCAAAAAAATCCCATTCTTAAATTATAGAGTTAGTGAGAAGTGATGATAATGATAACACAATTAACATCATTTAGCACTGATAAAATTGGTCAAATTTGCACTTTGATATCTTGTATATTTATTCATTTGGGGGGTCGTTTTTTCACATTTAAAACTTAAAACAACGTTACATGAACAACATAGAGTAATTTCAAAACGAAATCTCCATTAGTATCGAGGGTTAGTGAGTGGGTAATCCCAGTCCCACTTCCTAGGTATATATTATAATCCCGCACCAAGGTGAAGTGGGGGTGAAGTGTAGCCAATACACCTACCGTAGCAACTTCCGGTGAATAAGAATAATCCCGGTGCGTCCCTTTTGATCAAAATTAAGATAATGATCCCCTGAGTGTGTTCTCACTCAGTAAAAGCCAGTCATGGGGGGACTTATGTAATATTGAGAATTAAGCCGAGTGGATTGCCTATTAATTGCCAAATGATCGTCCCAAATAGTTAAACACACAGATACAAAAATAATCTTTAATATACATGAATTAGAAATATGAAATAGCATATATGGGTATAAAAGGATTAGTCTTTGCACTGAACAGCTAAATCTATATATAATGTCGTGGGGATTACACTTGAATTCTGCGTACTAGGATGCTTGCGTCTTAATTGCACCCGACAGAATGAATTGAATAATATTATGGAGTTAAGCACTGAATTAATCACTTGAAATAATCGAGGTTAGGGGCTGTGGATCGAAATTCTAGTTAACGGTTAAACTGGTGAAGTTAGGGAAGGGGATAATTCACTTTAATGATACCTTGGAGTTCGTAAGTATTTGGAGGGGGACGGTGAATGTCTTCTTCTTCTGACGATGTTCACACTTAGCCCGGGCGTCCGAAGTTACCAAATGTGTGGGTAATCCTAGACCGGCGTCCTGATGTAATGATCCTAGGCCGGATCGCGAGGGCGAGTCAAACTGTAACTCAAATCGGAATTCTTCTCTTCGAAATGTTCGTTCCGATTATTGGCTCTTGGAGTGGGTAGCCAAAATGATTACCTAGCTGCGTCTAGGGTAATCCGCAGAGGGAGGTCCTGTATAACCTCTGACTCTGAAAGGGAGGGGGATCTGCGAGAAGTTTGGCACCTACAAGTACCGTGTCGGCAACAAAACAACCAATTCCCTGAAGTTTCTTTCTTGCAACGGGCGAACTGTTTCCTTGGTGGGAATAGCTCTACACACAACGTACCTCCAAGATCTTCTGTCTGACTCTAGGGAGAATTTTCCCTTATATTTTCCTCATGAGCTAAAATCGAGAGAGAGCACAGAATTCTAATAAAATTCTTATCGCTGCACGAAAGACCTTTAGTCGGCTGCCAGACGTGCGAGTTATTTACGCTTCACCGCGATCCGAGCTTTCCACGTCTCGAATTGCGGGTTTATGATGGCGCGAGAAGGGGTGAAGGAGATTCGAAGTGAAAAGGCGAATTTGGAATAAAGGGGAAGGGGAGCACACAGTTGTGTGTCGGTGTATTTATGTATACACTAATGTATGGGGTATTTAGACTTCTATAATATATATATATATATATATATATATATATATATATATATATATATATATATATATATATATATATATATATATATGAAAATTAATGCAATATCACAAGAAAAGATGAGGAATTAAACCACATTCTCCGAAGACAATTTAATTCAGAACAGTTTCGGTGTATCTCACACCCTTTTTCAACTGACACTGGGCAAAAAAATGAGAAAAGCATAACACAAGATCCCCTCTTTTTCCCCCCAATCCCCTACTTGTGGCTAATCTGGGGGGGGGGTTAGGCCTAAACATATTAAAGGGCTGACATTTTACTATTTTATTTATTTGCGATCTTATTAAAGGATTAAAAGAAAATTGACCCTCAGATAGATTTAAATTAGGAACTGACGATATCAAGCTCGATTCTATGATTCTTCTCTTAACATAGTTAGCCGATTTAAATAACATTTTACTTCCATTGAAATCGATCGTATGATTCTTGTCTCTAACATGGCAAAAAATTCCACTACTTTCGCTGCCCACTCTAATATCTCTTTTGTGTTCGTACAATCTCTTGTCTAGATTTCTCCCCGTTTTCCCTATATAAACTTTATGGCAATCGTTGCATGGTACTGCATATACTCCTATGTTATGATGTTCTTTGGGTTTCCTGGCCATCATCAATTGGTTTAAGGAATTATTATATTTAAAGGCTAGATTGATACCCGCTTTTCCAAATATGTCCTTTAAACTATTTAATTTATTATTAGATGGCAATGTTATACATTTGTTGAAGTCATTAGTGCGGGAAGGCTTATTACCATAGAATGTTTTCCTAGCTGCAAAATGGGCAGACGATATGAACCAATCGGGGTAATACAAATCAGAAAAAATGGTCCTGATAATGACAATTTCTTCATCTAAATAGGAAGGATGACATATTTTGTATGCTCTAAGGAAAAGGTTATAAATTACCGATTTTTTAACAGTATTATCGTGAAACGAAAAATAATGTATATATGCATTCGAGTGGGTTGGTTTCCTATACACGTCAAGTTTTAATTCATGGTGATCTTTATTAATGAGGACATCTAAAAAGGGTAATCTATTATCATATTCCCATTCATATTTAAATTTGATGGAGACATGCAAATTATTCAAATTATTAAAAAAAGTATCAAAATCATGGCCATTAGGCCATACAGAAAATACATCGTCAATGTACCTTAACCATATAAAGTTAGGGGAAAAAATTGTGGGACGGAGTTCAGTCTCAAAATATTCCATGAAGAGACATGCCAATATCGGAGATAAACTATTTTACTTCCTTGCGCAAACATATTTTTGATAGCCTCCACTAAATCCATTAGTGTATCAATATCATAAAAGGGAATTTAATGAAATTCTCAGAATCGACAGAAAATAGTTGTTAAATAAGACACCTTTTGCAGGATCCAAAAATCTCCACTAGTTTTGGAGTTATGCTAATTCAAAGTACGGTTAACTTTTTCTGGGACACCCGGTATATACCCATGTTTTTAATTCCTTATATTATTTCTCCCTTCCTTTGATAATGATACAGAGGAGTGTATCGAAACGCGTTAGGCCAATAAATGTTTCTTTTTATCCAGTGAACTATTTTAATGCCCTGGTTCATCAGTGCTTTTGTAATGAATTTTGGCGAGCTTATACACGGGTTAACCAACGACCAAAAGCGGAATATTAGAGAAATCGAGACACTCAAAAAGAAAATTATTAATGATGAATTCGCAGTCACCTTCAGCAATATATATATATATATATATATATATATATATATATATATATATATATATATATATATATATATATATATATATTTATTATTTATGGAGTCGTTCCTTGGGAACCTTATTCGTAGCAGGAATATGAAGACATATGCGATGGTTTGGTTTTGAACATTTAATTTCCCCGAAGTTTCGGTCATTAACGATGACCATCATCAGCGAATTCTAAATACAAAGAATCATTTTTATAAGAATAACTAAACACAGCAATAAAAACATTACAGGAGTCCAAAATGATAACCGAAAGCAAGAAGTTAAAATGAAATATATAATCCTAAACCGTTGAAAGCAAATGGGTGAAAATCTATTAATAAGAAATTGATGTAATATCGTAAACAGTAACTAAATTAAATAATAATCCAATGAGTTTAAAATATGCATAATAAACATGAATTAAATTTCTATCGAAATACAAAAATTGTAAACTATAGCAATAAAGTCAAAAGCAAGGCATGAAGAAATCGATTAATAAGACTGAGAAAAAAAATATTAAATAATCCCATGAGCAGCAAATATGATTAATAAACATGAATCAAGCATCAAGCGGAATACAAAAAATTCACTATAAACCACAGCAAGAGAGAATTATATGGGCAGGGCGAACAATCGAAAATAAGTTAGATCAGGGGGTATGTAATCGAAGCGGATATTAATAAATGGAGCGAAGCAAGTAATTTAATTAAGTTAAATTTTAAGTGATTGAACATTAAATGATGGAAAAATTAAGGAAAAATCAATAATAAACCAGATCGTTTAGATATTAATGGGACAAACTAAAATAGAAATAAAAATTTATCTGCACGAATACTAACCTTATAACGGTGAAGCTAGGAGTAAAAACTGATAGTACGGACAGAATTAGGCCAAAAGAAAACTATTAAGGGGGATGTGGTTGGTTGTACATTTGTCTATATACTGAATAATTTAAGGGATGATGAATAATCATTGAGTTCTGGGTTTATTTGTTTGATGTAAAGAGATTCAAAAATTTTTAAACTTAGAGAAGAGGAGACAGAAGAGAGTATATTAAAGGAATCAGGGTCAAGCGGATGGTTAAGTTTTAGTGAATATTCTCGTATAGAGGAGTGTTCGGGTTTGGAGATGGGAATGTTGGTTCTGTATGATACTCCGATATGCTTATCTATCCTACATCTTAATTGTAGACTTGTTTGGACCACATAGCGACTTTGGCAGGTCGCACAAGTGAATTGATAAATGATGGAGGAACGCAGTCATAATGGGAGTGATTCTTTGTGCCGAAGGAAAGTATAGACAGCAAGAGGATTAGAATTAATTAGGAGAAACTTGTATTGGGAAAAGTATTTATTAAGAGTCGAAAGTAAAGCTTTGTTGAATTTTGTGTCAAGTGGAAGATAAGGCAGTTTTAAGAATAGTTTTTGTTTGGGGACAGTTATTAGAGGGGTTTTGCGAGAGAACATTTTAAATAAGAAATTGGAAGTAAGTCTGTCAAAAAGATGGTCTGGGAAAAAATTAAAATGAAAAAAGCTCCGAAGATATTCTATTTCGGAATGAAAGTAAAACCAATTTGAACTGATTTTGTAAGCTCTGTGTATACTGTTTATGATGGCAGAATGTTTGAAATTAGTAGGAGTACAACTAAAGAAGTGGGTGCCAAGTTTGGTGGTAGTGGGTTTCCTGTAAACTGATGTGTTAAATTTAGAACCAACTTTTGAAACAGTGACATCCAAAGCGCAGCAAGAAAGAGAAAACGGAATAATATTTTCTTCGGAAATAGTTATTCCCTACGGGAACCGGCCTCTCACTTTCATACTAGGGAAAAAAACATACATTTGCATATGATTAGATAGATTGATAGATAATAGATAGACAGATAGGAATAAGACCCTTAGCAGTTCACAAAGTATACATTTTTTATTCAAAACACAGTTGTTCCTTGTATACAACTCTCATATATAACTAAACTTTGTAATTGATTTTCGACTCTAAATGATACCAGAGCAGAAAATCGTGTATACAAGCAATCGAAACCAAAACACTGCTAAAAAAGCTCAGCTGTTCTTTATATCCAATTCTCTGATATGTTTATAAAATTCTGTAATTGATTTTTTCAGCCTCATTGATATCGCTGCAAAAAATCTGTTATGTGAGCAACAAAACTAAAAACTGCTGAAAAAACAGAAATGGTTCGGAATCTGTTATACGATAAAAAAAAAAATCATTTTCTGTTCACCGGTGCCACCTTCTTCTAAGATAGGTTAAAAAAAGTATATACTCACCCACTAGTCGAAAAAGTAGCAAATAAACAGGCAGTGTTAGAAAGTGACCTGCCCTTCTTAGGTTAGTATTGGTTGTGATAGAACGGGTTGAGGCCACTTAATTTCAACCACTATCATATGTTATTTAAAACCACGATGCTACCCACGTGCATCTTCGCTTTGAAGCTGGGTGCCTAATCGCAGCCACCTGAGTCAACGTTTAAACAAGGAGGTTTATCTTCCCCCGTTCGCACCATGCACCGACCTCGCCAGATTGAGTTAGGCTTATGGGCAGATAAGGCATTGTTCCCAGGCTCGGCTGTGCATTCCCTCGAAGCTCCCACTCCATTGTCCCCCTCGCCAAGGAGATGTCCCGGCTATTTATATGGAAACTTAACTACTAAGATTCAGATTGGAGATCCAGATTTTCGTCGCGAAACATCACTACGACCCACTCTCACCTTGTGCGCCAAGGGACCTCGACCTCGAGATTCACCATCACTTGTCCAGAAGGAGGACAATATCCCTTGAGTGCCAAGGTTCGAGCCTTTCGTGACGCCAAGTCCACAAGGCTTCCCCTGGTTGTTCAGAAAGAGAACAACTTTAGAACAGCCATTGTTCTTTTGAGCCCGTTGACAAGAAACGGTTCTCACCCCCCCCCATCCCTGTTGTTTAGAAGAGAACAACGTAGAACAGCCATTGTTCGTTTAAACCCGTTCGCCAAGAAACGGTTCTCACCCTTCCCATGTTGTTCAGAAAGAGAACAACGTTAGAACAGCCATTGTTCGTTCAAGCCCGTTGACAAGAAACGGTTCTCACCCACCCACCCCCCATTATTGTTCAGAAGAGAACAACGTAGAACAGCCATTGTTCGTTTGAGCACGTTCGCCAAGAAACGGTTCTCACCCTTCCCCCTTGTTGTTCAGAAGAGAACAACATTAGAACAGCCATTGTTCTCAAGCCCGTAGACAAGAGACGGTTCTCACCCCCCCCTGTTGTTCAGAAGAGAACAACGTAGAACAGCCATTGTTCTTCAAGCCGTTCGTCAAGAAACGGTTCTCATTCCCAAGACGCCACGTCAGGATCATTTAATTCCCCCCCCCTTCGGCTGGAACTCGCCAGCGGACCGAAAATTCCTTCACGTCGCCTTCCTTTGCACAACAAGTATAATTACGTAAGCCGAACGTTACCTTTGAGTATTTAACCCTTTTGTCAACTCTATCCTGTGCTTTAAATGGTTTAGCGAACCATCCCCTCCCCTTAACTTTATATTTGTTTTACCTTTTTTAATCTTTTAATCCTCGGATTAGCTCGATTCCCCACGACCCTTTCCATTCTCTGTTTATGTCAATATTTTCCGTTTTGTGTGTTGTTGATAGTTATTATTAATAAAACTCTATTTTATTAATGATAGCAATATTATTATCCTTGAGCTCAGTTCCACTTCTTAAGCATATCGAAGATACATAATATCGGCCAGCCAGACATCCACGCACTCGTAAGATAATTAAAGAAGTTCCCTCAACGAATAGTTATATATGGTATATCGTCGAGAGTCCATTCTACGACATTGGTAGACTTATTTAAAAACTGTGAAAACTACTCCCACGTAATATAGGATTGGGAGACTTCCATTAAATTAGTCAAAAGCTCCTAAGTAGTATCCTATTGGTAAACCCCTTTGGAGACCCTCCTTCCCCCCTCCTCTCATATAAACCTTATATAAAACCATTGTAACCTTAGATCAGCAGGCAGTCTTAGCAAATCTTCAATTTTGAATAAAGCTAAAGACATACTGCTCTTTTTGCTCTCCACTGCTGCGTCGTACCGGGTCTTCTTCAAAGACGGCTAGGCAAACTACAGGTGTTATCGCTATTGAGGGCAACACAAAGCATTACGTTGAGTTGATGTGGCCACTTAGGGTCACACCCCCTTCTACTACGATTGAAACCCCTTACAAGAATCATTTTTCAACGTCAGATTGCACCGTATAACAAAGTACCAGGCAGTCCTTTCTTTCAAAGAAGGATTCCGTTGCATCGAGGGCCTGATCTCCTTGACTGCATGCCCCATGTACCGACTGAGAGTCATTAGCGCCATAGCTTTAGTTACAAGGCCAGAAGGTAGCACAATAAACACTGGAGACCTTACCAGGATCACAACAGTGTGGCGCTAGCTTAGAACACTGCGAGACACCTTTAAAGAATCTCCGAGGCCTGAAGATTAACAAAATCAACTTATCACGAAACCACAGTGATTAATTACGTAGAGAAAACAATGCAACTTGCAGGTAGGACCTTTGAGCGTAAGGGACATTTAGGCTGTTAGCTTTATTTTGTGGTGGCACCTTAATATTTCATATTGACGAACGATTTTTCATTTACTTTTCAATTATCAGGGAATTTATACGAAGCAGTGTTTGGTTTTGTCTCTAATTAAGATCAGAACCTTATGGTTCAGGTACGATATAGAAAACAGGAAGTTTAGGCTTCATTTGAGCAGTTTTATTGAAATTATTCGGGCACTGGGCCTTAAAGAGTTTGTAACATTTACGATATCTCCTATCGAAATAATAGTTAGAGTAGGCGGCATTGTTTATTTCTTGTAGAAGCGGGCTAATATTGGTCAGGCATTTAGTGGATTTAATAAATCAGTTTGAGCTTCCCCCTTGGTTACTCTTAGCGATCATAGTAACAAGTTAAAATACCAGCGTACCGGATTTCCTCCCAACTCCCTCTTCTTCT
>CAXAKS010000140.1:22500-87500 GCA_963969495.1 Ceratothoa steindachneri | reverse complement strand
ATGACGGTATATGATGTGTCCTCTCCCAGTATGAGAATAATGGCGAAAGTTTCCCCATCGCTTACGCAAGCAGAAAATTAATCGTGCGCGAGAAGAA
This sequence comes from Ceratothoa steindachneri, assembly GCA_963969495.1. Taxonomy (NCBI): domain Eukaryota; kingdom Metazoa; phylum Arthropoda; class Malacostraca; order Isopoda; family Cymothoidae; genus Ceratothoa; species Ceratothoa steindachneri. The sequence continues at coordinate 87,403 of CAXAKS010000140.1, read as the reverse complement.
TATGCGATAATTGAGAGAGAATGACTTGATATAGTTTGGAGAATCCGTAAATTTAAGATGTATTTAGTAGGGAGGGAATTTGTAGTAGAAACAGAGCATAAACCCTTATTATACCTACCTAACGTCAAGAATAACAACGGTCGGTTGATGCGTTGGAGCTTGTTCCTCCAGGAATTCCAATTCTGCATTTTGTACTTAAAAGGTACCGAAAACTGTATGGCTGATAGTTTGATTAGAACCCCGTTGCGTCCTTTTCAAATTAATTCCGAACCATCTCCTCTTTTTTTTATCCGTTTATTATTTTTTCAGAAAATAAATTTGTATATTCAACCATATAATAAGGAAACGCGTATACTTTTTTAAAATTTTTGCTTATCTGTGTACAATGAATTCCTTATATATCCTTATTTTTTTTAGTTTTGTATAATCGTAGGATAAACTCACCGTCGGGCCAGTGAGCTCTATTTAATTGTATCATAGAAAAAAAAATATCCTTCGACAACCATGCCGAAGCATTATATAACTTCGTGCATATGTATGGTGCAACCCCTGCACACCATTAGCTCCACTATTTTGTATTTTGGCTCCATTTCGGATAGTTGTCCTAGGTATTATCAAATTTTTCCGCTATTATCATACGATTTCTTCCCCTGAAGTTCTATCTGGGGATGGAGGAGCGTCAGAGATCAGAGAGAGAGGGAAGACACCTGGCCGACCCTTTTTTTCTGCGTTAATGAAGGGGCGAAATCACGAGAGGCTGTGGTGGCCTGAAAGTCCGTCATCGCGGAAAGCTGTGAGAAGCTTGAAGGTCCCATTGGGAGTCGGACAAAGTTTCGCCTCTCCGGCTTAGGAACTTTCCCGCGATCATGCTAATAGGGCGAGGCTACCCTCTCCTGGTGATGCGTTGGACCCTGGAACCCTTTCCTTCGAGAGGATGGGGGGGAACCCCATTTGACCCCCAATATAAATCCTCTGGTGCCAGAGTTGGAAGGCAGTATCCGCCGCCTGCCCGCCCGCCCTGTCAGTACCTGTTGTCTGTATTTCCCCGTTCGCACCGGCTATTTGCGTCCCATTGTATCTGCACAATTCCTAGCAGAACCCCTCAAGCTCCGTGTACTCTCGTTTAATTCGCGTGATTCTACCCCGTACTCGTTGTTACCCGCTGCTCAAACGCAACGTGCCCAGTCTCGATTCGGTGTTCTAAACTCGAAGTAAGATCTAAGTTCATCCCGTTAGTAGTCATTATCAAGAGCTTTGCGCCAATGCAAGGATTACTCCCCCATCCCCAGTGTAAGCCTCCATCGTCGGCTTCGTGTACGCTCAAGGTCATTCAAGTAACCTTTCTGTCAATATTGTTCGTTCGTGTGTACGGCAATCGTCCCTGCCAAGTCCCCCCCCCCCCCTTGACGCTGAGACTCGTGTACGTCTAATGTGTAATAGCTTGCTTCAAAACTCCTGTTGACCTTTGTAAAAATATTAATTTGCATATTAGTAAAGTTATTTTTGTACTCGTTTTTCTATTGTCCTAGAACCTTGCAAGATAGCTGGCTATTTGGTCAACCTAAAATTCGGTTAATTTGCACTGTCTGTATTATAAAACTCCCACGCACACAGCGGTCATCCCTCTCAGCTGAGAAACGCAGGAAGGGTTGATCTCGACACTATTCTACGACAATATATATATATATATATATATATATATATATATATATATATATATATATATATATGGGTAAAAATCACGTGAATAAGTATAAATATTTGGTTGTACCACATAGGGAAAAAGAAATATTGATTGGAACTAGTACTTTCGTTATCTTAATCTCATTTTCAAACTCACAACGGCTTATGAAATAGAGAGAAACCGTATTTATACAAAGCAATATTTTCCCATAAAATCAGAGGGTCAGATTTTTTTATGACCTCTGATAATTTGATTTGAGGAAGAAATATAGGACTGGATCTAAAGAAAACGAATATTAGCCCGGTTTGTTTTCTTTAGATCCAGTTAAGTATCATTTCAATTCCTATTCCAACTTATTTGCTGCTTCTGCATGATTGTTTGTCCTCTCTTCTTGGTTCAGTACTCGCTGATATAGATTACACATTTCATAAGGAAAACGAGGCTCTCTCTCCTGATGTTTGTTCTTCTGTCCATTCTTAAGAACATAAGAAAAGAAGGAGACTGCAAAAGACCATTCATGGCCTACACTTGGCAGCTCCTGTTCCAGTCAACACACAAAAGATTTCTTACCAGAGAAAAGTCATAATTATCTTCAAACCAATCGAGAAGTTCCTGTAAATCTTCGAGTAATTCGTGACTTAACTGCAAGATTGCTTCATTAATGTGTTCTGTAGGAATAAAAGCTAAAGCACAGACCATTTTGCTTTGACATATTTTGACACAAATGGAAAATTTGCCAATTCATAATCACAGTTGGGAATTTGGGTGACTTACAAAAGAGGCCGTTTGACTTGAATGACCTATGATGGGCCCTTGTGGCTTTTGTCATCTGTTATAATATATTGTGGGGGACTTTGATTTTGTCTTTCCCTGGCGATGGTGCTTTTTGTTTGTAATGCGCTTGTGTGGCTGGTTTAAATTGTATATTGTGGGCGCGTGATCTGACACAATCCTATAGATTGTTTAAATTGTATATTGTAAATGCATGATCTGACACAATCCTATGGATTGTTTATAAAGTAGCTGCATGATCTGATATAGTCCTATGTGGGTGGGTTTTGATGGATGCGGATGACCTTTGATAGGCCCTTGTGGCTTTTGTCATCCGTGAAATTACGTTATGCTATGTTATAATTGCTGGATTAAATCTAGGTTCAATTTTTAAAATAATGTCAAATAATTTGTCATAAGTTCCACAAACTTTATTAAGGAGCAGAGCGTATAGCAAGGGATGGACGCTCCTGTATTTCTCACCTAAGATTACATAAACCTGGGAAAAAAGAGGTGGTACGATTTTAAAAGTACCATCAACAAAGAACTTTTCACAAGCATATAATAATCTCAGGTTACTTTTACGTCCAAATATTGAAATTCTACAAGAACTTTCAGAACATCCACTGTCTGCAAACAAACATTCTGCATATTGTATATATTAATATGGTTTGTATATATCTATAGCTGCATGATTTAGTTCTTGACAAGCCTTGATTGGTGATACCCTTGTTTCTGGATGCAATCCTCTGGATCTAGTTTTCCTGGGAGTTTGGGTGCCTTAAAAAAAGAGGCCGTTTCACTTGGATGACCCATTATGAGCCCTTGTGGCTTTTGTCATCTATTATATTGTGGGGGATTTTGGTGATGGTGCTTTTTGTGGGTGGGTTTTGACAGAAGCGGATGACCTTTGATAGACCCTTGTGGCTTTTGTCATCCGTGAAATTATGTTATGTTATCTATTGCCATTTTTACAAGCCTTTTGGAGTTATCATTTAGAATTTATACCCTTATTTATAATTCTTTTCTTATCTTTTTTAAATCTTTGTTAAGAACAAGGTATTCTAAGAGTTTAAAATTACCATTGTGTGGGATCCTCCCGAATCCCCCCCTCCCATAAATATTCAGCTATCAACCATTATCCTAAGCCCAAAATAATGTCCCCAAAAAGTTTCATTTGCCCTTTCGCTCTCAAATGATATATTGCTTTCGTATAAATTCTTTTGCCCACAGAGCAATAATTAATTCTTCTAGGTAAAAGAAAATAGTAATTTGAAACTAATTCAGACATTCTTAAAGTTTAGAAAAATATACTAATAAAGAACAAATCTCCACTATGGTTGCTCATTCTCCATATTTCGAAATACTCAATCGTATATGATCCGATATACTAACCAGATCTTGGTCAAAAACTAATTGTTTCTTTCTAAACACCACCAAATTTGGTAGAAATTGGGAGGTAATTATGTAGTTTTTGTGAATTTTGTAAAGAAACAAATCAAAACATGTTAGTGATTACAAAATTTTCACAGTTACTTTGGCAAGAATTTTTTTTTGTTTAAATATTTAGAGGCTCAACATTAATATTTGTAGCTTCAAATATATCTAATTAAAACATAATAAGGTAAATATTTCCTAACCGGATAAAAGCGGATCTTGGTAAAAAAAACTAGTCACTGCCTTCTAAGCTAATGCTCTAGTATTAAAACAGATTTATTAGAAATTATTAATTATTTTTTGTGCAATTTTCTAAACAAACAAATTAAAACCGGTGGCCATTACATAATCTCTACCCAAGTTACCTTTGCCACAAAAAACTCTTCCAGCTATTTAGAAACCCAACACTAACACTTCCAGCTTCAAAGATATAATTTTCAGTTAGTAATTTAGTTAGCAAAAAAAAAATACTTAACCGGATAAAACCGGATCTTGTTAAAAAACGAATAGTTTATTCCTAGACTAAAGCCCTAGTACTCTACCAAATTTTTTAGAAATCAATCTACTAGTTTTTAGTAAGTTTTAACACAAACGAAGACCGTCAATCACATAATTTACGACTTCCTTGTCAGAGATTTCTAATACTAAGCTTTCTTTTTCAAGATTTTGTCTAAAAAGTTGATCTGGTTAACTTTGAAATCTTAACATTGTGTGCGCCGAATAGGGTCTACGCCGAATAGGGCCTGCACCAAACAGTCTATGCCGAAAATGGTCCGCGCCGAAATGCTCGCGCCAAATAGAGTAACGCTGAAACGGCCTCGCTGAATAGGGTCGCGCCGAAATGTTCTAGATGGGTCATTTGAATGATTGGATACTCCGACATACATTCAAGAAAATTGAACGCTCTCCAGGTTTGCGCGAAAACATATATAGTATTGAGTTGAGGAATAAGTTATTGCGGTTTTATCAAATTTATTCATTACCATTAACAATTTTAGAAAAACTTCATTTTTAATTGATAACAATATGCAATTTAATCAATAATGTGTTTAACATGGGTAAGATCATACAATCGATGGGATTGGATGGCATAGTTAGGTGCTGGGAAGTTAGCCTTTATTGATGGAATAATGAAAGCACAGAAGTACACCCTTGGCCAAAAATATAAAGCACCCTATATAATCACTCATATAATGTAATTATACATTTGTGATAAAGGAATTAAATATATATATATATATATATATATATATATATATATATATATATATATATATGAATCCATTAAACCACATTGAAAGAGAAAATGGAATAATTTTTCCTTGCAGTAATATTTTTATTTAACAAAATATACATGATTATCATACATATTTCTGAATAAAAATTCTGACTAAATATGTGAAACATAGGCATAACATATGTTTAGCATATGTTAAACATATGATGGGTGCCTTATACATTTGGCCAAAGATGTATATATATATTTTGAAGGATAATCTTTTGGAAAGAGCAAACAAACTAGAACTAAGAGCATCCTATATCATCCAAAAGAACAAAATCTCCAAAGACACTACTCAAGTTCACTCCCCCCCCCCTACTCCTCCACTTAATCCTCGGATCTGAATCCCACTGAAAACTTGTGGAATAATTTGGACTCTAAAATGCGAAAACGTAGGTTTTGTGGCACATCAAAGCTACCAACCGTTCTAATAAAGGATTGTGCCAAAATAGGGTTTGAAGCAGCATCACAATTAATAGAATCCATGCCAATATGACCCCAGGCTGTAACAGATCCAAGGGATGTTCATAAGAAATAGTAAGGAATAACGAACGAGGGGCGGTCAATAAGTTTTGCTAATCGGTAGGGCAAAACAGGGGGATGGCTGTTTGTGGGGGTGTTAGGACAAGTTATGACAAGTCAGGACCTGCAGCCGCACGCTCCTGCCTCGTCTATTTAAGAAGTAGTAGCTGATCGCAGATCGTCAGTCACAAATTTTTCAACAATGGAGAAGGTTGAGCACCGCTCACTGATAAAATTTTTGACCAAGGAAGGCAAGAATGCACAAGAGATCCATGAACGCATGGTTGCAGTGTACACCGACACTTCCTATGCAACCATTGCTCGCTGGAATAGGGAGTTCCACCATGGTCGTGAGTCCCTTGAAGATGACCCCCATCTAGGATGCCCATCAGATGTGACTAACAACAACGAGGACAATGTGGCCCGTGTGGAGAGGATGATCCTCGAAAATCGACGGGTGAAGGTCGAAGAAATCGAGCGAGAACTTGGAATATCACATTGCAGTGTTATCAACATCATACACGACAATTTGGCCATGACCAAGGTCTCTGTCCGTTGGGTCCCTAGAACCCTCACGCCCCATGATCGACTTCAACGTCGTCAAAATCCACAAGGCCAGAGTTGCACAGGCTGCCCTGCGCGATTGCGGATTTGAGGAGCCCAACCATCCCCTCAACAGTCAAGATCTGGCCCCTGGCGACCACTTTATATTCTGCCAGTTTAAGGCTGCACTGCGTGGACGCCGGTTTGGGAATGATGAAGATGTCCAGCTCGCCGTCCAGGAGTGGATTGAACAGCATTCAGGAGATTTCTGGTTGTAGGCAATCTGAAGCCTCAGGGACGAGTGGCGCAAGTGCATTGAAGTCGAGGGTAGTTATATTGAAAAATAATAAAACACTTTCCCTCATATCCGAATTGCAAAACTTATTGACCGCCCCTCGTATGTACGTGGTGTTCGCTGCTTAATATACAAGTGTTGAACCATATCTAAAGTTTTCTGATCGTTATTTTGCATTTATTTTAACATTAATGCAACTTTTATGCTTCGGGCTTGACTGATCTTACGAGGCTCCTATTTGATCACAATAAGGTATATAAATATGTTTAATAATGATGTTATGATTGACTTAATAAATATAGCGTGTACAAATAATTTTTACCCACTGCAGTTATTTTGGTAACTATGTTTAGGTTGTTTTTTAGTTGCTCTTGTCTGACCTACCAAGCTCCCCCTAAACAGAGACCTCATCCACCATTGGTTACCATTTGCTTGATTTACACGCCTACGTAACCTGGTTCAGCGGACAAAATAATCCGCTCTACATAGGGAGAGAGTCGCCTATTGGCAGTGCGTTGACCCTCACGTATGTGTACATGGGTGCAGGCAACTCCAATTAACACACTTGACCAAATACATAGCCAATCACAACATCACTTTTTTTTCTCCATCTTCTCTTCATGCACACAACATATTCACTCTTCCGTCCCGTAACCTGACGCATAACGGGGGCGGGTGGTGGTTCTCTTTCAGGCCACAAGGCATTCCCATCGCTCGCTGATTGTGTCAAATCACAGTATTACCCCTCTTTCAGCACCCCTCCCTTCCTTTAGCTTTGCCAGCGATTGTCAGTCTGATTCTTATGTGAATTTACTTATCCGGTCGGGGTATCTCTTCCACAAAAGAAAAAAGGACTTGTGGGACAAGTCATAAGCCAACCAAACCTAACAACTTCCCCACCAGAGATCCTTTTGTAATGGTTAGTCGAAATGATGTTCCTTTTACAAATCCATTCAATAATGTGATTATATCATATATTAAAATAATGTTTTTTTAACCAGTTATTGAAGTAAACGATGGTTTTTAATTAATGAAATATTACTGTTTTAACCATTTTTAATAAAGTAATGTTTTTAAACCATTTCTAATAAACTAGCATTTTTTTAACCTTTTTTTTAATAAAGTAATGGTTTTTAAAAAAGTAATGCTGTTTTTTTTAACCATTTTTATGAACTGATGCTGTTTGTTAACCTTTTTAAATCAAGGAATACTGTTTTTATTTAATTTTAGGAAGTAATGCTGTTTTTTCCATTCTTTTAATGAAGTGTTGCTGTTTTGTTTTTTTGTTGTTTTTTTCCCCCATAAGGGGCGCAGCGATTTGCCATCCTGGCCGCCGTGCTGATGGGACTCAGCACCTCGTCTGACCACAGCTTAGCCTCTTCTCCTTCCTTCAAAACACTTGTTTCCTCGCTTTTCATACAACATTCTCTGGCAGCCTCTAATTTCACAGGGTAGATGCTGACCTATCTCTCAGCCAACCGTCCTGCATCGAGACTGAGCAGGTGGGGGACAATGTTCCCTAACCCCTGAGCTCCGGTCTGGGGTGGCTTAGTTTTTAACAACCTGCTTCATCCCCACATCCCTTTTCCTCACTTTACCGTCTATCATTGATTTTACACCATATTCAAGGTGGAGCCGCCATGCCGATGGCGCCGTGTCTTGGGGAGGGGGAGAATGACCTGGTTGAGGCCGGTCCATCTGGCCTGGGGGCTTCTACCGGCGGGGGTGAGAAGCGGGTTCATTACCCACCCTCCTCTTCTAAAAAGAAAAAGACGAAGAAGACTCGGGGCCCCTCTCCATCAGTGGGGGCTGTGGGGACGGATGGGTCTGCTGCCACTCTGGCAAGCGACCAAGCCAAGATCGGCACATCTGGCCCCTGTGCCCCCCCCAGTTGTGGAGCCCCTGACGAAGACCAAAAATGCACAGGGCGGAGCCTCGATGACATCGGGGCCCTTAATTCAGAGCCCGCTGGCTTCAAACGCTTCCTCATTATTCGCTCCAATGATGGCACCATGTTATCCAAGGGCAATATGATCCATCAGAGGAGAGGATTAGCTAGTGCAATTGGTAGAGAGCCGAAGGCGACCCGTTTCTCGGACGGGAGCATTCTGGCGAATCCCGCCGAGGCGGCCAAGATACTTCATGGCACCCCGGTGAGTGTGACGCCGCACTCTACCATGAACTTTGTGAAAGGAGTAGTTTATGTGAGGGAACTCGTTGACTAATCCATTGAAGATATCACCCTAGAGCTGGCCGACCATGGGGCGGTCAAGGTCGAACGTGTGATGAGAAAACAGGGAGGGGCCTCGAGACCCACCCCTACACTCTTCGTCACGTTCGACTGTGACAAGCTGCCTGAGTCGGTGCGTGCCAGTTGGTACCGATACCGCGTGAAGGCATTCATGCCACTGCCACGGCGGTGCTATTATTGTGACCGCTTCGGCCATACGAATCACTCATGCAGACGTGCAAATTCGGGGTCACCCAAAGTATGTGTAAATTGCTCCAAGGTCGCATACGATAAGTCCAAATTGTGTGTGGCCAAGTGTGTCAATTGCGGAGAGCCACACTCTGCTTCTTCGAAGCAATGTGGTGCATATCTCCTTGAGAAAGAAATCCTGGTCGTTCAGGCCCAGGATCGACTCGCATTCCGCGAGGCTAAGGACTTGGTCCTGGCGCGCCCGGCTCTGCCTGGGACGTCATATGCCTCAATAGTTAGAAAGGCACCCTCTGCTCCTGGCCCATCCAGGCCAACGAGCACTGTTGTTTCCGCGCCCATTCGGAGCCCTTCTGCGGGCTTTACCCAACCCGGGCACTGCCCCGGTAAAGCTGGTGGCAAAAAGGGTTCATACCCAGACCCAGCTAAAACCAGGGCTCCGCCCTCTTCCCCCAGCGTGACCGTTTCCCGTAAGGCGAAACGGCCATGCGCCTTCACCGAGTCATTAGACTCACAGGAGGCAACACCCCTGATGGTCGCTAGGCCATCCTCCGGGGTTCCTAAAGCTGTTCCCCGAAAGGAGGACAGCAACAAGAAGCTTTGGCTCCTTCGCCCACGCCCCGAGGTGGAAAGAATGGCTCGGAGACGGTGGTTCCTGGAAAAGAGGGCTCCCCGCCTCCGAAGCCGCAATGCCCGCCTAAGGTTTCGAGGCGGAGGGAGGAAAAGACTCGCATGGCGAGCCCAACCTTCCCCAATAAGTCCTCGAAGGCTAAAGCGCCTTCAGCGCTTTGTCCGGCCAACAGCGCCCGGGGTTTTTACCCCGGGAAGCGTACAGCCATTCCCGTGAGGGTCTTCAGTTCGAGGAGGGCCCCCGCGTCTCTTCCGAGCATATTCCTTCAATGCAATTGCCGTGGACTCAGGGCCAACTGGGAGGAGCTGCGGAGGCTCATCCCATCCCGTTCCCCATTAGCTATCGTTTTGCAGTAGACCATGCTAGGCGCGTGCCCCCTGCCCGCCTTTCTGGGGTATAAGGGTCTTGCGACCCCACCACCGCGGGATGGCCAGGCTGGGGAATGTGCGGTTTACACCAGGCATGATGTCTACGTTCTTCCTTTCTCTTTAGATACCTCCTTTCAGGCAGTGGCTGCACAGCTGCACCTGGATAGGAGGTATACTATCATTTCTGCGTACATTCCACCATCAGCTGACTTCGACGCGGGGGACTTCCACCATGTCGTGGCACGGTTGCCAAGGCCCTATCTCTTGCTTGGAGATCTGAACGGCAGGCATCCTCTCTGGGGAGATTACTCCATAAATCCCAGGGGACAAGTCCTTGCCGATCTGATCGAAGAGCTTGAGATGGGTGTCCTAAACGTGGATGAGTTTACGCATCACTGTCCGAGAACCGCTTCATTTTCTTGCTTGACCTATCTTTGTGCTCTTCGGATGCACAGCCTGATTTATATTGGGGGGTGGTCGATGACCTCCATGGTAGTGATCACTCCTCCATTAAAATATCATTTTCAGGGCAACTGCCGCCTGAGAGCCCACCTCGGTGGTGCTTAGCGCGGGCACGGTGGCCTGCATTTCAGGAAATGACTGAATTCTCTATCTCAGTCGAGGAGTTTAGGTCGGTAGATGAGGCCGTTGAGTTCTTCTCAGGCAATCTCATCGCCTTGGGCCTGACTACTATTCCTATGACGTCTGGCCATTTTGCATGCCGACCACTCCCATGGTGGTCGGCTGAGTGTGAGACGACCCTCAAACAGAAGCGTTATGCCTACATGCGTTATAAGCGCCGCCCAAACGATTTCACTGTCGCTGAATTTCGTCAGTCTAGGGCTAGGTTCCGGTATATTTTGAAGCACGCCCGCCGCTCTTCTTGGCGGGCATACGTGTCTTCACTTAACGGGAAGACCCCTTTAGCTGAGGTGTGGAAGCGAGTCAAAAGGATTTGGGGCAAGTTCTCGCAGGACCCCCCTCCCGTTCTTCAGGAGAATGGGACAGCAATCTCGGACCCCACGTCCGTGGCGGAATCATTAGCGACAGCTTTTTCCGCATTCTCTAGCCGTGATGCTGCTCCGCCCGCATTCAATGCACGTCGTCGTTGTGGAAGGCCGCGGGCTGGACTTTACCTCCAGAAGCGTAGAACCCTTCAACGACAAGTTTACTGTGAGTGAGTGACCACGCTACTGTGCTTGCCTTTCGCAAGCCAGGAAGAGATCACTCTACTCCCACCGGTTTCCGCCCAATTTCTCTAACTTCTTGCGTGTGCAAGTTGAAGGAGAAATTGGTAAATGTTAGACTAGCCTTTTTCCTGGACAGGGAAGGCCATCTGTCTTCCGCACAGTGCGGCTTCCGCAAGTTCCACTCAACGTCGGATGCTCTGCTCCGACTGGAAAATGCTGTCTGGAAGGCTTTCCTTCATAGACAGCACTACGCCATGGTCTTTTTCGATCTGGCAATACAGTATCATGGAGACTACACACGATGGGGGCGAGGGGACACCTCCCAATTTTATATCTGAATTTTTGCGAGATCGTCGATTCCGCATACGGGTGGGGTGAGCCCTCTCCAGCTCAAAGGAGCAGTAAGAGGTTGTCCCGCAGGGAAGTGTCCTCAGTATCACACTCTTTGCCCTGAGCATCAACGGCATCACCTCAGTGCTGCCGGAAGATGTTCTCGCTACGCTCTACATGGACGACCTTTCGATTTCGGACACACTCTTGTGACGCACCCAGCGCCCTACTGTGAAGACTGCATCGTCTCCCAGACTGTTCGGCACATTCTTGTCAAATGTCCCAGTCTGGGTGATCTTCGCGCATTTACCTGTCCCGGTACCGGGATGGGCGTGGGTCGCTACCGCCTGTCCCTTGTACTCGGGACAGATTCGTGCACATTGACTTTTGGGGGGAGGCCGGCCTTCAACCTTGTATTTAACTTTTTTTTTTGTTATTGTGGTTTGTTTTTGTTGTTTTTTTGTAGGTCGCAGGCTCCTGCACCAGGGGAAGGTCCCCCGATGCTGGAGCTTGCTTCCTGATTATTATCCCCTTTTTATTGTTTCTGTTAAATTTTTTATTTTAAAGTAGCCTAGAATGGGCTGTTTGTTTGCGGCGACTAATGCCCAAGTGGGCAGTCGCCAGATAGCCCCTTGAAAAAAGAAAATCGCTGTGCGCATAACATAACATAATTTCACGGATGATAAAAGCTACAAGAGCCTATTTATCGTCATCTGCATCTGTAAAAAACCACGCACAAAAAAGCATCCATAGGATTGTGTCAGATCATGCATCTACAATATACAATTAGAACCATCCACAGGAATGTGCCAAAAACAAAAAGCATCATCATCAAGACTCATCAAAATCCAAATCAATTGTAATATACAATAATAAAAAACTGCATCCACAGGAATGAGTCCAGAAAAAAACCCCAAAGTTAACCCTCCCTCCCCATATAATCATCCAATCTGCATTTGAAAACATTCAGATGGCACACTATTCCAGTAATCTACCACTCTATTGGTGTAAAATATTTTCTAACATCAAACCTGTACCTCTGTTTTTTAATTTTTAAGTTTTTAACTCAAATAACTTTCTAAAATCCAACTTATCCATCCCAAAACAGATTTTAAAAAGCTCAATCATATCTCCCATCACACATCTTTCAAATGACAACATCTTTAATACCCTGAGTCTATCTTCATATTCAAGGTGCTCCTTTGTACTGACTAACAGGTTGATGTCATGTGGTGACCATGCTTGTATACAGTACTCTAAATGTGGCCTAGCATACAAGTTGTAGAGTTTAAGGATAACCTCTTTACTCTTGTAGCTAACATTCCTGTTAATGTATCCTAGCACCCTATTTGCTCTATTTTTTGCCTCAATACACTGCTTTGAAAACTTCAGTGACCTATCTACTACTACACCTAAGTCCTTCTCATCCTCAACTGAATTCAGCCAATGGCCATCCATTTCATAGCTAAATTCCCTATTATCCCTTCTCATGTTGAGAACTTTGCATTTTTTAAGGTTAAAAGTCATCTGCAACTTCTGAGTCCAAACTAATCTTATTTCGGGCACTCGGCACTTTAACCCATTAGAGCTGAAAGTGTAATTTTTAAAGTATTGTGAAATAGGTTTGTAATTAGGTTTATAATGACACAAATATGCTTCATCTTAAGTTTTATTAAGAAGTCTTTATTCACAAAGGAATTATGGCCAAGATCTTTAAAGACCCCTTCGGCAGTTGGACACAATAATATTGAGTAAAAATATTTCAATGGACTCTAAGTGAAAACCATATTTATTCTTTATATATGCAATTATATATATATATATATATATATATATATATATATATATATATATATATATATATATATATATATATATATATAATGAATTCAATGATGAATTAATTTAGTGTTTGAAATCAAAAGGGTGAACAAAAAATATCCAATTATTCCTCCCAAATAAAATTTAAATTTAACTTGGAAATGTAAACAAATAAAATAATTGCTTCTGAATAAAAAGTTTATAACATATGGTATTCTTTGAAACATTTTGGATGTAAACCAATATTGCACTTCTCACAAACAAAATTGGCCTTCACATGGCATAACATACACACTCTTCTCTTTTCAATATAAACAATCCAATGATCTTTTCCATCATATCTTGCATTGTTTCACAGATTTTGTGAGATTCTTTTTCCTTGCAAAGTTGGTGTTCCATAAGATTTCATATATGTGATGCAAAGGTTATCTATGAAATCGAGAAGGGGAAATTTTCTTTCCTGCTTCTTGCATGAGGCAGTAGGCTTTGTTGACAGTCGACTGATAACAGGTAACTGAATATGGGCCACCACCATTTTCTTTGGTGTATTCTTATTCTATAAGTTCCAATATTTTGGTCCATCATGTCAACATACCCCATGTGCTTATTGTATAATTTGTAAATGGCAGGCTGTTACACATCTACACACTTCTTTAGATCTCTTTTATGGCGTTTTGTTGTTCCAATTTCGTGTGTTCCAAAATTTGTTGCTAAAATGACATTGTTGTTGTCTTTCCACTTTTGCACAAGTATGTTTGAACTCGTTGCAAAATCCATTGTTCCTCTTGCCTTTTTTTGATTTCGTTCTTGGTGATTAATGGACATTTCTGTTCGATTTTCTCGGCAGGTGCCTAAACATATGAGTCTCTCTGACAAGTGCAGGAGAGGCAATACTCGTGAAGTAATTGTCAAAAAAGATTTTGAAACGTTCATTACTAGGAATATTTGCCGTGTCAATCAAGCTTAGAACTACATTCCCTCCTAATCCAAATTGATTGTGTTTGACAGAGCCATCAGGAGTTTTACCTGTGTAAAATTCAAAAGAATGCATATATCCTTTTCTTGAGCACAAAGCCCAAAGTTTGAATCCAAACCTTATGGGTTTTCCACGAATGAACTGTTTGCAGTGGTGCCTACCAAAATAAGGTATCATGCCTTCATCAATAGCCAAGTGTTCTTGAAGTTCTCTATACAGCAAGAATTTTTCTTGAAGATGTTCAAATAATGGACAAAGTTTCTCCCTTGAATCTTTATCTTTGTATTATCAGTAAGATGAAAGTTGTGCAATATTGCTAGAAACCTATCAATGCATGTTTTGAGGATTTTTGGTATGCGATCACCATTATTCCAATATCTTTTTTTTTATTTGTTGTGGAGAAATAGTAAAAGACCACCCCAAAAAACAGAGTTCATTTTGTTCCAAATTCAAATTTACATTATTTTGTTGCGCATACCTATTTGATTCTTCAATTATAAGCTTATATAAAGTATCATCAAAAAATAGTTCAAAATAATCGCAAGGTTCTTTACATTCAACTAAATTGTCTATTTCTCCCATACGTCCCTGTGTGTGTGTCCATTCAGTGTTAACAGTGAATGTGGCATTTTCTTTTGACCAAATACGTCTTTTCTTTACACTCACCGTATTCTTGCGATTTCACCTCTTCTATACATTTTGTAACAAGATGGTTACCTCCATCTCCTGTTGTAGCCTGACACTCTGCATTCAATATACCTCTTCCTAGATATTGCATTTCACCCGTCCTTCATCATCAGACTTTTTGCTGTCTTCATCAGAAACCAAGTCTTCTTCCGGAAATCCTAAGGCCAAGACTACTTGCTCGACATTTCATATGATTCAAGAAGTGAAATGGCTTCATTCACTGTCAATCCGAAAAAAACAATATATATATATAGAGAGAGAGAGAGAGAGAGAGAGAGAGATTGGTAGAAAGAGTTATACCTAAAATTATAAAAGAAAATCGTTTCAAAAAAGAAAATGCTATATACGGCAAACTTGCATAAAAATGTATGATTTTCGGCTCTAATGCCAAAGAGGTCTTTAAAGACTTTTCAGAACAAAAATGCACACTTAAATTAGTTAACTGATACTTTGACACAAAAAATAGCATTTAAACCCTGAAGTAGGCATAGCTTGTATAGAAAATATGGCTAAAAATTTAAAAACTACTGGTAACATAACAGAATTTACAATATTGCTTACCTAGGTCCTTTAGAACAACTTTCTGCCACCATGTTTCAGCTTTGAGTGAAAATAAATGGAGTTGCCAATTATATATTTTTATAAAAATATAAAATATTGAAAGAATATTTACCAAAGAGTGTTTTAATATTGAAAAAGTAAAATTCTGGAAATAAAACAATAAAATATAGTACTTATAACATAACATAATTTCATGGATGACAAAAGCCACAAGGGCCTATCAAAGGTCATCCATATCCATCAAATCTCACCCACATAATGCATCCATAGGATTTTGTCAGATCATGCATCTACAATATACAATTTAACAATCCATAGGATTATGTTCAACCATGCATCTACAATATATAATTTAAAGCTTCCATAGGAGTCTGTCAAAAACAAAATCAAAGTAACCCCAAAATATACAATAAAAAGAAACTGCATCCACAGGAATGAGTCAAGAAACATATCCACATACCAAAAAGTAAGAAATTAACCCTCCATCTCCATATAATCATCCAATCTGCACTTGAAAACATTCAAGTTTGGGTTGACTACAGTCTCGGGTAGCAAACTATTCCAATAATCCACCACTCTGTTAGTGAAAAAATATTTTCTAACATCCAGTCTGCACCTCTGTTTTATAATCTTTAAGTGGTGGCCTCTAGTTCTATTAATAGGTTAGGTGGTGAGGTAGGCCAGTTAGATGTTTCAGGTGAAGGTAGAGGGCCAGTGGAGGAGGTAGGATGTGATAGTTCTAGTGATAGTGAAGTTAGCCCCCTTAGATTAGTTAGAAATAGGCCTAGTGAGGATGGGGGACAGTGGAGAGTGGTTAGGAAACATGAAGCTAGGGAGGCTTCTCCTGTTCTTTGTGAGAATAGGGTTGCCTCTGTTGAGGTGGTTAGCCAGGGGGAGAATAGGTGTGTGAGTCAGAGGGACACAGATCCTATTAGCTTGACTAATAGATTCAGTGCCCTAAGAGAGGAAGTAACTGGAAGTGATATGACTGATGGGGGTGGGGGTGGAGTTCGAGTGACTGGTAGTTTGAATGAGAATAGGAGTGGGGATGGAGTTAGGTCTGTGGGGGTTAGGAATAGGAGTCTGACTGAAGTGCTTGTGATGGGTGATTCGCGAGTTAGATATTTAGATAGGAAGTTGAATGCAAGTAGATTGAATGGTTTGAGGGTGTGTTTGCCGGGTGCTGGAGTGAGAGATCTGTCTGATAGGTATGAGGAACTGGTGTCTGGCTGTGCAAGGGATGCGGTTGTGATTACACATGTAGGAGTGAATGATGTGAAGAAAGTGGGTGCATGTGAGTTACGTGAGAGGTACAAGAGGTTGATTGAAAAGGTGAAAGAAAGTAGAATGAAAGGTGTTGTGACAGGTGTGCTTCCAAGAATGGATGTCTCGTGCAATTGGGCTGAATGATTATGTGAGGAGGATGTGTGAGATGGAAGGTGTCATGTTTGTGGATGTGTGGGATAGGTTTGTTGGAATGAAAGAAATGTATGCGATGGATGGACTGCATTTGAGTAGGAGGGGGGTAGATGTGTTGTGGGAGGAGTATGATCGTGTTATTAGGTCTTTGCGGGCGGGAAACTAGATACTAATAGTGGTCAGGGAATTATGAGAGGACATTATAGTACTGAAGTAGAATGGACTTGGCAGATAACAGAAATAGGTTCCAAGGCGATAGAGGTGAGGTCATTCAAGTTTCAAGAGGTGCTTCAGGGATAGGGGGGTTAAATTGTTTCTATACAAATGCTCGTAGTCTTAGAAACAAGAAGGATGAGCTATTTAGTTATATTAGCAATGAGGATATAGATATATTATGCGTTACTGAATCATGGGTTAATGAAATAGAATTTAGTGACACTATAAGTGAATTTGATTTCAGGGCTATAATATGTACATTAGTCAAAGGACAGGTAGGATTGGTGGAGGAATAATTATCTATATAAAAAACAACATTGTTTCAAGTTTAAATACTTCAATAAAGCAGGATGGAGTTGAGTCAGTTTGGATAGATATTAGGTTCAGTAAAAATAGAATGGTGCATTTGGGAGCTTTTTACAGGCCACCTGGGCAGACTGATGATATAGATGAACTAATGATAAGGAAAATAAGTAAGGGATGTGAAACAGATGCAGTTATTATTGGGGACTTCAACTTAAACTCTGTGGACTGGGAAAATATGATAGGTAGGGATAGAACAAGTGGCAGGATCATAGAATGCTTTGAGGATAATTTTTTGAATCAATTTGTTAACGATTCAACGAGGGGGGACAATATATTAGATTTAGTACTTTCTAACAGTGATCATTTAGTTCAAGAATTGACTGTTGGGGAAGCATTGGGAAATAGTGACCATCAGATAGTTCATTTTAACTTGGGAATTGAGAAGGGTAAAATAACTGAGAATGCTGAAAAAGTTCCAAATTTTCATAAGGGAGATTATGTAAAACTTCGAAGCTTGCTAAATTTGGTAGACTGGGATATAGAATTCAGAGGTAAAAATGCTTATGGGATGTGGGATACTTTCAAGCATATAATAAATGTAGTCCAAGAACAATGTATCCCAATGAAGGCCATTAGGAACAAAAGTAGGAAACCATTATGGTGGAATCCGGAGATAGCTAGAAAAATTTCAGAGAAGAAAAGGGCATATAAAAAATTACAGGTAGAAAATAATATTCAAAATTTAAGTGATTATAGAATGGCGATCAATGAGTTAAATAAGATTATAAAGAAGAACAAAAGGGTGTCAGAAATTAAATTAGCTCAGGATAGCAACAAAGATCCTAGAAAGTTCTTTAGTTACTATAAAATTAATAACAAGTGTGGCAGAGTTAAAATAGGACCTATCAAATATGAAGGGTTTGTGAGAGAAACTGATGAGGAAATAGTTGAGGTACTAAATGGTCATTTTGCATCAGTATTTACAAAAGAGAAACTAAATAGTCCTATGTATAGTACTCATAGGTCAGGAAAAGAGGTGTTTACTAACATTTGTGTGGATCGGAGGATGATAAAAGGACTAATAGGTGATTTAGATACTACCAAGGCCTCCGGCCCTGATAATATTCATTCTAGGATACTTAAAGAAGGGGTAGAAAGTATCTCAATAGCTCTGGACAAGTTATATACTAGGTCATTGGAATATGGAGAAATACCCGATGATTGGAAGAGAGCGAATGTAGTCCCCATTTTCAAGAAGGGTAGTAAAGAGGATCCAAATAACTTTAGACCGGTTAGCCTAACTCCTGTAGTCTGTAAAATTCTTGAGAAAATAGTTAAAAAAGGGATTTGCCAACATCTAGAGAGGGAGGGGTTAATCAGCGATGCTCAGCATGGGTTTAGATCAGGTAGATCATGTTTGACTAACTTACTAGACTTTCTGGAGTTTGTAACAGATCAAGTAGATAAGGGAGAGAATGTAGATATAATTTACTTAGATTTTAGTAAAGCATTTGATAAGGTACCACACAGGAGACTAGTTCATAAATTAAAAATGATTGGGATATGTGGGGGTGTTTCAAATTGGATAGCTGAGTGGCTGAAAGACAGGAAGCAAAGGGTAGTGCTAAATGGTGTAAAGTCAGAGTGGAGGGATGTTATCAGTGGGGTTCCTCAGGGATCAGTTCTCCGTCCATTATTATTTGTCATCTATATAAACGATCTTGGGGAGGCAGTTAATAATAAAGTGTCAATTTTTGCGGATGATACCAAATTAGCAGCTGTAGTTAAAGATATTGATGATAATTTTAAAGTGCAGGGGCACTTAAATAAATTGTTATCCTGGGCACATAAGTGGCAAATGACTTTCAACCTTGATAAGTGCAAAGTTATTAACATGGGAAAAGATAATAGAGAATTTAACTATGAAATGGATGGGCATTGGCTGAGCTCAGTAGAGGATGAGAAAGATCTAGGAGTAGTAATAGATAAGTCATTAAGGTTTTCTAAGCAGTGTATTGAAGCAAGAAATAGGGCAAATAGAGTGCTGGGTTTTATTAAGAGAAATGTCAGTTACAAAAGTAAGGAGGTTATTCTTAAACTCTATAACTCTTATGTTAGGCCACATCTAGAGTACTGTATACAGGCATGGTCCCCACATTTTAGACACGATATTAACCTTCTTGAGTCAGTGCAACGGAGGGCAACAAAGATTATTCCTTCCCTGAGGCACTTTGAATATGAAGATAGACTGAGGGTATTAAATATGTTCTCGTTCGAAAGGAGGTGTGTGAGAGGGGATATGATTGAGCTGTTTAAAATTTTTTCCGGGATAGATAAATTGGATGTTAGCAAGTTTTTTGAGTTAGATGATGGAAATCGGACTAGAGGTCACCACTTGAAAATTAAAAAGCAAGGGTGTAGGTTGGATTTAAGAAAATATTTTTTCACCAATAGAGTGGTAGACTTCTGGAACAAATTGCCGCAGAGGGTAGTAGGTAGTCCAAATCTAAATGTATTTAAGAGTAGGTTGGATGAGTTTATGGGAAGGGAAGGTTGTGATGGTTCCTAAGTTTTGTATATATTAATATTGTTTGTATATATCTATAGCTGCATGATTTAGTTCTTGACAAGCCTTGATTGGTGATACCCTTGTTTCTGGATGCAATCCTCTGGATGTAGTTTTCCTGGGAGTTTGGGTGCCTTGAAAAAGAGGCCACTTGACTCGGATGACCTATAATGAGCCCTTGTGGCTTTTGACATCCGTTATATTATATTGTGGGGGACTTCGATTTTGTCTTCCCCTGATGATGGTGCTTTTTGTGGGTGGGTTTTGACGGAGGCGGATGACCTTTGATAGGCCCTTGTGGCTTTTGTCATCCGTGTAATTATGTTATGTTATGTTACCTTCTAACTCAACTTGCTGAAATCCAATTTATCCATCCCAGAAAAGATTTTAAAAAGCTCAATCATATCTCCCCTCACACACATAAGAACATAAGAAAAGAAGGAGACTGCAAAAGACCATTCATGGCCTACACTTGGCAGCTCCTGTTCCAGTCAACACACAAAAGATTTCTTACCAGAGAAAAGTCATCAACATTGTCATCCTTTACAGGAGTTCGTCAGATCTAATCTACAATATACATAAAATGCATCCAGAGGATTATGTCCATTCATGCAACCACAAAATAATCTCCCCACTCCTTAGAAAAATATATACATATGTACATAAAAAAGTCAGTCCCATCTAGCAGCTTCATTCATATATTTATCTAATCTATTCTTAAAACTACCCAGAGAGAAGGCTTCTATCACATGTCTAGTGAGCCTATTCCATTCATCTACCACACGATTTGTAAACCAATTCCTCCCAATCTCCTTCCTATACTTATCAAGCTTAAACCCATTGCTACGTGTCCTGTCATGTTCACTAAGTATAAGAACCTTACCCAGATCCCCTTTATTATATCCTTTTACCCATTTGAAGACTTCAATCAATTCCCCTGTGACTCTTCTCCTTTCCAATGTATGTAGATTTAGTTTTCTGAGCCTTTCACCATAAGGTAAGTTCCTTAGCCCACCAATCATCTTTGTCATCCTTCTCTGCACAGACTCAAGCAAATCAATATCCTTCCTATAATATGGTGACCAAAATTGTACTGCATAGTCTAGATGAGGCCTAACTAGCGCCAGATACAGTTTTAGAATGACTTCAGCACTCTTATTGCTTACACTCCTCCTAATGAATCCCAATATCCTATTAGCTTTATTCTTAGCATTTAGGCATTGCTTTCTAGGACGAAGGTCTGAACTTACCAAAATACCCAAGTCCCTCTCACAATCGGTCCTCCCTAAATTTCTCCCATTTAATTTATAACAATTCAGTGGATTATTTCTACCTATACTAAGTACACTACATTTGTCTATGTTAAACTTCATTTGCCATTTCTCAGCCCAATTGGACAAAATGGTCAATTCCTCCTGCATTACAACAGCATCAGAATCAGCCCTGATGGCCCTACCTAGCTTAGTATCATCAGCAAATTTACTCAGGTCACTACTTATACCTATGTCAAGATCATTAATATAAATTAAGAATAGCAAGGGACCCAAAACAGATCCTTGCGGAACTCCACTGCTAACACACCCCCACTCAGATTTAACTCCATCTATACTAACTCTTTGCTGTCTGTCACCAAGCCATGACTGAATCCACCTAAATATACTGCCATCGATCCTGTGTGCTTTAACTTTGCTCAGAAGCCGTAAGTGTGGCACTCAATCAAAAGCCTTACTAAAGTCCAAGTATAAAATATCATAGTTTTCATCATTATCTGCTGCTTCATACACCTTACTATAAAAAGACAGCAAATTAGTCAGACAGGATTTACCCTTACTAAAGCCATGCTGTGATTCTTTTATCAACTTATGCTTATCCAAGTGATCCCTAATATTCCTTGCTATAATAGATTCCATCATTTTCCCTACCACTGATGTCAAACTTACTGGTCTGTAATTAGACATATTTGTTTTATCCCCTTTCTTAAATATAGGTATCACATTGGCTTTCTTCCATGCCACTGGCACAATGCCACTCTCCAATGATTTTCTAAAGATGCATGCTAGGGGCTCACTTAACACATCCTTACATTCTTTCAAAATTCTAGGAAAGACCTCATCAGGACCGGGTGCTTTACTACTTTTGATTTTATCAATTTCCTTTGTCACTATCTCCTTTGTGATCAAGATATCCTTTAATTTCTCTTCATCATTACCCCGAAAGATCATTGACACCTCAGGTATATTTAGAGTATCCTCCTGTGTAAATACTGAGAGAAAAAAGTCATTTAGCATTCCAGCCATTGAGTCCCTATCACTCACTAATTCTCCATTGGAATCTATAAGTGGGCCTATTTTATCTCTAACCTTAGTTTTGTATAATTGATAAAAACTTTTAGGATCTTCCTTTGCCCTATTTGCCACTTTAATTTCATAATTTCTCCTTGCTACTCTAACTAACTTTTTAACATCTCTTGCTAGTTCATTATATCCCTGCCTTAAGTGATCCTCTCCATTTTTTATTTTCCTATAAATGCCCTTTTTAATGCCAATATAATGCTTAATTTTATCTGTCATCCATTAAGGAATGTTAATCATCTGACCTGTAATTAATTGCTCAATTATTCTTTCATACTCCTCTTCAATTGTAATCTTTTCCTCCTGGTGATTATTGTCTCCACTAACTGATATCATTGAATCTATTCCTGAATTGATTTCATTGCCTGGTTTCTGTACAACTGCCTCCAGGTAAGTCCTTAGCCCATTATAATTTGCTCTTCTAAAGTCAGGAATTTTAACATTGTTCATGCTACTATCAATACCATTCCATTTCATCTTGAATCTAATTTCACAATGGTCACTATTACCCAAATTTCCTCCAATCTCAGTATCCTTAATAACTTCTTCCCTATTTGTCAGAACTAAATCCAGTATATTATTACCTCTAGTGGGTTCGTTAATAATCTGCCTCAGAAAATTATCTTGGACAACATTCAAAAATTCCTCAGCCTCCTGATCACCCACAAGAGCTTCCCAGTCTATATTTCTGTAATTAAAATCGCCCATTATACACACATGCTTACTTCTACATGCCCGTTCAATCTCCTGCCACAGAAGATTTGAAGCTTCCTTACTAAGATTTGGTGGTCTGTATAATAATCCTATGACAAGCTTGTTTTTACCTTCCTTTACATTTAGCCATAATGACTGTGTTATCATCTAATTTAATTGTACTGTTTACACAACACTGGAGATTATCTTTAATATAAATAATAACACCTTTCAAATGAAAACATATTTAATACCCTCAGTCTATCTTCATATTCAAGGTGCTTCAGGGATGGTATTATTTTTGTTGCCCTCCTTTGTACTGACTCTAATAAGTTTATATCATGTCTAAAATGTGGTGACCATGCCTGTATACAGTACTCTAAATGTGGCCTGACATAAGAGTTGTATAGTTTAAGGATGACCTCCTTACTCTTGTAGCTAACATTTCTTTTAATGTAACCTAGCACCCTATTTGCTCTATTTTTTGCCTCAATACACTGCTTTAAAAATTTCAGTGACCTATCTACTACTACTCCTAAGTCCTTCTCATCTTCAACTGAATTAAGCCAATACCCATCCATCTCATAGCTAAACTCCCCATTATCTCTCCCCATGTTAATAACTTTGCATTTATTAAGGTTAAAAGTCATCTGCCACTTCTGAGCCCAAGCTAACAACTTATTTAAGTCACCCTGCACTTTAAAGCTACCCTCAACCTAACATAACATAACATAACATAACATAATTTAACGGATGACAAAAGCCACAAGGGCCTATCAAAGGTCATCCGTATCCATCAAATCCCACCCATATAATGCATCCATAGGATTTTGTCAGATCATGCAGCTACAATATACAATTTAACAATCCATAGGAATGTCCAACCATGCATCTACAATATATAATTTAAAGCCTCCATAGGAGTCTGTCAAAAACAAAATCAAAATCCCCCAAAATATACAATAAAAAGAAACTGCATCCACAGGAATGAGTCAAGAAACATATCCACATACCAAAAAGTAAGAAATTAACCCTCCATCCCCATATAATCATCCAATCTGCGCTTGAAAACATTCAAGTTTGGGCTGTCTACAGTCTCAGGTGGCAAACTATTCCAATAATCCACCACTCTGTTAGTGAAAAAATATTTTCTAACATCCAGTCTGCACCTCTGTTTTTTAATCTTTAAGTGGTGGCCTCTAGTTCTATTACTACCTTCTAACTCAAATAACTTGCTGAAATCTAATTTATCCATCCCAGAAAAGATTTTAAAAAGCTCAATCATATCTCCCCTCACACACCTTCTTTCAAATGAAAACATATTTAATACCCTCAGTCTATCTTCATATTGAAGGTGCTTCAGGGATGGTATTATTTTTGTTGCCCTCCTTTGTACTGACTCTAATAAGTTTATATCATGTCTAAAATGTGGTGACCATGCCTGTATACAGTACTCTAAATGTGGCCTGACATAAGAGTTGTATAGTTTAAGGATGACCTCCTTACTCTTGTAGCTAACGTTTCTTTTAATGTAACCTAGCACCCTATTTGCTCTATTTTTTGCCTCAATACACTGCTTTGAAAATTTCAGTGACCTATCTACTACCACTCCTAAGTCTTTCTCATCTTCAACTGAATTAAGCCAATATCCATCCATCTCATAGCTAAATTCCCTATTATCTCTCCCCATGTTAATAACTTTGCATTTATTAAGGTTAAAAGTCATCTGCCACTTCTGAGCCCAAGCTAACAGCTTATCTAAGTCACCCTGCACTTTAAAGCTACCCTCAACCTCTTTGACTACAGCTGCCAATTTAGTGTCATCAGCAAAAATTGACACTTTGCTATTTACACCTTGCCCAAGATCATTTACATAGATTATAAATAATAAAGGGCCTAAAACTGATCCCTGAGGTACGCCACTAATAACATTCCTCCACTCTGACCTCACTCCATTCAGTACAACTCTCTGTTTCCTATTTTTCAGCCATTCAGTTATCCAATTTAAAACGTTCCCACAT
This sequence comes from Ceratothoa steindachneri, assembly GCA_963969495.1. Classification (NCBI taxonomy): domain Eukaryota; kingdom Metazoa; phylum Arthropoda; class Malacostraca; order Isopoda; family Cymothoidae; genus Ceratothoa; species Ceratothoa steindachneri. The sequence goes on along the minus strand of CAXAKS010000140.1, from coordinate 62,299 downwards.
ATCCCATGCAGCTTTAATTTATGAACTAGTCTTCTATGTGGAACCTTATCAAAAGCTTTGCTGAAATCTAAGTAGATCACATCAACTTTCTCACCCCTATCTAATTCTTTAGTTACATAATCCATAAAATCCAGTAAATTAGTTAAACACGATCTATCTTTTCTAAAACCATGCTGAGCATCATTAATTAACCTGCTACTCTCTAGATGATCAGAAATTCCCTTCTTAACCATCTTCTCAAGAATTTTACAGACTATAGAAGTTAAGCTTACTGGTCTAAAGTTATTTGGGTCCTCTTTGCTTCCCTTTTTAAAAATTGGCACTACATTTGCCAATTTCCAATCATTTGGTATTTCTCCAGACTCTAGTGATCTAATAAATATCTTCTCGAGAGCTACTGCAATACTTTCTACACCTTCTTTGAGTATCCTAGAATGAATGTTGTCAGGGCCAGATGCCTTACTAGTATTTAACTGAATTATAAGCCCTTTAATTTCTTCTCTGTCTATATTAATAGAATTTATCACTACTTCCCTTGACCTAGAATTATCATCAATTAATCTAACTGGTTTCTCTTCTGTGAATACTGAAGCAAAATGATCATTAAGGACCTCTACTATTTCCTCATCAGATTCTTTCAAAACCCCTTCATATTTAATAGGCCCTATTTTATCACTGTTAGATTGATTATTGATTCTATAATAGCTAAAGAATTTTTTAGGATCTTTATTATTATTTTTAGCTAAATTAATTTCTGCTGTCCTTTTGGTCTTCTTAATAATCTTATTTAGTTCATTTCTGGTTGACCTATAATGGTTTAAATTATCTAAACTACTCTCACTTTGTAATCTCTGGTATGCCCTTTTTTTCTCTGAAACTTTATTAGCTATTTCTTGGTTCCACCATAATGGTTTCCTACATTTCTTCCTAATAGACTTCATCGGAATACACTGTTCCTGAACCATGTTTAATATAGTCTTAAAAATATCCCACATCTCATAAGTATTCTTTCCATGGAATTCTATATCCCACCTAATCTGATTTAGCATGCTGCGTAATTTATCGTAATCTCCCCTATAAAAATTTGGAATTTTCGTGGAGTTTGTCGTTGTTCTACCCTTAACTATTTGCAAATTAAACCGAACCATCTGATGATCACTGTTTCCCAATGATTCCCCTACACTCAATCCTTGAACTAAGTGATCATCATTTGAAAGAATTAGATCTAATATATTGGCACCCCTTGTTGGCTTATTAACAAATTGGATCAAAAAGTTATCCTCAAAACACTCCATAAACTTACAACTTGCTCTATCTCTTCCTATCATATTTTCCCAGTCTACAGAAGTTAAATTAAAGTCACCAAGAATAACTGTATCTTCTTTGCATCCTTCACTTATTTCCCTAATCATTAACTCATCGATACAATCAGTCTGTCCTGGTGGTCTATAAAAAGCTCCCAAGTGTATTTTCCTATTTTTACCAACCTTAATATCTATCCATAATGATTCACCTTCTCCTTGCTTTATAGAGTTATTTAGATTTGAAGAAATGCTATTTCTGATATAAATAATCAACCCACCACCAGTCCTATCTCTCCTTTGACTAATGTACATAGTATAACCCTCTAGTTCAAATTCACTGACATTATCATTAAATATATTTTCATTAACCCATGATTCAACTATACATATTATATCTATATCTTCATGAATGATATAACTAAATAATTCATCCTTCTTATTTCTAAGACTACGAGCATTTGTGTAAAGACAACTCAGCCCACCTATCCCTGAAGCACCTGAGGGCCTATTTCCTCTGCATCTCCTTTCTCTCTTTCCCCGACCCTGTACTCTTGTATTTCCCTGACCACTTTCACTACTCAAGTAGTTTAACCCTAAAGCACTTCCATTAGCCTGCCTACCTTCTACAAATCTGTGTTTGCTTCCTTTCCCTGCCTCACTTTGAGCCATTAAATTTCCCTGACCACTATCAAAACCTAGTTTCCCGCCTCTAAAGACCTAATAACACTATCTAATTCCCGCCACAAAACCTCAACCCCATCTCGGCTCAGATGGAGTCCATCCATCGCATACAAACCCTTATTCCCATAAAATCCACTCCAAACATCTACAAATACCAATCCTGACTCCTCGCACAAACCTTTCACATATTCATTCAACCCCATTGCACGAGACAACCATTCCATCCCCACATCCATTCTGGGAAGCACACCTGAAACAACGCCTTTTACTCTACTTTCACACATCCTTTCAATCAGCCTTTTATACCGCTGTCGTAACTCACAAGTACCCACCTTCTTTACATCGTTTACTCCGACATGTGTAATCACAACTGCTTCCCTCTCACACCCAGACACCAACCTATCATACCTCTCACACACATCATTTACACCAGCACCCGGCAGACAAACTCTCACTCCCTTCCATTTACTTTCATTCAACTTCCTATCTAAATACCTAATCTGAGAGTCACCCATCACAATCACCTCAGTCATTCTCCTATTCTCTCTAGGCCTAGTATTACCCTCCCTCCTGCTCTCACTCATTCGACCTCCTATTCTACTTTCAGGCACGGCCACACCAGGCAAATCTCTTTCAAATTCTTTCTCTCTCAGGGCATCAAATCTGTTAGTTAGCCTAACAGGTTCCATGTCCCTCTCATTCACACACCTAACCTGTCCTAACTTATCTATTCTGTTCACTTTCACCCACCACTCATCATCACTTACTTCACTTACTGCTTTCTCTCCAGTCCCTGTTCTAGGCCTAACTTCCTCCCTCCTGGTCCCAATCTGACTCTTCAAACGTACACTTGCATCTCTTCTCACTTCAGACACTAAATCGTTCAGTCTCAAGCATTCCACACGTAATCGACTCACCTCCTCAGTCAAAGCACATACACGGCACTCAGACACATTCACTCTCCTCTCTACACCACAGACATCGCACACTACATACACACTACTTTCAAAAGGCATACTCTCTACATCCAAACAGTCAGCCATACTTAAACAAGAACAATAATAGAAACAAAAACTTACAAACAACAAGAATTTGACCCCAATTTGTGCGCGCAAGTTTAAAACCTGCTAATCAAGATGGCCCCGAAGTAAACAAAAGTCACTTTCTCACCAAAACAAAATAACCACAATTTATACAAAATAACCACAATTTAACTTTGTTATATTAACCAAATATATGATTTTATAACTTAATATTTATGTTTATGTCACACACCAAAGTATATCAAATAATCAAAATATTCTGAGAGCTCTACCAAACACGTGCTACCTGTTCTTTGGTCAGTCGATTTAATGTAATCAGCAAAAATTGACACTTTGCTATTTACACCTTGCCCAAGATCATTTACATAAATTAAAAATAATAAAGGGCCTAAAACTGATCCCCGAGGTACACCAATAATAACATTCCTCCACTCTGACCTCACTCCATTCAGTACAACTGTTTCCTATTTTTCAGCCATTCAGTTATCCAATTTAAAACCTTCCCCCATATCCCAGGCAGCTTTAATTTATGAACTAGTCTTCTATGTGGTACCTTATCAAATGTTTTACTAAAATCTAAGTAAATTATATCTACATTCTCTCCCTTATCTACTTGATCTGTTACAAACTCCAGAAAGTCTAGTAAGTTAGTCAAACATGATCTACCTGATCTGAACCCATGCTGAGCATCGCTGATTAACCCCTCCCTCTCTAGATGTTGGCAAATCCCTTTTTTAACTATTTTCTCAAGAATTTTACAGACTACAGGAGTTAGGCTAACCGGTCTAAAGTTATTTGGATCCTCTTTACTACCCTTCTTAAAAATGGGGACTACATTCGCTCTCTTCCAATCATCGGGTATTTCTCCATATTCCAGTGACCTAGTATATAACTTCTCCAGAGCTATTGAGATACTTTCTACCCCTTCTTTAAGTATCCTAGAATGAATATTATCAGGGCCGGAGGCCTTGGTAGTATCTAACTCACCTATTAGTCCTTTTATCATCCTCCGATCCACACTAATGTTAGTAAACACCTCTTTCCCTGACTCATGAGTACTATACATAAGACTATTTAGTTTCTCCTTTGTAAATACTGATGCAAAATGACAATTTAGTACCTCAACTATTTCCTCATCAGTTTCTCTCACAACCCCTTCATATTTGATAGGTCCTATTTTAACTCTGCCAGACTTGTTATTAATTTTATAGTAACTAAAGAACTTTCTAGGATCTTTGTTGCTATCCTGAGCTAATTTAATTTCTGACACCCTTTTGTTCTTCTTTATAATCTTATTTAACTCATTCCTAGCCATTCTATAATCGCCTAAATTTTGAATATTATTTTGTACCCATAATTTTTTGTATGCCCTTTTCTTCTGAAATTTTTCTAGCTATCTCCTGATTCCACCATAATGGTTTCCTACTTTTGTTCCTAATGGCCTTCATTGGGATACATTGTTCTTGGACTACATTTATTATATGCTTGAAAGTATCCCACATCCCATAAGCATTTTTACCTCTGAATTCTACATCCCAGTCTACAAAATTTAGCAATCTTCGAGTTTTACATAATCTTCCTTATGAAAATTTGGAACTTCTACAGCATTCTCGGTTATTTTACCCTTCTCAATTCCCAAGTTAAAACAAACTATCTGATGGTCACTATTTCCCAATGCTTCCTCAACAGTCAATTCTTGAACTAAATGATCACTGTTAGAAAGTACTAAATCTAATATATATTGTCCCCCCTCGTTGGCTCATTAACAAATTGATTCAAAAAATTATCCTCAAAGCATCCTATGAACCTGCCACTTGTTCTATCCCTACCTATCATATTTTCCCAGTCCACAGAGTTTAAGTTGAAGTCCCCAATAATAACTGCATCTGTTTCACATCCCTTACTTATTTTCCTTATCATTAGTTCATCCATATCATGAGTCTGCCCAGGTGGCCTGTAAAAAGCTCCCAAATGCACCATTCTATTTTTACTGAACCTAATATCTATCCAAACTGACTCAACTCCATCCTGCTTTATTGAAGTATTTAAACTTGAAACAATGTTGTTTTTTATATAGATAATTATTCCTCCACCAATCCTACCTGTCCTTTGACTAATGTACATATTATAGCCCTGTAAATCAAATTCACTTATAGTTCTCTGAACCAGAAGTTGATGGCTGTGAAGAGAAACGAGAGACAGCTTGGTCAGTCTCTTTGATCACTTTGTGTAGTTGTTTTAGAGTAGGATCAACGTTAGATGATTCGAGATCAGTATTAGAATTAGGTCGTTTTAGTTTAACTCGAGATTTGTCCTTTTGAGACCTCGAGAGAAGAATGCCCCCGTGCCCTCGGGCACGGGCGACTTTCGTTAAAGAAAAGGTCTTAGGTTATTAAGGCAGTAGATATAAGGAGATAACCTAGGTTAAGCAAAATTCTCACTAAGGTACCTAACGATTAATCACTTATATCAAACAAGATTTGGGAAGCGTGGAGCAATACAACCTTTCGGAAGAAAGTCTACAGAGGAGGGAAACAAATATATAAGGCGCATCGAAATTGGCTACCCGAACTTCGGGTAGCCAATTTCGGGTCCCGAAGTTGAGGGATGGGGGGGGGACAGGATATACGGGCAAAGTTGGTGTTGTGATCTAGTTTTTGTTGATATAGAAGGTCGAATGGACATAATGACAGGGGACATGAATGGAACTCTCGAATGACAAGCGCGGCTCTGGCAAAATTTGGCAATCTCGCACACACGACGTGGTAGGCCACGCATTGCAGAATTTCCGCCAGAAATTGGCGGAAAAAGATAGCTTTGAAAAGTAAACTTACGTCCCAAATGGAGAAGGAAGGGAGATTTTGTAGCGTAAATGGAGACATTAGACTCATTTTGGAAAGAATGAAGGCAACGAACCCTGCTATTACTATTAATAATATTGGAATCTCTTACTTCCTCCAAATAGGCAAATAAAAGCTTTTCTCGGGTATCTTTCAAGGACTGACTCCATACAGATCAAAAATGTAACAAATAATGAATAATAAATGAGATAAATTGATAACAACCTCTAGAAGGGTTCCGGTGATCAGGCAGTTCTCTATTTAGTTGCCACCATGTTAAGAGCATAATTCAAATGGGAGTTATCTTTATGGGTTCTAAAACAATCAGTTGAGTTAGGGGCAGAATCAGCTCATCAGTTAGGGTGAAAGGGTATTTTAGCGGTTAATTAAACAACCTTAACTAAGGCGCTTCTAAAATTGACGAGTGGTAGATCAGTACAGAGTTGAAGCAGATTTCTACAACCCGACTTGTTCGTGGTTGCCAGTATTCACCTGATAATAACGCCTGAAAGCTCCGGAGAATGGCGGGTATAATTCTGCTTTGGCAATCGACCAGGCCAAGATCGGCACGTCCGGCTCCGAGGTGCCTTTGGGTGGAGAGGCCCAGACAACTATCAAATTCGCCAGTGCACTGAGCCGAGCCTCGATTACGTTGGGGCCCCTCATTCAAAGACTACCTGGCGTTTTTGAGCCCGATAGCTTCAAAAGCTTTCTAGTAAATCGATCGGCAGATGTCAAACTATTGGCCAACATGATCCATTAGAGGAAAACATTAGCTGGGAGAGAGGCGAAGATGACCCATATCTCGCATGGGAAGGAGCCTTCGGGTGAATGCGCCTGGCAATTCCTAGGCGGGCATAATTAGTGCCCTTCGGACACTAAATGGGTCGCCGGTAAGATTGACGCCACCCTCTATCATGAACTTTGTGAGTAGTTTATACAATGTAACTCATCCCTACTCCTTAAATGACATCACCGAAGAGCTGGCTGACCAAGGGGTGGTCAAGGTCAAACGTGTTAATATAAAAACATGAAGGGGCCTCGAGACCAAGACCTACATTCTTCCTCACATTTGAAAGTGACAGGCTCCCTACGTATAGCTAACGCATGAAGGCTTCCGTACTACAACGATGGTGCTACTACTCCTAACTTTCCGGCCATACAAATCGGTCATGTAGACATGCAAATTTGGGATTCCCCAAAGTCTATGAAGTTGATGTAAGGTCGTACACAAGCAGTCCCTCTCGTTCCCTACTTTTTCTCTATCCGTCGCCTCTCTGTTTCTCTCTCCCCTTCAGTTCCCTCCTTCCATCCTGTCCCCCTTTTCTCTTGTTTGGATAAATTTGCTCCTTTCTCCCACTTTATATGATTTCTGGGTTTCTTTTCTCTTTCCGATCCTTGTCTCTTTTCTTTCAGCTCTTCTTTCTCTATATGTGCTCCCTTTTTTTCCCTATCTATCATCTGTTTCTCCCTCTCTCTCCTTCCGTTACCTATCTAACTCTATTCATCTTCACCTATCTATCTATTTAACTATTCATTTGCATATCTCTCGTCTCGCTATCTGTGTATCTCTCCCCCTCTTTTTCCCTTTACCTCCCACCTCCAATTTCTTTAAATACGCTACTCTCGCACCATTTTCTACAATGTCGTAAATCCCAAATTAATACTCGTTCCAAATCGTACACAAAAACCGGCGGAAGTAATGCAGACAAGTTAATTCCACATCAACTTAGGAACCATAAACATTCATGACGAACGTTTTACCCCAAACTACCCCAACCATCTTTGTACGGCGGAAGGAGTCTTTTTTGTAGACCCCTACCGCATCTTTTACAGGAGAAATGACTTGTACAAAAGGGACAGAGTGCATCTTTCCTTTAAAGGGAAAGCTGTACTCGCGAACATGACCCAGGATGTTGTGGAGCGGACCCAAAGAAGTATCAGACCAGACCCCGAGTAAAGGAGGACGTACACAAGTAAACCCGTGTTACTCCAGGAATGACCTTATCTGAGGTCACAAAGAGGAGAGTGAACAGGCACAGAGAAAGAAAGCGGGAAACGGAAGAGCATAGGGAGTCCTACAGTCGAGGACTCCCTCAAAGCTCTTCTGTTTAATGCGAGGTCTATCAGAAACAAGTTTTAAGAACTTCGTGGCCTCGTAGCAATAGAAGGACCTGTGATGGTGGCCATAGGGGAGTCGTGGATAAAAACCTCAAGCCGAGAATTTGAAGGTGAATTCACGATTCCCGGTTACCAGCTCTTCCAGCAAGATAGGCCAGACAGAGAGGGTGGCGATGTAATGTTGTATATCAAGGATACAATCGAATCTACGAACTCCAACGTTATATCCGACTACGAGCTCCTAGGCGTTGATCTAGAGATCGGTCCTGTCAGATACAGGACCCTGCTGCTTTACAGACCCCATTCCCAACCCGTTGAGAAGGATGGGGAACTGTACCAGCTGCCGGGTGAGCTTGTTCAAGGCAGAGTGTGCATCGTTATGGGCGACTTTAAAAGAAAAGTTGACTGGGAAACCAGAGCAGACCGTGGCGAGAGCGCACTACTCCTGGAGTTCGCCAACAACGAGTTCCTGACTCAATAGGTGAGAGAGCCAACGAGAGGAGACTATCCTCGACTTGGTTTTCACCTCTCAGGATGACATCGTTGAGGACCTCTCTGTTGGCGAAGAGCTCGGTGGCAGTGACCACCAACTAATTAGATTTGTAGTCAAAGTCCCGAAGGCAGGGCCTGCAACTAGTAAATCGAGGAAACTCGATTTGAGAAGAGCAGACATTGCAAGTCTTCGTGCTGGACTGACTGACGCGAGACTAGAAGTGTGCGATGATGTTAAAGACCCGTGGAATAGTTTTAAAACCACATTCAAGAGTCTTCAAACGCGTTTCATCCCTCCGAAATGTTCCCGTCGGTCATCTGTTCAACAAAAGTGGTTTAATCGAGAAATCGGCCAACTGCTTAGGGAGAAAAGAACTGTGTACCGGTAATCAAAGATCTCGGATGACTTTGACGAATACCGGAGGCTAGCCAGGAGAGTAGAGTCCAGCATAAGGGCGCCTAAGCGATCTGAGGAACTCCGAAGGTGAGACTCTGTAAAGAGAATCCCAAGGAGTTTTTAGATATGTGAACAGCCGTAAACCAATCCGTCGAACGATTGGCCCTTTGAGAAATGAAGAGGGGGCATTAAAGCACTTAGATGCAGAAAATGCTAACCTCCTCAACGACTGCTTCTCTTCAGTGTTTACTGAAGAGTGTGGTCCTCTCTCCCCCACCCAGCTAATGGATTCCTACTCGGGGTAAAAGCTGGAGGATATGGACTTCACCGAAGGAGAAATAAAAAAAGAAGCTCACTGACCTAATGACAAATAAGTCACCTGACCCGGATCGGTTTCTACCTAAAGTGTAAAAAGAAGTGCGCGATCAAGTGTCACGATACCTGAGCGAAATCTTCAACAGTTCATCCTGGACCAAATGCGTTCCTAGAGACTGGCATGAAGCGGAGGTGACTTCTATCTTCAAGAAAGGAGATCGTAGCCAACTGTCAAACTACCGACCTATCAGGCTGACTTCGATAGTCAGTAAACTCATGGAAAACATGATGGTGGATAAAGTGACGTCGTATTTAGAGTCAAAGCTGCTACTGAGGAGTTCCCAGTACGGCTTCCGAAGGCAACGGTTATGCCTGACGAACCTTGTGGAATTCTTCCATTTCGTCTACAGTAAGCACGATCGCGACAAGGCGGTGGATGTAGTCTACTTAGACTTTCAGAAAGCGTTTGATAAGGTACCAAACCGCCGCCTTCTCCGGGAAGTGCGGGCGCTGGGCATAGACGGAAAAGTAGCCGGCTGTATCGAGAACTGGCTAAGTGACAGACGACAACGGGTGGTGGTGAATGGACAGGCTTCTGAGTGGGTGCCTGTTACTAGCGGGGTGCCTCAAGGTTCTGTCCTGGGACCATTACTACTCATCATCTACGTCAACGACATGGATGGTGGCTTGGTTGCCAAGATTTCCAAATTGGCCGACGATACCAAGCTTGGTAAGAACGTTGCAAACGATGGATATACTGCCTGCCTGCAGGAAGATCTTCGGAAGATTGAGGAGTAGTCGGACACGTGGCTACTGCCTTTTAACGTGGAGAAATGCAAAGTGATGCATATCGGCCCCAGAAACCCCCAACCTCAGTATATCCTTAAGGGCGCTGCTATTGAATCCACCGACACTGAGAAGGACTTGGGTGAAACAATCACTAATGACCTCAAGTTTTTGAAACAGTGCATTGAGGCGGAGAAAAGGCCTGAAGGATGCTAGGCTATATGAAGCGCCAGTTTGGATATCGGAACAAGGAGATTGTACTGTGTTTGTACAACTCGCTTGCCCGACCACACCTGGAGTATGCCGTACAATTTCGGAGTCCTTCATTTCGAAAGGACATCGCGAGATTGGAACGCGTACAAGCCAGGGCAACCAAACTGATTCCCTCTATCAAAAATAAAAGTTATGAAGATAGACTAAGTGAATTAGATTTGTTCTCGTTGGAAACCCGTAGACTGCGTGGTCAGCTCATCGAAGTGTTTAAAATACTTCGAGGGTTCGACAATGTTGACTACAGGGATATTTTCACACTTGTTGAGAGCAGAACAAGAAATCACGGCTTTAAACTTGAACTGAAGCGTTACCACCTGCGATCTGTGTGGAAAGTTTTTCACGTACAGTATATGTGGTAGTTGGAATGCACTTCCATTGGAAGTTGTCAACAGTGAATCTGTTGACCAGTTCATGTCAAGACTAGATAGGGCCTTGAAAAATGGCCGTGAAAGGAGGTAAAGCATTTGAGCAGAGATGTGCCCACTCGACTGCTAGTCCAAAGATACCTTCATTGAATGTACCGTAAGGTCTTCTATAGTACCTTCTTTCCTTGTTGTTACTCCTTGTTACTCATGTTAATCTGTCTATTTATTTTCCTACCTCTTCTTAATTCTTTATTATTTTATCTATTTCTTTCTTTGGCTCTTTCCTTATTCTTCAGCTCTATTTGTTTCATTCTATTATTCTTTCTTTATTCTTTTCCCTTCTCGTGTCTTTCTTTTTCTTAATCAATGGCTTCAGGGATAGGTTGCTTTGTGAGCGTCTTCGATTTCTCCCACGATCATTCCATTCTCAAAACTCTTGATCGCTTTCTCTCCTGTGTAAACTTTCTCTACACTCGCTACACAACCTGCGCTCTGGGAGGGCTAATACCTTTCAAGGGCGCATTATAAATATCTATTATTATTATTGCGGAGATCTGCACCTCGTTTCTTCGAAGCAATGTGGCGCATATCTCCTGGGCCTGTACGTTCAGGCCCAGGATTGTTTCTCATTTCGTGAGGTTAAGGAATTGGTCCCGGCGCGCCCAGCGCTGCCTGGGACGTCTTATGACTGATTTTTTTTAAGCACCCTCTGCTTCTACCCCCTCCAGGTCTACGAGCACGGTATTTTCCGTGACCATTCCGAACCTTTCTGTGGGTTTTACTTACCCCGGGCTCTTTCCTGGTAGAACTGGAGGCACAAAGAGTTTACACTGTCTCAGCTAAAACTAGGAGTCCCCGCCTCCGCTAGCGTTACCGTTTGTTGTAATGCGAAACGGCCTCGCGCCTTCAACCACAGAGTCATTAGACTCACATCTGATAATACCCCTCAATTTAATCGTGAGGCCATCTTCCAGGGTTCCTTATATGCCCCCTACTGGAGGACAGCACCAAAGGAGCTTCCTGTCTTACGGGGCGTAAGACAGGAAGCTCCTTTCGAGGCGGAGGGATGAAAAGTCTCGCGTAGCGAGCTCAACCTCCGCCAATAAGTCCTCGAAAGCAAGAGCCCCGGAGGTCGGCCTCCGGGAAGCGTACGGCTATTCCAGTGAGGGTCTTCTCTACGAAGAAGGCACCCGCATCTCCTTCTAGCTCCCGGTATATTTCGAAGCACGCCCGCAGCTCTTCCTGGTGGGCATACATGTCTTCACTTAACGAGAAGACCCCTCAATCACAGGTTTAGACGCGAATTAAAATGATTAGGGGCAAGTTGTCGAAGGCTCCCCTCCCGTTCCACAGGAAAATGGGACCGCAATCTTAGGCCCCATACTAGTATTGGAGTCTTTCGCGACCCCTTTCTCCGCATTCTCTAGCTGGGATGCTGATTCGCTAGCATTCAATTCACTTCGTGAAGTTGCTGAAGGCAGCAGACTTGACTTACCACCAGAGATGGATAACCCTTCACCGACAGGGTTACATTGATTAAGTTTCGTTCCGCTCTCGCTTTATGCGCGGACACCGCCCCTGGTTATGACGATGTCCCGTATGTCATTTATCGACACATACGAGTAGGTGAGCGAAACATATATTTTATATTAGATTTCTTCACTAGGATATGGACAGTGAATAATCACTGTGCTCGGTTTTTCAAACTGGGGAGAGATTATTCTACCCCTGTCGGATCCCGCCCAATCTCTATAACCTCCTGCGTGTGCAAGTTAATGGAGAAATTGCTAAATGTTACATAAATCGTAATATCTGCGAAATCGTCGATTCCACATACGGGTGAGGGGGAGCCCTCTCCAGCCCAATGGAGTAGGAAGAGGGCGTTCCACATGGAAGTGTCCTCAGTGTCACACTCTTTACCTTGAGCATAAACGATATCATCTCGGTGTTATACTACACTCTGGCTACACCCTACGTGGGCGACCGTTCGTTTCTTTTGGTGCAGCACATATGGCAACTCTGTGGCGTCAACTTGAACAAGCATTGAACCCTGTATCTCGCTATGCCGAAGCCCAGCTATATCGGTTTTCCTTGTCTAAAACTGAGGTGGTGCACTTCTGCCACCATTCACGGCTCCAACCCGACAATGACTTGTTCCTAAACTGGGTTCGCCTGGAAGTAGTAGATCGCACCGTTTCCTTGGTCTTGTTTTTGACGGGCGTCTCGCCTGGGAGGCTCATATTTGCAGCCTTAGGGTCTCTTGTACCCGCTCCATGGACTTTCTGATCCGTGACTTTCAACACCTAAAATGCAGATAGTGGTACTGCCTTTGTTTTTTATCGTTCGAATCTTGACAATGGATGCGAGTTTTATACATCCTCAGCCCAACGTGTATTGTACAAGGTGGACTCAATCCACTGCACCAGTCTCAACCTGGCGACCGGTGACTTCCGCACGTCCCCCATTGAGAGCCTAATTGTCGATGCTGAGAAGATGCCACTCGTTGTCCGCCGTGTACAGTTCAATATACACCTGTATGCATGAGCTGTGCGCCTCCCTCAGTTGTCATCGGCTGTCACTGCATATGTTGTCGATCTCAACGGTGCCCATACTGCCGAGAGACGCCAGTCATACCCTAAGTTCTTTGAGTTTCTTGCTAGGAATCTCTTTCGAGAGTTCGGTGTAGTTCTCGGGCCACTGGCGCCTCTGCTCTACCCAGAACGCTAGTAGCACCTTTGAATATTTGTTGCCAGGCCTTTACTCCCAAAGCTTCTACAGCGTGGGGAGTATTGCGTCCAACATTTTGAAGCATTGTACACGGATGGATTCAAGTTCCCTAAAAAGGGTCGGCTTCCAGGCAGTATCCACTCTGTTTGAAGTCAGCCTAGCTCTACCATGCGCTGCGTATCTCTTCACGGCTGAGCTGGTTGCAATACACCACTCAGTATGGGAGATAACGCGTGATGTGCGGTTTGGAGACAGGATTGTGATCCTTAGCGACTCACAAAACATTATGAGTACTTTCGGGCTTTTGGTAAATCCACACATGTTGCACGCTACTTTGCGGTATCTGGGACTCCACTGTTGCTGCGAGCCTGCTGGATGTCAAGATTATATTTTGCTGTGTTCATGGGCATGCGGGAACTGAGGGGGAATAAGCACGCCGAAGAATCCACGAGGTCTGGTCGACCAGACCAGCGTTTCGCTCTTCAAACCGACTTTATGGCAGAATCATGGCAGCCCTCCATACTGCTTGGCAAAGAAGAAGGGATATGTCCGAGGGGATCCTGAATGTGCGTACCAGTGCGCAGCGGCTGTTCTCACGGACTTACCCCTTAATAGTGCGACAGCTGCAAATCACTTTCTTTCATTATCAAATTGGGCTCAATCACGGTTCGCAGCGCCATTTGATGGAACGCGCTCCGGAATCTTATTGTTACTACTTTGTCCCCCAAATTGTTTCGCTCATTCTTATTGAATATCTTATCATGCAATCGGTGTGAGGAAGAGCAAAACACTGCTCTCGTCGCCCAGTCCTCTTTGGCACCCTCATGAGAGCGTTCATTCCCCACAATTCCTACATGTCTAGAAACCCAGCAGAAAATAATATCGACATCCACCTGCTCGTCAAAACTATGCGTCATGGATACCGCAAACCAGTAGATGTAGAGATTCCAATGCCGCGAGAGTATACAGTGCACTTTGTGAGTCGCTAAAGGTCACAATCCTGTCTCCGAACCAGGCACAACGCGTTATCCCCCATACCAAGCGGAGTATCGCAGCCAGTTCAGGCGTGAAGACAGACTCAGACCCGGTAGAGCCCCACCGATTTCAAAAAAAGAAATGCGGTTCAAGATCAAATGAGTAACCTTGACTCAACTCTGATCACGACAGAGATGGGGGATAGAAGTGGAGGGAGGTGAGACACAACCTCCCCTGAAGGAGTGCGAGGGATTTAAATACAAACGATAGAGTCACTTGGTCGTTATTAAACTAATGAAGGCTGCGGGTTATGGGGCTTATTAAAAAGTAGGAACAAAAAATAAACTTTAATATTTACACAGTATACACAATAATTAATTTAAAATGGAATAATGGTAATGGATACTCAATGTTTACAATAATCGATCTAACAGAGCTCTTCTGAGCGAACTCTACGAGAGTGGTCTGGGGGCTATGACGAGCTTCTGTACGTACGCAAACAGTGGTGAATGGCAAGGAGGCCACAGATGATTCGTCTCAGCCTAGCTTGGGTTCGAGGCTTTGCGAGATGAAACCGGGATCGTTTGATTATTCGAGGAACTTAACCACGAGGAGTTTAACCTCTAGTAGTAACACTAGCTGGAGGGAGTATTCTTGCCAAACCAAATGTACCAAAACCAAGGATGGGCCAATTGACAGGGATTCAGATCCTTAGGTAGCATTCTAGCCTTCGGGTATCGTAGGGAAATGGAGCGCGATCGAGTATGACGTGTTTCGTTGTAAAAGGCAGGCCTATACTGTCGATGCCTAATTGGGACCAACAATATATAGGGACCAGCCAGAGCCGCTACTGCCCCTGCTAAGTGGGGGAGGAGCGGGGGAAACTCTACTTGGACCAACACGGCGCTTGAGTGATGGGAATTACTCCCGCGGGGGTTTCTTGATAACGACCCTGGAGGCGACAGAGGCGCGCGTTTAAGATTCCAATCCCTCGCTTATCGCAGAAAGCAGTTTGATATTCTGACTGTTCCCACGGTATCCGCTCACGTTGACTGACATCGTGGTTTCGACGGGGTACATGGCGGCAAGGAACCTCTATTTTCGACACTTAACCATATACCAAACTTATCTGTTCACTCCCCTCCCTTGCTGAAAGAGTGTCCCGTGCCAATATAGAGTTACAACTGGTACCTGGAGGAAAAACATACCTCCGAGGCCCCAGTGCTCTTGTTTGTCTAAAACTAGATTGAGACAACCTGTACTTTCTACCATTTTTCAGCAGTTTCTTTCCAAGCTTCTCCTCCCCTATTTCCTTGACCAGCGCCTAATTTTGTAGGCTAGTCGCCGACCAGCTTTCGTCCCCTCAGCTCTTGCATGGCCAGAAATAGGAAAGGGACTGGTCCACTCATCCTTCTTGGCTCAGTTCAGGGGTGGAGGGGGGGGGGACACATGCGTGCATTGATCTAGTCCTTTTCTCCCACTTTTCTCCACCAAAATACCTATTCGCACTCAAATTCATGAGGTGCAGGAGTTGACATGGAAAGAGGTTTACATCTGATACACAGTCACATCACCGTAGTATACAACTGCCCAGAACAACTAGAGAACAAAATAACAAAATATCCATCACCTCCGAACTACTCTTTTAATTTCTATGGAAATTGCCCAGAATATTCTTTGAAATTTGCCTCTTCTGGTCGTTTCATGTTACACTTCATAGAAGAGCAGATAGAAAAAGTAAGGACGAAAGTAATGTGTATTTTTAAAAAAAATGAATCCGCCCAAAACTAGAGAACGATAACATATAACTTTCAGTATACACGTAAATATTTGTAAGGTATGTGTGTGGCAACACTTTCCCACGTGTATTATAGATTACCAAGGAGGGTATTACTCATTTATTACAATGTAGAGAAGAGTTAAAGGTCGACAGATCGATCAGAAAGCAGGTTTCCCAGTAGAATAGTGAATGAATGACATTGGCTGACATTTCGAGGTATTGTAATGGGTCACAAATTTTGATTTCACGATAATAAAGCATCATGAAGACAATGGTCCTGCAGGTCAACGAAGTAAACGGGTCACCCTCGAAGAACCACTCCAAGGAGAGAAACAAAAGATGTCTATGAAGGACCGACTTGAGATATCAGCCGGTATTTCACATCAAGTTACCGAGAGCATGACTGTATCTCGCTAGACTGTCTCATGTCGCTTGAGAGAGGTGTTACACATAACCCGCTCACCTACTCAGGAATTACTCATATGTAAAAATACGAGTATAAAAGCTGCTAGTTGGGCCTTCGCTACTGAGCATGGTCTATGGAGTGCTGAAAAGTCGGAGTGTGTTTTGTAGCTACAAAAGCAAATTACTTTGCTCGGATCAGATGTTAAGCAACAAGTAAGAATGAATCCCTAATGCAAGAAAAATGATAAATTTGGAGGTAGCAGCGTAATGGTGTGATGCACGTCTTCAAATACTGGAGTCTCTCCGTTCGTCCATATACGCAGGAAAGTAAACCCTGGGGTATAGAAGAACCTGCCTCCGGAACATGCCTCCCCCCCCTCTCTCTCTCTCTCTCTCTCTCTCTCTCTCTCCCTCTCCGGACATCGGGAATGCTCGGCTCTGTTTTCATGCAAGACAATGGCGATCTGTGCCAAACAGCAAAGACGCTGAAGAGGTTCTTGGATGCTGAAAAAATATCGACGTGATGAACTGGCTTGCGCAGAGCCCTGATTTAAACCCTATTAAAACCTTTGGAAGATGAGATGGTTTTGGCTCGGAAACGGACGAAGGCTGAAGACCATCTTGCCCAGATTTGAAGAGAAGCGGAATAAAATAACACCGACCGAACAAGGCGACAAATCGGTGAAGTCCTGCGGCTGAAAATGCGTTCATGGCATTCACAACGAGGACCTTAATAATTCCGCTTGATATTTTGTTTAAATGACTATGATATACTTATGGTGTTTCCCTTTTATGGCACCATTTATAGATATCGTTCGTTAGTTTTAGACGCATCTTTTGTTCAAATACAGATTAATTCCCTTATAACTTGGATATTCTCAGTCAAATTTCAAAGAGACTTAATTAACCTGTTTCTGCTCCTGGTTTTGCCACTAATCTGCAAAATCTCTTTTGGTATCCTTTAATGGTTGGGATCCGAACCTTGTGTTATAGTAACCGCAGCTTAGATAACCTTAAGTTGTATACCATCCAGTGACCAGCCAAACGCGATGAGGTTTAACTTCGCTCATCAGAATAGTGTCGTTTTCACTCGGTTAGGTCCGAAGGCACCAAGAGTCGGTTCGTTGGCTGGGGGGGGGGGGTTGTTTTTGACACAACAAAAAACAAAGCAAACAAGAAGAAGGAAGCAACACCAAGAAGAGTCAAATAAAATTGAGGAGACTGATACCGTGCTTGTGTGTGTTGTTGTCTTTTGAAGACGGGAGAGGAAAGAGAGTGGCTGATTTAAAGAAAAGGCCGATTTAAAGAAACGGCTGATTTGAAGAAAATGGTCGCTTTAAAGGTCAACATTTCCATTTTATTTCTATTTACCATATTTATTCTAGTCAGTGAAATTTATGGGAAACATTTAATTTGCTTATAAATAAAATTGGACAACGCACAGCATCTGTTTAGGGCTGATTCTGATGCTGTTGTAATGCAGGAGGAATTGACCATTCTGTCCAATTGGGCCGAGAAATGGCAAATGAAGTTTAACATAGACAAATGTAGTGTACTTAGTATAGGTAGAAATAATCCACTGAATAGTTATAAATTAAATGGGAGAAATTTAGGGAGGACCGATTGTGAGAGGGACTTGGGTATTTTGGTAAGTTCAGACCTTCGTCCTAGAAAGCAATGCCTAAATGCTAAGAATAAAGCTAATAGGATATTGGGATTCATTAGGAGGAGTGTAAGCAATAAGAGTGCTGAAGTCATTCTAAAACTGTATCTGGCGCTAGTTAGGCCTCATCTAGACTGCAGTACAATTTTGGTCACCATATTATAGGAAGGATATTGATTTGCTTGAGTCTGTGCAGAGAAGGATGACAAAGATGATTGGTGGGCTAAGGAACTTACCTTATGGTGAAAGGCTCAGAAAACTAAATCTACATACATTGGAAAGGAGAAGAGTCAGAGGGGAATTGATTGAAGTCTTCAAATGGGTAAAAAGATATAATAAAGGGGATCTGGGTAAGGTTCTTATACTTAGTGAACATGACAGGACACGTAGCAATGGGTTTAAGCTTGATAAGTATAGGTTTAGGAAGGAGATTGGGAGGAATTGGTTTACAAATCGTGTGGTAGATGAATGGAATAGGCTCACTAGACATGTGATAGAAGCCTCCTCTCTGGGTAGTTTTAAGAATAGATTAGATAAATATATGAATGAAGCTGCTAGATGGGACTGACTTTTTTATGTACATATGTATATATTTTTCTAAGGAGTGGGGAGATTATTTTGCGGTTGCATGAATGGACATAATCCTCTGGATGCATTTTATGTATATTGTAGATTAGATCTGACGAACTCCTGTAAAGGGTGACAATGTTGATGACTTTTCTTTGGTAAGAAATCTTTTGTGTGTTGACTGGAACAGGAGCTGCCAAGTGTAGGCCATGAATGGTCTTTTGCAGTCTCCTTCTTTTCTTATGTTCTTATGTTCTTATCTTGGGGCATATTCATTTGGCAGAGGAATCACGCGCGTGCCCATAGCGCACCTGTTAGAGCAAGCCTTTTCTACAGCGACTGTAACTCGGGGCCCTAATTCCCTTCCAAAGGCTGAAAAACTACATCTAAGAAAGGCAACTTGTCCTCTCAAGCACCCTATGTAGTCTCAACTCGAACTATCGACTGCCAAATATTTTCACTCTTTCCTAGTTCTTTTCTAACCCTTTTCAGAAAAAGAATTATCGTTTATTTCTAGCTTTTCCTATAATAATTAAAAAATAGTACTATTTCCTGGGAGGGGGAGGGTCCTTGGCCCTGTACCCTTTTTCGGCCATAAGGTGGAATGGGTCGGCGACTATCGGGTCAGTGGTAGAGGAGAGATTGAAAGATCCTAGATTCGAGACACTCCTCCCGCGAGTGTGTACACTTCCGAGTCTTTCTGGGGCGCCCCCGGCATTCAAAGCAATTGTGGATCACGGGAGGATTTGCTGGTGTGGGATTCCTTTTCCTGTTCGACCTTGTCATTTCCGATCCCGTGCAACCGTCTCTGCCATTCTTGTTCTGGAAGAAGCAGCGCTTGTTTGGCCCCGTCTTCGCCCCCTCCCCCGCTCCAACGAAAACCGGCTTGCCAGTGATTGTCACTCTGATCTTTATGTGCATTTCATTATCCCGTCGTAGGATCTTGTCCATCACGTGAGGGAAGGATGACGCTACCTCCCTACTGGGCCAGGTGAGAAACCGCGAATCCAACAACGTGGTGGTAGACGCGGGAAGGGAGGGGGGAATCGTGGGTGTCATGAGTTCGTCGGGTATGACCCGGATACCGGTGGGGCAACACCACGCACTTAAGAACGAGGGCAGGAGATGGATGAAGTTCGTAATTGGTGAGATGGAGTTTAGTGAAGAGGGGAGCTTTACCACTCGGAAAGGCGCTGGGAGTGTGAGAGAGGATCAGTCCAGGCCCCTGATTGTCAGGCTTCCCGCGGTACAACATGTGGCAGAAAACCACAAGGTCAACCTGATCTAGGCCCCCCACCCGGGATCAACCATACACAACGTCACTTAACTTTGCTCATTGTGAAAAATGGTATTTCCACTTGGCTACGTAGTAGCTCATTTTTTTGGTATACTAGTGTGATTGCTACTAATTTTATGGTTGATTTACCAGGAAGTTGGCTCAAGGTTGTGTTTAAGTTTGGAATTCCTCCTGTATGGGTTCAAAGAAGTTTCGAACCCCCCTGGCCCGATTTCCTCTATGCTGTTATGGTTAAAGTTGGCTCTCGAAAACCTTGTTATTCTTCATCCATTTCAGTGACGTCATTCATCTTCTTCAATCTTTTTTTTCATTCACTGTGTACCTCAATTATAATTCCCTTATGGTGGATCCGATTGCAGCGACGCCTGTTTATCCTTTAAAATTTACTCAATCCTCCGTATTTCTTCCCAGAATACACACACGAACGTGCCCAACACAGCCTAATTCCCTTCTATTAAGTCTTCTTCGTGTGCCTAATCACCCTATGGGTTCAAGCACATTAAACAAAAAACAAACAAACGTACGAAGTCTTAATTTAACGAGACGGTATCTCTCGGTTTCTCTCCAGCCGTATTCAGTCTTGTATTGTCCTCCTGTAAGGCTTCTCCGCTGAGTACAGCGATCGGGTGAGTGCTGACAGTTCCTTCAACTCGTGCTGCTCGATAAAAAAACTTGATACGGTGTTACTGAGGCCTCTGTCGGTGAAGTTTTGATGTGATAAATTCTTGTGTAAAAGAATTACTGTACGTGGTGTGGGATAGTTCAGTACATAGAGATGTTGAACTGATATTTGATTATCTTAGCTCGGATTGAGTCTGGTACTGGCTTCTTAGTGGCCTTTTAAAAGATCTGAGACCAAAACATCATGTGTCTGTAACGAAGATAGTTTGCGCATGGCCGAATGGCTGGTTATACGCAGCTTCGAGGTTTAGGTGAGCACTTGCCACTCGGAACTCAGGAGGAGTACGAAAAACCAAAGACCTTATGTCGAATTCCTCGATCCAATGCTTTGTTAACATTTTATTTGCCTTTCTACTTCTGTTTTCTCGTTCTCGGCGCCTTCATCTTCAAACTCATTGAGGAACCGGTTGAACTAGAACTTAGAGACCATTTGAAAGATTTCCTGAAAAACTTTAGAAGCAGGTTCAGATGTGTTAAAGGTAGGAAACCTAGTTTGGATATTATCTTCCGAGTTTCGTGTGTGGGGGGGGGGATGGGGCTTGATTCCTCCACCAAAAAGGGAGTGGGGTTAAAGGGAGCGGAGCGAATCCCTGCCATTGATTGACAAACTGGTAATTTTAAAATTGATGAGAAATTAAAGGATTAAAAAAGCAAGTGACGTCATACAAAAAAGCAAAAGACGATCGAAAAGCAAGTCACACAATGTTATGCATTCATATATATTGGAATTTTATGCATAGAAGAAACGTATTTATTTTGTTATTATGCCAAACTCATTTAAATATCGTTAACAAGTAGTGGTTCGACTGGAAGTCATTGTGTTCAAAAGTTTGTAAATTTTCGCTTAGAAAGCAACCTAAGATTGGTGGAAATAGGATTATTGTTGAGATAGATGAAAGCAAGTTTAGAAAATCAAAAATGGGTATGGAAGTTACGGGTGTTCGGGCATTTGAGGTACTGAACGAGTATAGAAAACTAATGTTTTGCTTGTACTGGACCGTTTGGCAGCTATATTAATACGTATAATACGACAGTATGTATACTTTGCCCGGTTCAGTAAAGATAGCTAGATAAAAGTAAAAAATATGGTAATACTTCAGATTAGGGGCGCACGGTAGGTGGCGCTGTTAGTAAGAGACAATTTTGGGCTACAATATATCTCTTAGGACGTCAGACGGTAGCTTCAGATGTGACCAATCACGGCGTTATATTTTTTTTTGTTGTTTTGGGGATTTGTAACTTTTAGTCTGTATTATTTACTAAATATCTGCGCCTCTGCTCGTTTATAGTTTTTTCTAAGTAACACATCTTAACTCGTAATAAAAAAATCTTTTACCGTTGTTGGCGACTCACAAGTCAGAGGTCTAGGCCTCCAGACGGTAGCGTCAGATATGAACAATATCGGCGTAATATTTTTTTTGTCTGTGAAACTTTGTATGAGCACTCTCTTGATCTCTTAATAATCTCTGAATCCTGGACCGATGATGCTGATAAAAGATATTATCAATGCTTCATTACCATCAAATTACACTTTTGTCCATTCTCCTCGGTCAGAGGATCATAAAGACCATGGTGGCGGTGTTGCAATTATTTTTCGTAACTGCTTTGTTAATCCCTCCAAAATTCCACATTTTTGCAATAATAACTCATATCAAATTTAGGTTTACGCATTTCAATCCCGAGTCAAACCTTTTCACATAGCCGTAATCTACCGTTCTGACAACTTTGGAACTAATTTGGATTTCTTGGACCAGTTCAGTGATTGCTCGGGGGATTTGATCAACCTTCCTAACCTTATTTTATGTGGAGATTTCAATTACTGGGTGGATTATCCTGAGGGCAAACCGTATTCCAACAAGTTTATTGAAATCCTAGACTCAAATAATTGCTCTAATGTTGTGAAAAGTCCTACTCATATTGGTGGTCATGTGCTGGATCTTGTAATACAGCATACTTCTAGTAAAATTTTAAATAGTTCGGTGCATCCTATAAATTCACTTTTTACTGATCATGCTCTGATTACATTTTGTCTCTCCTTCCCTCCTAAGCTTAAATCAAAAGTAAAAAGCATTAAATTTAGATCATATAATTTT
Organism: Ceratothoa steindachneri; assembly: GCA_963969495.1. Taxonomy (NCBI): domain Eukaryota; kingdom Metazoa; phylum Arthropoda; class Malacostraca; order Isopoda; family Cymothoidae; genus Ceratothoa; species Ceratothoa steindachneri. The sequence continues at coordinate 39,494 of CAXAKS010000140.1, read as the reverse complement.
ATCGATCTTAATCAACTACAGGAGGACCTCCCTCATATAGCCTTGCCTCAGCACTCTAACCATGGTGTTGATGATTATGTTTCTGAGTTCAAAAAGTCTCTTTCAGACATATTTACATAATAAGTATTGCCCATTGGTCAGTAAAGTCATACGTGTAAAAGATGAGTGCCCCTGGTTTAATTCCTCAATTGCTCATCTAAGAAGAAGGCGTCGTCAAGCTGAACGTAAATGGCGTAGATTAAAGACTCCAGAGGCTCGTTTCGACTATATCAATGCAAATAGTTATCTTATCCTAAAAATTAAGCAAGATAAAAAAACATATTTCAAGAATAAAATATTATCTTGCAATTCCAATAAATCTAAACTTTGGCTAGTTTTAAATAGACTACTGGGTTATAATCAACCCCATACTCCTGATACCCACTCAGCCAATAGTATTAATGAATTTTTCATACAAAAAGTCCAAAATATTCGTGATGGAATTGATAACACACTCCCAACCAACAATTATTCTGATATTTACCTTAATCATATATCCAGCAACCCCAATTGTCTTGCTGAGATCAAAGAGTTCTCTGCAATCTCTATCTCAGAGACTAGTTCCATATTAAACTCTATTAATAAAACTTTCTGTGAAGTTGATATATTCAATTTCTCAAGGCTCACATGTGCCATTGAGCATCTTGTACCCATTTTTGCTACAATAGTAAATAAATGTTTTTCTTCTGGCCATTTCCCACAGTCTGAAAAAATTGCTGTGGTCAAGCCCATATTAAAAAAAAACATCATTAGATAAAGATGTATTAATAAATTATCGTCCAATATCTCATTTATCATTTCTATCAAAAGTCATTGAAAAGGCTATTTTACTTGAGTTAACTCCACACTTGACTAGAAACAAACATATATCAATTTTTCAATCTGCTTATAGGCAGAATCACTCAACAGAAACTGCATTATGCCGCATTTATATGATCTTCTGTATAGCTTTCAAAATCGCAACTCATCTATGCTCGTTCTTCTCGATTTGAGTGCTGCATTTGATACCATTGATCATGCACTCCTCCTGATGAACCTGGCTAAAGCTGGAATCAAAGGAAAGGCACTCAGTCTATTCAAATCATATCTGGTGGGACGTTCACAAGTGGTCTCTCTAAACAACTCATTGTCTTTTCCACTGGAATTAAAATATGGTGTTCCCCAAGGCTCAGTGTTGGGTCCGATACTTTTATCCTTATATATATCTGGCCTTGTTGATATCATGAATGCACATAGTTAACTATCACCTTTATGCTGATGATGTACAAATCTATATTCCCATCACCAATCTTCCTTCTTGCTTATCAAAAATGAATGCACTCCTAACTGACCTAAAATTGTGGATGCATGGTAGAAAACTGAAACTTAATGAAGGTAAAACTGAAATTATAATTTTTACAAAGGATAGAACTCAAGTTCCTCTCCCTGTTGAGATCAAGTTAATACAGAGTAAGCTAACTTCATCACTCACACTCAAGTATCTTGGTATTATCTTTAATACCAAACTGTCTTTTACTGACCACTTTAATTCTATAATCAAGATCTGTAATTACCACCTTAGAAGGATCTCCTTGCTTACTAAATATCTAAATCAGAAAACTACTGTGATCCTGATACATGCTTTTGTGATCTCTCAAATTGACTATTGCAATTCCTTATTTGTTAATCTGCCTAAGAGAGAATTGAAAAGATTGCAATCACTACTAAATCGATCTGCTCGATTGGTATTCAATCTGCCTCCTGGTACCAGTACTTCTTCTATCTGTTTGATTTGCATTGGTTACCTATAATAGCACACATTAAGTTTAAAATTTTTTTGCTGACATTTAAGGACTTAAATTTGGAGAGCCATACTATATTCGTGAGATGATTACTCACTATTCCTTGAACTGTAATGTTGCTCTTCGGACGTTGGACGACCCTACTCGTCTGACTGTACCATTTGTAGAGAGAGGGAACTCCTACTCTTGCAGAGCTTTTTCATATATTGCCCCTAAATATTACAACGAATTGCCAATGGATATAAAGTGTGCTTCATCAGTTGATATATTCAAAAAAAAGGTTGAAAACGCACCCGTTTTTCTCAGCTTATGACCCTGATTCAAAGACTATGTCATTGGATTATAAGTTATAATATATGTGTGTGTATGCAGGTATATATACATATATGTATGCATATGTGTATTTTTGGACACAGTAGGTTCCAATGAACTCTATTAATACTATACCATAAATTATTTATTAGCCATACTGTATATGTATATTTTAAACACACTAGCTTCTAATGAATCTCCTAATTACTGACGGTGGTATGTATACCATAATTTATTTAATCGCTTAACCATAGATGTATGGTATTTCTAAACTGACATTGTGATTTGCCCACAATTTCTGGGTTGAATCAGACTCTTTGTGCAGTCACTCAGACCCTAATGTACCATCCAGCGCCTTTGAAACTTGGCCAGATTGGCGAATAGTGATAAACGCGCTATATAAATATTATTATTATCATTATTAAGTTAGGTGAGGGTTCTTTGTCTTTTATTGTTTTTTTTTCATATTTTTTGTTTTTGCTGCGAACGATAACAGCTTCTTACTGGCAACGTCGTAGCTTATGAATAGGACCCGTTTTGCAAATTTTTTTTGTTTCGTTATGGCGTTTTCGTGCTCTCCACGTGCTTCTTCGTTATTCGAATTCGGCTTTACTTTGTATAATCGCGAAAAACTTTTAGATTATTTAGAGGAGCATAAAATAATCAAGAAACCTATAAAAGTAAGTATTGTTTGTTATTAGGTTAGGTTTTTCTGCCAGTAAAAAGCTGTTGGGGAAAAACCCCCCAGTAAATTCAAGGGGACTGCTCGTGGGGGAGATATCACTGTGGGGGGGGGGGCACGCTGCGATGAACCTGAGTTTCAATCAATTGGGAGGGTCTGGGGGGCGCAGCCCCCCACTATAGTATTTACTCGTATATAAAAAATATAACGCCGTAATTGTTCACATCTGACGCTACCGTCTGACGTCATAAGACATATATTGTAGCCTATTATTTAGTAAATAATAGAATAAAAGTTACAAATCCCCAAAACAACCAAAAAATATATAACGCCGTGATTGGTCACATCTGACGCTAACGTCTGACGTCATAAGATATATATTGTAGCCCCAAATTGTAGCCTACTACAATTTTGCCCCCATCAAATGTCATAAGGCTTAGATTCCCGGTTACCAGCTCTTCCAGAAAGATAGGCCAGACAGAGAGGGTGGCGGTGTGATGTTGTATGTCAAGGATACTCTCAACTCGACGGATTGCAACATCGTATCCGACCATGAACTACTAGGTGTTTACCTAGAGATAGGTCCTGCCAAATACAGGACCCAGCTACTAGGAGAACTTGTCGAAGACAGAGTGTGTATCGTCATGGGTGATTTCAACACACAAATTGACTGGGAAACCAGAGAACGCACTACTTCTGGAGTTCACGAACAACGAGTTCCTGACTCAATGGATGAGAGAGCCAACGAGAGGAGACAATATCCTCGACTTGGTTTTCACCTCTGAGGATGACATCGTTGAGGACCTCTCTGTTGGCGAAGAGCTCGGTGGCAGTGACCACCGACTAATTAGATTTGTAGTCAAAGTCCCCAAGGCAGAGCCTGCAACTAGTAAATCAAGGAAACTGGATTTGAGAAGAGCAGACTTTGCAGGTCTACGCGCGGGACTGACTGACGCGAGGCTAAAAGAGTGCGAAGCTGTTGAAGACTCTGGGAACAGTTTCAAAACCACATTCATGAGTCTTCAATCGCGTTTCATCCCTCTGAAATGCCCCCGTCGGTCCTCTGTTCAACCAAAGTGGTTTAATCGAGAAATCGGCCAACTGCTTAGGGAGAAGAGAAATGTGTACCGGCAATCGAAGATCTCGGGTGACTTTAACGAGTACCGGAGGTTAGCCAGGAGAGTGAAGTCCAGCATAAGGGCGGCTAAGCGTTCTGAGGAACTCCGAGTGGCGAGACTCTGCAACGAGAATCCCAAGGAGTTCTTCGGCTATGTAAATAGCCGTAAACCAATCCCTCGTAGGATTGGGCCCTTAGTGGACGAGGAGGGTGCATTAACTCACTCAGATTGGGAAAATGCTAACCTTCTCAATGACTACTTCTCCTCAGTGTTTACTAAAGAGTGTGGTCCCATCCCCCAGCCCACGTATTCCTACTCGGGGAGAAAAGCTGGAGGCAATGGACTTCACCGAAGGAGAAATAAAGAAAAAGATCGAAGACCTAAAGACGAATAAGTCACCTGGACCGGACGGGTTTCTACCCAAGGTGTTCAGGGAAGTGTGCGATGAAGTATCACGACATCTGTGCGCTATCTTTAACATGTCAATCCGGACCGGATGCGTTCCTAGAGACTGGCGTAAGGCGGAGGTGACTTCAATCTTCAAGAAAGGAGACCCCAGCCATCCGTCAAACTACCGACCTATCAGTCTGACTTCGATAGTCGGTAAACTCATGGAAAGCATCATGGTGGACAAAGTGACGTCGTATTTAGAGTCAAACCTGCTACTGAAGAGTTCCCAGCAGGGCTTCCGAAGGCAACGGTCATGCCTGACGAACCTTGTGGAATTCTTCCACTTCGTTTTCAGTGAGCACGATCGGGACAAGGCAGTGGATGTGGTTTACTTAGACTTTCAGAAAGCCTTTGATAAGGTACCACCCTGCCGCCTTCTCCGTAAGGTGCGAGCGCTGGGCATAGACGGAGAAGTAGCCGGCTGGATCGAGAACTGGCTAAGTGGCAGACGGCAACGGGTGGTGGTAAATGGACAGGCTTCTGAGTGGGTGCCCGTTACTAGCGGGGTGCCACAAGGTTCTGTCCTGGGACCACTACTATTCATCATCTACGTCAACGACATGGACGAGACATGGTTGCTAAGATTTCCAAATTGGCCGACGATACCAAGCTTGGTATGAACGTTGCAAAGGATGGAAATACTGCCCGCCTGCAGGAAGATCTTGGGAAGATTGGGGAGTGGTCGGACACGTGGCAAATGCCTTTCAAAGTGAACAAATGCAAAGTAATGCATATCAGCCACAGAAACCCCCAATCTTATTTTATCCTTAAGGGCACTGCTCTTGAATCGAGTGACACTGAGAAGGACTTGGGTGTTACTATCACTAGCAACCTCAAGTTCTCGAAACAGTGCATCGAGGCAGAGAAGAAAGCCCAAAGGATGATAGGCTAAATAAAGCGCCAGTTTGGATACCGTTACAAGGAAATAGTACTTTGTCTGTACAACTCCCTCGTTCGGCTGCACCTGGAGTATGCCGTACAATTTTGGAGTCCATCGTTTCGAAAGGACATCGCAAGGTTGGAACGCGTACAAGCTAGGGCAACCAAACTGATTCCCTCTATCCGACATAAAAGTTATGAGGATAGACTAGGGGAATTAGATCTGTTCTCGCTGGAAACCCGTAGAATGCGTGGTCAGCTCATCGAAGTTTTCAAAATACTTCGAGGGTTCGACAATGTTGACTACCGGGATATTTTCACACTGAGTGAGAACAGAACGCGCAATCACGGCTTCAAACTGGAACTGAAGCGTTACAACCGCAATCTGTGTGGAAATTTTTCCACGTACAGTATCTGCGGTGAGTGGAACGCACTTCCAGTGGAAGTTGTCAACAGTGAATCTGTTGACCAGTTCAAGTCAAGACTAGACAAAGTCTTGAAAAGTGGCCGTTTAGGGACGCAAAACAATTGAGCAGTCATGTGCCTGCTCGATTGCTAGTCCAAAGGTACCCTTTTTGAATGGACCGTAAGGTCTCCTAGGGTACTTTCTTTCCTTGTAACTCTTTGTTACTCTCGCTCTCTTGCGCTCTCTCTCGCTTTCTCGCTCTCTCTCGCTCTCTCTCTCTCTCTCTCTCTCTCTCTCTCTCTCTCTCTCGACCTCTCTCTCTCGACCTCTCTCTCGCTCTCTCTCTCGCCCTCTCTCTCGCCCTCTCTCTCGCCCTCTCTCTCGCCCTCTCTCTCGCTCTCTCTCGCTCTCTCTCGCTCTCTCTCGCTCTCTCTCTATCTCTCTATCTCTCTATCTCTCTATCTCTCTCTCTATATATCTCTCTCTCTCTCTATCTCTCTCTCTCTCTATCTCTCTCTCGCTCTCTCTCTCTCTCGCTCTCTCTCTCTCTCTCTCTCTCTCTCTCTCTCTCTCTATATATATATATATATATATATATATATATATATATATATATATATATATATCCCCCTATCTCTCTCTATATATATATATCTCTACATCTCTCTCTTGAACTGAAGCGTTACGTACATTAAATACATAAACTCTTCATACCGATAAGGAAACACAGAAAAAAACTAAAATGCCGGGTGCCCAAAGACTAAAGGCATTTTGTTTCAAATGTAAGACAGTTAAGTGGATCATAAAATACCCTGAACAATGCTTTGAACAAATCACAGCCCAAAGTGTATGTCTCTTTTGCAAAATGGCAGAAAAGCATGAAAAGGAAAAGAATGATTTAATGAAAATCATTCATGACCTAACCAACAGAATCTCTGCACTAGAAACCAATAGATGTGATTGTGCTATCAATGAAAATCGAATAACTCGAATAGATCAAAAAGTAATTCAATTAGAACAATCTGTACTGCTTTTAGAAAACAAAATTGAAAATAACAGTGTCAGAGAAGATCACTCGATAGCAATTACAAATAAACGAAAAACTAAATCAAAACCAAACACTAATACACTCGGTGTTCCCCAAAATAGAAATACAGATCTAAAAGAAGAAGACACTTACTTAATTGGAGACTCCTTAATTAGAAACCAGATAGACTTTCTGGGGGCGAAAAATCATAGTAAACGTAAATTCTGGTGTTATCCCGGAGCGAACATCAAAAATATAACTCAAATAACTCAAAACCAAAATTGTTCCGTAATAACCAACGTTGGAACTATTGATGTCTTTTGTAATAGAAATTATGCTGGAAGTGAAAAGATCATTGGGGACTATTCTAAGCTCGTCGAAAAAATCAAATCAAAGACCAAGACAGGCATGAAAATAGGATTAATCCTGAGAATAAATTCCAATAGAGAAATGTTAAGTCGAGCAATAGGCATTAACGATCGCGTAAAAAAGATATGTGACAAAGAAAATGTTAAATTCATAGACCTATGGCAGAATTTTATCCGGAGAGAGGAATATTTCAAACTAGACGGAACGCATTTTAGCAGATAAGGAAAAGAGTAATACGGAGAATTGCTCCATTTATTCCTGACCGAAGTGCTAAAGCAACCTGCCATCTCTCCAGAACCCCAAGCTAATTCGGGAAACGACCTCGGTGCAAGACCAACAGTAAACGGATAAGTTCTCTCAAAGCAATTTTATTCAATGCTAGATCAATCCGGAATAAGTTTTTAGAATTCAAAGCGTTAGTGGCATTGAATAAATATGATATAATAAGCATCACCGAAACTTGGATCCATAGTCATACGAGGGATTATATCAGTGAATTTCAACTCAAAGGTTACAAATTATTTCACAAAGATAGAATCTACAAGGAGTAACAACAAGGAAAGAAGGTACCTTAGGAGACCTTACGGTCCATTCAAGGAGGGTACCTTTGGACTAGCAATCGAGCGGGCACAAGGCTGCTCAATTGCTTTGCGTCCCTAAACGGCCATTTTTCAAGACCTTGTCTAGTCTTGACTTGAACTGGTCAACAGATTCACTGTTGACAACTTCCACTAGAAGTGCGTTCCACATACCGCAGATACTGTAGGTGAAAAAATTTCTACACAGATTGCGGTTGTAACGCTTCAGTTCAAGTTTGAAGTCGTGATTGCGCGTTCTGTTCTCACTCAGTGTGAAAATATCCCGGTAGTCAACATTGTCGAACCCTCGAAGTATTTTGAAAACTTCGATGAGCTGACCACGCAGTCTACGGGTTTCCAGCGAGAACAGATCTAATTCCCCTAAGTCTATCCTGATAACTTTTATGTCAGATAGAGGGAATCAGCTTGGTTGCCCTGGCTTGTACGCGTTCCAATCTCGCGATGTCCTTTCGCAATGAAGGACTCCAAAATTGTACGGCATACTCCAGGTGCGGTCGGACAAGTGAGTTGTACAGGCACAGTACAATCTCCTGGTTCCGATAACCAAACTGGCGCTTAATATAGCCTATCATCCTTTGGGCCTATTTCTTCGCCTCAATGCACTGTTTCGAGAACTTGAGGTCACTAGTGATTGTTACACCCAAGTCCTTCTCAGTGTCACTCGATTCAAGAGCAGTGCCCTTAAGGATATACTAAGATTGGGGGTTTCTGTGGCCGATATACATCACTTTGCATTTGCCCACGTTAAAAGGCATTTTCCACGTGTCCGACCACTCCCCAATCTCTCCAAGACCTTCCTGCAGACGGGCAGTATTTCCATCCTTTGCAACGTTCATACCAAGCTTGGTATCGTCGGCCAATTTGGAAATCTTGGCAACCATGTCACCGTCCATGTCGTTGACGTAGATGATGAATAGTAGTGGTCCCAGGACCGAACCTTGAGGCACCCCGCTAGTAACGGGCACCCACCACCCGTTGCCGTCTGCCACTTAGCCAGTTCTCAATCCAGCCGGCTACTTTTCCATCCATGCCAAGCGCTCGCACTTTCCGGAGGAGGCGGCGGTGTGGTACCTTATTAAAGGCTTTCTGAAAGTCTAGGTAGACCACATCCACCACCTTGTCCCGATCGTGCTCACTGAAAACGAAGTGGAAGAATTCTACAAGGTTCGTCAGGCATGACCGTTGCCTTCGGAAGCCCTGCTGGGAACTCCTCAGTAGCAGGTTTGACTCTAAATACGACGTCACTTTGTCCACCATGATGCTTTCCATGAGTTTACCGACTATCGAAGTCAGACTGATAGGTCGGTAGTTCGATGGTTGGTTACGATCTCCTTTCTTGAAGATTTGAGTCACCTCCGCCTCACACCAGTCTCTAGGAACGCATCCAGTTCGGATTGACATGTTGAAGATTGCGCTCAGGTGTCGTGACACTTGATCGCGCACTTCTTTCAACACTCTAGGTAGAAACCGATGCGGGCCAGGTGACTTATTAGTCATTAGGTCACTGATCTTCTTCTTGATTTCAACTTCTGTGAAGTCCATATCCTCCAGCTTTTCCCCCGAGTAGGAATCCGTCGGCTGGGGGATGGGACCACATTCTTCAGTAAACACTGAAGAAAAGTAGTCGTTGAGGAGGTTAGCATTTTCTGCATCTGAATGCTTTAATGTCCCCTCCTCGTTCCTCAAAGGGCCAATCGTTTGACGGATTGGTTTACGGCTGTTTACATATCCAAAAAACTCCTTGGGATTCTCTTTACAGAGTCTCGCCACTCGTCGTTTCTCAGGCCGCTTAGCCGCCCTTATGCTTGACTTCACTCTCCTGGCTAGCCTCCAGTATTCGTCAAAGTCACCCAAGATCTTCGATTGCCGGTACACAGTTATCTTCTCCCTAAGCAGATGGCCGATTTCTCGATTAAACCACTTAGGTTGAACAGAAGACCGACGGGGGCATTTCAGAGGGATGAAACGCGATTGAAGACTCATGAATGTGGTTTTGAAACTATTCCGCGAGTCCTCAACAGCATCACACACTTCTAGCCTAACGTCAGTCAGTCCAGCTCGAAGGCTTTCAAAGTCTGCTCTTCTTAAGTCAAGTTTCTTTGATTGACTGGCAACAGACCTTACCTTCGGGATCTTGACGCTAAATCTAACTAGCTGCTGATCACTGCCACCGAGCTCTTCGCCTACAGAGACATCCTCAACGATATCATCCTCAGAGGTGAAGACCAATTTGAGGATATTGTCTCCTCTCGTCGGTTCTCTGACCCATTGAGTGAGGAACTCGTTGTTGGCGAACTCCAAGAGTAGCGCGCTCTCGCCACAGGCTGCTCTGGTTTCCCAGTCAACTTGGCTGTTGAAATCGCCCATAACGATGCACACTCGGCCTTGAAACAGCTCACCCAGCAGCTGGTACAGTTCCCTGTCCTTCTCAACGGGTTGGGAAGGGGGTCTGTAAAGCAGCAGGGTCCTGTATCTGACAGGACCGATCTCTAGGTCAACGCCTAGGAGCTCGTGGTCGGATATAACGTTGGAGTTCGTAGATTTGATTGTATCCTTGACATACAACATTACACCGCCACCCTCTCTGTCTGGCCTATCTTTGTGGAAGAGTTGGTAGCCAGGAACCGTGAATTCGCCTTCAAAGTCTCGGTTTGAGGTTTTTATCCACGATTCTGTTATGGCTACCATTTCGGGTTCTTCCGTCGCTACGAGGCCACGGAGCTGAGGAAACTTGTTCCTGATTGACCTCGCGTTGAACAGAAGAACTTTTAGGGAGTCCCCTAATGTAGGACTCCCTATACTCTTCCGTTTCATGGCTTCTTGTTTGTCGCGGTGGCACCATTTTTGACAACCTCCGAGAAGGGAGGAGGTGGGGTGCTATTATATATAAGAGATGACCTTCAGCCTATTAATTGTAATATAGAGACATAATTTGAATTAATAGGAATAAAATTAAACATAAACAAATGTCTGTATATATACTTAGCCTATAGAAAGCCACACCATTCATATGAAGCAGATAATCGATTTTACGAAATTCTGACGAATGTTAGTAAAGACAAATTATCGCTTATTATTGGCGACTTAAACTGCCCCCAAATTAATTGGCTAACATGGAACTCAGATTCTGAAGGACAAAGATTTCTCAATTTCATAGAGGAAAATCTGCTAACTCAATGGGTCAACAAGCCTACTAGAGGAGAGAATATATTGGACTTAATCTTAACTTCAGATGATGAAATTATCTCAAACGTAACTGTATGCGATCAACTCGGTGGCTGCGACCATAACCTAATAGAATTCGAATTAAATTTACCAAACCAAAAAATTGTAAGAAGTAATGCAAAATTAGATTTCAGAAAGGCAAACTTCGTGGCTTTAAAACAAAGTCTCATAAACTATCAACTAAATGGCAGAGACATAAATGAAGTATGGAACGAGTTTAAATACAATCTTTTGCGGAAACAATCTCAATTCATTCCTCAAGCAGTCAGAAAAAGTGGAAAAAATCAAAATCCCAAATGGATGATTAATGAAATTAAGAGGGATATTAACAAAATAAAAGAGGCTTATAAGGCGTTTAAATTAAACAGCTTAGAAGAAAATAAAAAGAAATATTTTGATCTCGGAAGAAAGATAAAAAATGGAATTAGGAGAGCAAAGCGTAACGAGGAAATGAGGGTAGCATTAAATTGTAAAGAAAACCCCAAAGAATTTTACGCCCTAGTTAATAGTAGAAAACCAATAAAAAAACATCATTGGCCCAATCAACGATGGTCACAATAATTTACAAGTTAAGGATAAAGATATAGCTACTACGCTAAATGAGTACTTTGGCTCGGTTTTCACCGACGACACCACAAATCAAAATATCGCTACGTATAATGAGTATTTAGGAAATAACGCACTAGAAATGTTCAAATGCACGAGCAAGGATGTACAAATACGAATAGATAAAATGAATAAATTTAAATCCCCAGGACCTGATAAAATGGTGCCAAGAAAATCAAAGAAGTAAAGGATGCAGTGGTAGACCAGATAACCTACATTTTTAACTTATCACTTGAAAATAATACTGTTCCTCAAGACTGGAAATTAGCTAATGTCACTCCAATATTTAAAAAAGGACGCAAAGATCTTCCATGCAATTCTCGACCAATAAGTCTGACATCAATAATTGGCAAAATGCTGGAAAGTATTATAGCATAAAAAATAGTAAGCCACTTAGAAACCAATGAACTACTAAGAAACACGCAACACGGATTTAGGCAACACAGATCTTGTCTTACAAACTTGCTAGAGTTCGTTCATTACATTAACACCATTCATGATAGTGAGAGATCTGTCAACATCCTGTATTTAGATTTTCAAAAGGCTTTTGACAAAGTGCCACCCAGAAAATTAATGTCCAAGGTTAGAGCCCTAGGAATACGAGGCAAAATAGCGAATTGGATTGAAGACTGGCTTAGTAATCGTATGCAAAGGGTGGTGATCAATGGAGAAGAGTCCGAGTTGACAACTGTAAATAGCGGCGTTCCTCAGGGATCAGTCTTGGGCCCCTTGCTTTTTATTATATATGTAAATGATATAGACGTGGGATTAATCTCTAAGATCTCCAAATTCGCTGACGACTGCAAACTGGGTAAAAGCATAGTTACCGAGCAAGATATAATAGATTTTCAAAAGGACATTGACCACATATCTGAATGGTCTGAAAGATGGAATCTCCCACTAAATCTTGACAAATGCAAATTAATGCACGTTGGCCACAAAATTCTGAAGGCAGAATTCAAACTCAATAACAAAATAATAGCAGAAACAAAAATCCAAAAGGAGCTCGGTGTTTGTATATCTAATGACCTAAAATTCACACAGCACTGTGTTGATGTAGAAAATAAAGCGCGAAAGATACTTAGATACATTAAGAGACAGATCAGCTATAAAAGCGAGACGGTAATAATTAACTTATACAATGCTCTAGTGAGACCAAAATTAGAATACTGTGCACAGGTATCGTCACCCTCCCTCAGAAAGGACATAGAAAGATTGGAGAGAGTATATGCCACGGCTACGAAGATGATTCCATCATTAAGAAAATACAATTACGAAACAAGACTGGAAAAGTTAAATCTATACAAACTAAAAACTAGACGTGTGCGTGGTCAGCTCATTGAAGTATTTAAAATCCTAAAAGGAATTTAAAATGTAGACTACACCACCTGGTTCGAATTCAATAAAAATATGACACGAAATAACAGCATGAAACTAGTCTCGAAAAATTTCTGACTGTACACTTTCTTTCTGACAGCAGGTGTCTTTTCATACTTTCTATGCCCGATTGACTCGGGTCGGAGAGGTGGGAGGGGAGAGCCTTGAACTGTACTATACTTTCTCTAAAGCAATTAGTTAAGAAAAAAAACCACAACAAAAGTACCCCCTCGGTATGGACAAACTAGTCTTTTGAGGTACTAATATTCCTTGTAACTCCTTATAACCGCGATCTGTGTGGAAAATTTTTCACGTACAGTATCTGCGGTAGTTGGAACGCACTTCCAGTAGAAGTTGTCAACAGTGAATCTGTTGACCAGTTCAAGTTAAGACTAGACAGGGTCTTGAAAAGTGAACCTTTAAGTACGTAAAGCATTTGAGAAGAGATGTCCTCGCTCGATTGCTAGTCCAAAGGTACCCTCTTTGAATGGACCGTAAGGTCTTCTAGGGTACTTTCTTTCCTCATCCTTGTTACTCTATATATATATCTCTCTCTTTTTTTGGATAACGAAAATAGAGGGAGAGGTGACGCCCCCTTGTCGCGGGAAGAGAGCTTGTGTGGACCTTGGACTTTTCGAGCTATGTCGGCGGGGGTACCTCTTCTGGGTACCCCTGGTAGGGCTTCCCTTGTCGATTTGGTCAGAAACGAGGTTCTAGACTAAGTGCGTCATTCCTTCCTTTTTCTACTCTATCCCTCTCTTTTTTTTACTTTTATCTTATCTCTCACTCATACAAAAAGAAAAAAAACACAAAAAAAGCCTACTCCTATCGGGGCACTCTTTCCCTTTCTTCCTCTATCTACCTATAAGGACCTGACAGCTACCTCATGCGTCAGAAGAGAGGCTTTGGAACCTCTATAAACAACGCCAATCGACGCTCACTGGTTGCGAGAGACTAGGACTAGAGGTTTCCTAGGCGTTGGGGCACGATGAATGGGAAGAGGGTAGTGCCCCGTTAACCCCTTCCCTGGCGCGTAATTATTGACCGTTCCCAGTGCCCGTTGACGGGTGCTTATGGTAGCATTGGTCCGAGGTGACGGCCCTTTGTTCCCATGTTGGTTGCCAGGCCAATAAAAAGCCTTGGGTCGAGTTCCTAGGTGTGGCGGGATATCCATTCAACGCTACTCCGAGATCCTGGCCGTTGTGAAGGGAACTAGTAGGAGTTTAGTACGGGGCGTGCTTCGTTGTTGTTCACCTGGTGAGAAATCGATGGCCCCTTCGGGGACCGTCAGTGCTGCTTGGTTAGGAGCCACGGCACGCCGGGGTTTGACGACTCGGTCGGACGAACAGCAGCACATGGAGCGTGCCTTCTGAAAGATCCGAAACCTCTCCGATCGATAGGCGGGAGCGACTCATGCTGGGAGAACTCACCAACCCCCCTTTTTTATCATTGATTGGTCACGAGTTTTCAGAGAGAGAGAAAGCGCTCAAAATGACAGGCAAAAAAGGACCCGTTCGTCTCAAACACAACTGTGCAATATGCCAGTTAGAAAAGTGGTGCGTTGACTTTCCGGAGGGCTGCTACTCAAAATGCAGCCCTGAAAGTATCTGCACTACTTGCATATTGACGCGAGAGGTGGAAAAATTAAAAGACCTCTATAGAGCCTCAGAGAAGAGAGCTAAGGTCCTTGAGGGAAAGTTGGAGAAGCTCGAAGCCCTTAACGTAGCTCAGGTTCGATGCCTAGAAGAGGCGCCGCCCACTGACGTGTCGGAATCCCCTGGGAATGAAGCGGACATTCCGGCATCATCTGAGGCTAAGCCAGCTGAGGCGAGAGAAAAGGTGAAAAAGAAGAAAGGAGAAACGAAGAAAAAAAAGAAAAAGAAGATAGTTGAAACAAAAGTAGAACCCAAAATAGAAGAAAAACAGATAAAGAAGAAGAAAAAGAAAGATAAGAATGTGGAGAGTAAAGAGGAAAAGGGGAGGCCTCTTCCACAAGGGAAGACCCCGTCTTCAGAGACCAAGTGTCCGAAGGTCACCCTCATTGGTGACTCGCAAACACGGGATCTGCAGCCGCTGCTAGCGGCTCGCCTTCGCACTAGCGTGAAGGTAAGCTGCCTGTCAGGACGGGGTAACCACACCATCAGAGTATGTAGAGGCAGAGAAAGCTCAGATTTCTGAGAATTCTGTTGTTGCTCTGATGGTGAGTGGCAACGACCTCTACCTCAGAGGGGGTAAGGTTGGCCTCAGTGGTAAGACCATCCAAACAGTGATGGGAGCCGTGGACGACATAGGGTTTAAAACCCGCAAACGTGTGGTGGTTGGGATGCTTCCGAGAAGAGGTCCATCCCGAACCGCTCACGAAAGAAACGTCGCAGTGAACAAAAGGTTGGCAGATCTCTGCACGGCAGAAGGAGTCTTCTTCGTGGACCCCTATCGTACCTTTATCGGTAGAGACGACCTCTACCAAAGGGACGGGGTACATCTCTCCTTTAAAGGGAAGGCCTTTCTCGCCAATCTAATTCAAGATGTCGTGGAACGCACCCAAAGGAGCGTTCGAAACAGAGCGAAAGCGGACGTGCGCCAGCATGCCCGTGTCACTCCTGGAATGAACTTCTCGGAGGTGGTCATAAAGGGTGTGACCACGAAAACAGAGAAGCCGGGAAACGGAAGAGCGTAGGGAGTCCTACACTAGGGGACTCCCTCAAAGTTCTTCTGTTCAATGCGAGGTCAATCAGGAATAAGTTTCTTGAGCTCCGTGGCCTCGTAGTAACAGAGGAACCTGAGATGGTGGCCATAACGGAGTCGTGGATAAAAACCTCAAGCCAAGATTTTGAAGGTGAATTCACGATTCCCGGTTACCAGCTCTTCCTGAAAGATAGGCCAGACAGAGAGGGTGGCGGTGTGATGTTGTATGTCAAGGATACTCTCAACTCGACGGATTACAACATCATATCCGACCATGAACTACTAGGTGTTGACCTAGAGATAGGTCCTGCCAAATACAGGACCTTGGTGCTTTATAGACCTCCTGCCCAACTCGTTGAAAAGGACAGAGATCTGTACCAGCTACTAGGAGAACTTGTCGAAGACAGAGTGTGTATCGTCATGGGTGATTTCAACACACAAGTTGACTGGGAAACCAGAGAACCCTGTGGCGAGAACGCACTACTCCTGGAATTCACGAACAACGAGTTCCTGACTCAATGGGTGAGAGAGCCAACAAGAGGAGACAATATCCTCGACTTGGTTTTCACCTCTGAGGATGACATCGTTGAGGACCTCTCTGTTGGCGAAGAGCTCGGTGGCAGTGACCACTGACTAATTAGATTTGTAGTCAAAGTCCCCAAGGCAGAGCCTGCAACTAGTAAATCAAGGAAACTGGATTTGAGAAGAGCAGACTTTGCAGGTCTACGCGCGGGACTGACTGACGCGAGGCTAGAAGAGTGCGATGCTGTTGAAGACTCTTGGAACAGTTTCAAAACCACATTCATGAGTCTTCAATCGCGTTTTATTCCTCTGAAATGCCCCCGTCGGTCTTCTGTTAAACCAAAGTGGTTTAATCGAGAAATCGGGCAACTGCTTAGGGAGAAGAGAAATGTGTACCGGCAATCGAAGATCTCGGGTGACTTTGACGAATACCGGAGGCTAGCCAGGAGAGTGAAGTCCCGTATAAGGGCGGCTAAGCGGTCTGAGGAACTCCGAGTGGCGAGACTCTGCAACGAGAATCCCAAGGAGTTTTTTGGATATGTGAACAGCCGTAAACCAATCCGTCGAACGATTGGCCCTTTCAAGAATGAGGAGGGGACATTAAAGCATTCAGATACAAAAAATGCTAACCTCCTCAACGACTACTTCTCTTCAGTGTTTACTGAAGAGTGTGGTCCCATTCCCCAGCCGACGGATTCCTACTCGGGGGAAAAGCTGGAGGCAATGGACTTCACCGAAGGAGAAATAAAGAAAAAGATCGCTGACCTAAAGACGAATAGGTCCCCTGGACCGGATGGGTTTCTACCTAAAGTTTTGAAAGAAGTGCGCGATCAAGTGTCACGACACCTGAGCGCAATCTTCAACATGTCAATCCGGACCAAATGCGTTCCTAGAGACTGGCTTGAGGCGGAGGTGAC